>CM062808.1:469159412-469688311 GCA_031772625.1 Pinus tabuliformis | reverse complement strand
CCTTGTTGTATTTCATTTTGAAATGTTGAAATCCATCGACATTTCTAGGCATAGTTGTATTGTTCCTAGTGCCTTTTGTCAAGAGCCTCACATTCTTCATCTTTCATAGTTGTTGATTTCTTTTTTATTCCACCCAATGGTAGGAAAATATCCTTTTGATATATATTGTTGGATGCACAATCCTTCATGGTTGTGTGTTTGCAAACGAATTGTAAATAGTTGAAATATGAAGATTCACTCCTTTCACATGGATATGAAGAGTTACACCAACCTTGGAAGATGAAACCAAAAGTCTCTACCATCTGCTCCATCTTTCTCTGGCTTAAATGTTTAATGTCTCTATTGCTACTTCTCTATCCATTCTATGTGGTGTCACTTATCACCCTGTCAAATATTCTTCCCTCGCATTCCCTCAGTCTACTTGTTTGAACCCAAACCCCCATTCTCCTTTGTGTATGTGAAGAACTATAGACCACGATATTTATTACTCAATATTTGGGTTTCTGTTTTTCAACCTCCTAAGGTTTAATTTTACATTTTCAACTTAATTCTCCGAGGAATCTACGGGAATACCATCACAGTCCATAATGTGCAACTTTCACATGGTATTTTTCACTCCAACTTGCTTACATTCTTTGTCACATGTACCCATCCACCTCAACCTTTGTGGTAGTGCTCCGCCATGTATGTAAATTCAACGTCTTAGCTCTTAGCCTTTAATTTTACTTGAATACATAAAAATTTGCATAGTTTTAGAATTTCAAATGTAAGTGATGTAGGAGCATCATAAAACCCAATTGACTTAGAAGGCCAATACTTTTTACTAGAGGAGTTGGTTCTTCAAAGTCTGGATTTGGTTAGATTAGGAGAACTTTTATTTTGCCATGTAATCTAGAAATTTTATAGTTTTGTTAATTTGTTTGAGAAATTTGAGAGAGTTTGGATTTTGTAGCCAAAATTAGATTTTATATCCACTTTTCATGGATATGGAAGGAACTCATTTATGTACTTATTCATATATTGAATTAAAAAAAAAAAGAGATATAGAAATATGTGTAATAGAATATTGAGAGGAGTTGAAGGCCAATTAGGGTCACAAGGCCAAAGAAGGCTCCATTGTTGTAATCAGGCCAGAGAGGGTCTATTGTAAATATATTTGGCTTATTTGTTAATAAAGAATACCTTATTAAGTGTTCTGAGTAGGTTGTGCACCTTTTCTATTGTATATGGAACTATTTTATTATAACAATTTGTATATTGTGTGTGTGATCAAAATTAAGGAGAGATCCACGCGTATATACTCACAGGATTAGTGTGCATTGCAGTAGAAGAACACAAAGTGGCATAACAAAAACACGGCGAGGAAAATTGAACACATGAGTTGAGTTGAGTCAGAATACATAGGTAGAGGAGAGAGTGGGCCAAGAGGCATTACATGCATATACATCAGTTTTTAGAGTGATTACAGGAGGAGCGAAAGAAGGTTGTGAGAGAAGGCTCAAGGTGTAGATACTAAGGGAATGAAACAAGAGTAGGAGGAGAGTCAGGAGAGAGACAAAGTTTTAACCCCATGGATATATAATATATTTGAGTGCACTCCACACTTAGCTAATTTTTATTTGCAACGAAGTTTGTTAACTAACAAAGTCAAGATCCGCCACTGGATGATTCAACATTCGAAAAAAATCAACCATGTGGGGTCCACCAAGAGGTTATACCATGTCAGCCTTGTTAACATGTTTAATTCGATGCATCGGGATGTTATGAGCAGGTGGGTCCTATGCCAAAGCATTCCATGTAGTTATATGTATGCTCAAAAACCTTCCCAAACATCCCTAACAACTAGGTCATTGATGCCCACATAGTTTTGTAGTTTTTCTACCCATATTACTGTGATGAACTACATTTACAAGTGCATTTTAATTATCCCTTTGGTGAGCTTGCTTGAACTCCTTGACATATTTGTCTTGCATTGTAAATGGTAAGAAATGAAATAATTCCTTTAGATAGAAATAATTCTTCACTTCCCAAGACAACCTTTTGAAAATATTTGAAAATATTCCCCATGAGGATGGACTACACACTTTCTTTGTAGTTAAGTATGTTACATTGTTCCCTAGTTTCCATCCCAAGATGATTTAAATCAATTATAGGACTAGCTATACAATATTTCTATCAATAGAAGAAATAGGTCTATGGCTTCCAACACCCCATCTCAACTACTCCATAAAGCCTTAGCATATTGATGTCTCCTATCATGTTTTCATAATCCAACAAAATTACCCTGCTTATTTATGAAACTTGCAAAGTGGTGCACACTCTAGTCAAGTTGCAAATGCTTCATACTAGGCATCAATGTTGAAGGCTTTACAAAATATTTTATTATTGTGAAATCCCTTTGGATTAGTTTGCTTACATGAGGATGACACACCTTAACCACTACAGTGACAAGCTTCTGATATGGAGATAGTTTATCATTTAATACTTCCTAATGAACTTGTACAATGCTACCAAATGTCATTGGTTTATCTAAAAATCCTTCAAATATTTGTTCAACTAGAAAATTGAAAGCCTTACTCACAATGTTCCTTGTCTCCAAAATATTATGCACCATGGCCTTGAAATGTAGCTTGGTAGGTTCACTGCATATGTCTAGTAGAAATATATGTGGGTGAGCTCCTATCCCTTCTCCCCACTTAATTGAAAGGTTGCATGATCAACTGTTCAAAAAAGGAGACCCAACGAAAGGGAGTGAATCCATAAAGTTTGCTTCTTCTACAATTGTCCCAATTACTATGGATGGTGTAAACAACATAAGAAAATAAAGTGCCCTAAATACTAGTAGCAGACACTCAATGGCTATATTTAAAAAAATTGAAGCCTTGTCACAGTAATAATTTCCTCCATAGAAGGCCCTCTCATGCAATCTACCTTTCCAATAAATTCCAAACCCCCAAAACAAAAATGGAAATCTCATCAACCCTTGACCTCTATTTCCTACTTCTTCTATCCTTAGGCAGATACAGGTTCCTTTGAGATTTTCAATTTTTCATATGGAATTCAATAAAATTCCTTTTAGAATCATTTGAAGTTGAACTTGGTTTCCATGTCATCCTTAGACTACTATTATCATCCTCATTGGTGATTGATTTAGACAATGTGTTTCCTAATGTTGAAACCTTTCCTAGAAGGATCTTTTCATTCAAAAGGATAGATTGAAAGTGGGCTTCAAATACCATAGAAACAACAAGAGGTAGGCACTTGGGAGGTAGAGATAGTGGAATTTTTGAATAAAACTAGTTATGTTCTTCAAAATAACTTGACTTCATGATATAAGCATGCTCATTGTATCGTGGAATCCCTTTACTATATAAAGGTTTCCTATGGGGTGAGTCATCAAAATAGGTAGGGTCATTAATTACTTCTCTACTATCTTCAACATGTTTTAATTTGATCTCCTCAACACTAAAGTTTAGTCTACTAAATAATAAAATCTAGTTAATGGTTGAGTGATTGTATGTGAGATTATTGTTTCTCTTCTCGTAGGTGTGAATTCCTCGTCAATGGCACTAAAATCACCATATTTCATGCTAAGAATATGCCACTTTTTTTTTTACCATCAAATATTTCTCTCTACCCTTCTAATGCGTTCAGACCATACAATAGATATTGTATTGTCACAAGTAATTCTATTTGAAGGTTGTTGATAAGGGTCCATCCTGCTCATTTGCTTTACATGCAATTCATAGCCATTATTATCCTCTCCTCTTCCCTTCTCATTTTAGGTGAGGCATAATTATAAAAAAATTCCCTCCCATGTTGTTCATCACTGACTCATGTTCAATCTATTGGAAAAAACTAATGAACTTTGAAAAATATCTATTATGAGGCTATCTACATAATGTTTGCAAATTTCTTGAAGATGAAGCTAAATATTTGGGGCTTTCTCATACATTCACAAACATATATTTGATCACCACAACATAGGTTGATAATGATCTAGAAAATCAACTATTACATAAACTAAACTAGTGAAGACTACCACCTTAACCGTTAATGTAGATCCATCCAGTTCATTTGTAGCATTTAGCATTGAACTTGCACACTAGGTGTTGATGGAGTGGTCACCATCATAATATCATTTTTTTGTGAAATTCTTGTTTGATCTCTATGGCCATCCACGTCACAATCTAGAGAGCTATCATTTCTATTAACTATATTCTCATTAATTGCAAGAAAACCTAAAATATTCTTATAATACTTTTCTTAAGAATCATAAACATTTCATGTTAGTAAAATCATCCAAACCCAACATTCACAAAAGCTCTGTATCAAAAGGGCACCCTGTGTAGCCATTGATAGTATGCCTCTTATATTGTGATCCCATTAATGAGATGTAATGAATGTTCCAATCACAATTTTGACAAAAGTCATATATTTTTTGCATGGAATCAAACTACATATGATTATACTAAAGTTACAAAAATATTCCCTTATATTTTATTATAAACCAAACGAAGGATATTGTGAGTTATCTCCAAAATTATGTTGGTATTTACATCATTTTGTTGTTGACAAGTGAAGGTGGAACCGAAAACCTTACACTTCCAAGTAAAAAATAGACTCCCTAATGCTTCTGCAAATCTACATTGCTACAAACAAATTCCATCCAAGCTTCAATGGGATATTCATATGTTCTTGTACCCAAGGCATGGATAAGGAAGGATTTAGAAACACATCCAAATAATGAGAAAATAGATGTCCCAATATTTTTGATATTTTTTTCATACATGAGAATTGGAAACATATATTCCTCGTCTTGAAAAAATATCCATGAACCCAACTCAAACTACAAATCATGGTCAAAGGAGGCTCCAAAATCAATTTTCAATTCTAGGAATTAATGTCTACATAGCCATAGCCCTGTGCCAAGAAGTTTCATCCCACACACAAGCATGAAACACATCCAAATAATGAGAAAATATATGTCCCAATATTTTTGATATTTTTTTTATACATGATAATTGGAAACATATATTCCTTGTCTTGAAAAAATATCCATGAACCCAACTCAAACTACAAATCATGGTAAAAGGAGGCTCCAAAATCAATTTTCAATTCTAGGAATTAATGTCTACATAGCCATAGACCTATGTCAAGAAGTTTGTATATGTTTATGTATATGTATGTATGTACTACAATTAAATGTTAATGAGCGTTGGGTTTAGCATCAAGCGAATTACATAAGTGACTAGAATTATGGCCAAGGGTCGAGGCTCATATGAGTTGAATTAAAGGTTTATCCCTAAGGCCCAAGTCGTGAAGTCATATAACCGGTCATTGTAACCGAGGGTGGAAACCTAGGCATAAAATGGATGACAAAGATCTCCTTCCAATATCAATGGTCAGGAGTGTAGTAGGGACTCTCCCCGGTGACATCAATAAGGGGGGGACCCCACTTTAATCACAATCATCAAATGGCTTGCGGGAGATTAACAGGTGAGAGATCAATGGGGCCGCCCTCCCCGTGGCATCACCAAGGGATAGGGGAGGTCCCACAAGGATAAGGGCCATTGGATGGGTCTTGAGCGATCGACGATGAATAATGTCGTGGGGCCTTCCCCCATGTGACATCAGTGGGGGAAGGGTGAGGCCCCACATACCATTGGATGGGAGAATTAACAAAGCACTGTCGAATCACATTCATGGAACTCCAAATGAAAATGTGAGCGCAGGGTTGGGATTCAATTTTTTTTTAATTGGTGTCACCATCAATATTTCGATGCATGTTCTCATGAAAAAGGATGTTTCCACTATGGAAAATTCATCGTACAAATCCATTCATAGGTGTCGGTCTTGCGAAGAAGGTTCCAACATCACATGATGTTGCTAGTATGGAAAATTTGTTTGAAAAATCTAGCCATAGGAGTTGGTCTTACAATGACGGTTTCGATGGCACAAGATGTCACCAATACAACAAATTTGTCAAGAAAATATTGACATAGGCGTCAATCTTGTGACAATGGTTCCAATGACATATAATGTTTTTTTCATCGATTGTGTTGGGAAATGTGTCTCTAGACATACACATTTTTCATTAAATTTATGATGGGTATGTGGAGGGATTTCGATGAATGTCGCTATCTTGTATTCTTATGACAGTTAACATCAGAATTCTGATGAAAACGTGTAATGTCAAAATTTTGACTGCACACCATGCGACATTTACAAGAACCTTGATTTGTCATGAGAACGATGACAGGGGGTTGAAAGAGAAACCAGAGGTCATCAAAAATTGATTTAATTTGTAGTAGTGTAAGGAAAAAAGAGTTACCATTTGAGTCCTAATGGCTACAGAGGTTCCAAAAAAAATTAGACAATATTTTTGGACATTAATCTCCATTCCAGTGACAAAGAAGAAAAATTTGATTTATCTTTTAAGAGAGACTAGGTCTCTCCATCCACCCTGTACGCAACATAGAACATCATCAATGAATAGAAGATCTGAGACTTGAATTGACTCAAAAATTTTGATTTCTTTTAGAAGACCCAAAGACCTGGATTCTAAAATGAGTATTCTTATAGCTTCAATAATAATGAGAAATAACAAAAGGGAGAGAGGATAGCCTTGATGGAGCCCACAAGATTCCCAAAACAAATCTATAGGAAGCCCCATTTATAAGGACAACAAATGAAATGAATTGTATACAACCCATTATCCAATTTACAACTAGAATTCCCAAACCCATCTAAATGAGAACAAGTCGAACAAAAGTACATTCAACTTCATGATAGGATTTATATATATCTAACTTGAGGATAAAAACAATTGGATTCAATTTATTGGTAGAGTTTAATACTTCATGATCCAGTGCAACTGCATCATGCATGCTCCTATTCTATAGAAATCCAAATTTCTCATCTAAAATGAATGAGCTTAATATAGGTTCTAGTATTTTGGAAATGATTTTTGAAATGACATTACAATAAGAAATCAACTAATAGTTGGAAAAGAATGTCCCTTCTTGAGTTTTTGGAATGAGACATTAAACAAGCTCAAGACCCTACTTGAACCTTGAGACCCTCCCCCTCAGCAAGCCCTCCCCCTCAAGATTTGGATATATGTTTCCCATTCCTTCAATCAACCACCAATTAATTTCACATTAATTATTCATGTGTTCAAAATAAATTTTTGTTGTCTAGTTGTGGATCTTACGCTGACAATTACCCGTTATATTTACATATATGCGGTGAAATGAAAAAATGTTGTAACATTTTTTAGGATGTCTAAAACAATAAAAAATTAACATCCTCGGAAAATACTTTTCCTAAGTAACCTTGCCCCGAATAGAGTTTCCTTAGGTGAGTCTCCATAGATTTATGTCAGAAAGAGCTTGGGAAAATGGAAAAATATTTTTAACACCCCAACCGCCGAAGTCCTTGCGAGTTGCTAATTGAGCCCATTTAGCTAAATCTATACTTTTTGTACTCTAATTGGCACTGAAAAACAACAAAAGGAAACACACTTTTCTAATCATGGAAAGAATTCCATTGTTATGAGGACAAATCCCTCTTGCGGACAAGAGCGATCTCCCTAGGCTTCTAAGACCCCTAGTAAAAAACACACAACAATTTCTACCTTTCTCTAAGTTTTGATCGTTTGAAAGAAATAGAATGAAAGAGGCCTCTTACCGGTTTAACGAACTGATTGATGAAGTCCCTCAAGTCTTTCGATCACTCACTCTTTGATGCTCCAAATGTCCTCCTGTCACTCCCAATAGCTTCTCCGCAATTTTCTGAAAGAGATCTGCTAAGACAAAGATAAACAAGAGATCAAAACATACAACATATAATCAAAGAGATAATGAACTCATTAACCAATTATACATGCAAACTAATCAATTATTCAACCAAAACTCATGTAGGTGATCAAGAAATCCTACAAATCAAATCAATAGAGATGTAACTGAGAAAGAACAATTTCTTATATTCATAAAACTAGAGAAAAGTCTTACAACCATGTAGCCTTGATGTGGCAAGCCATTTGTGCAATCTCCAACCCTCTCCCTTGCAAGACAAGCCTTCCAACCTAATCTCAACAACATAAACCTACTTCCAATAGTACACCCTCAAACCTCAAACATGTAATGGATTTATAGGCCAAGGATGAGATGTTATGGATCCATTCTCTAAGGGATGAGATCCACTAATAGTGGGATAGAGGTTCCACAAATGAAGGGGATTTAATCCATGATGATAGGGATCGACACTTAATAGGCACTCATTCGAAGCTTGTTGGTTGGGATAGATGCTACCAACAATGCTTCTAGACTTTAATTTTTATTTTAACGTACTTCAAGTCATGTTCGTAGTTCATAGTGGAAGACAGTGCATACTTCTGTGTAGATAATAATGGTCTTCCCTGCATATGTGCATGAAGTGACTAGGAAACTACGAACATAGCCAAAATCAGGGTTTTGTACCATAGGATCTAGAAATTCCACCTTCTTTGGGGTGATTTAGTTTCAAAGTCTGCAGGGTAATGCTTCGAAACACATGTGTGGATAGCGAGAGATCCAAACCGATGGTCATTTACCTAATGTGACAAAATGATGTGTAACAGATTTCCCCCTAAAGCGCAAAGTCAGAAGACATATTTTTGATGACTGAAGTGCTTTATCATGTGAATGTTTGGGTTAGAGACTACAATCGAAGACCTAAAAAAATCAAACAAATGTTACAATGGAATATATAATATCATCACTGAGGTAGGCATTCCCATATTCAGAACATAAATGTCTCAAAGCATAGTATGAAAATACATCTGAAGATCCATGTCAAAAGATGACATAGTATGGATGTAGCCATGAATGGATTTATGTTTACAATCATGAATATTTAATAACTCCATGTAGCCTGGATGGATGAAACTAGATCCAGGGTGTTGATCTCCATCTCTCGATCCGTAGTATGAATCTAGCCATGTGAGTGAATGTCTCAAAATTGAACATGGTAGAAACCACTTGATTAGTGGTCAATGATGTGAACTGTTAACAAGCGCGAGAGAAACTACCAATAATGACAATGGCTCTCAAGGTACTTCCATTACAATCTATGAATTGTGAATAGATGATTTGATGTCGAACACTCATAGAATCATTTGATCAAAGGCCAATGATGAGAACCCATCGTTGAAAGTGAGAAAGCTACCATTAAGGCATGGAGGCCTCAAAGTACTAAAGGTTTCTAGATCATCTTCCTAGATAATGAGATAAAGTTGATAGGAAGCATCCATTGTAGAAGGGCCCATGACACGAAACTCATGTCAAGTTTTGAAGAACAATAGTTTAGAGTAATTCAGGATTGTCTCAGGGATGGTCGATGCAACTGAAGGCGAGGACTAGAAAAGTAATTTTGACTAAGGTTGAACTTCTCTTGAACATATCAGAGGCACAACATGATGACTTGGCAACATTTGACTCAAAAAATAAAAACCCAACCCAACTGAATAATTTCAATGAGGTATGGTCAGTTGAGTAATAAATGGATTTCCCAACTTGGACACAAAAGTGACAAAGTGTCATGTTCAAGAGCGACATATTGCCTTTTACAAATGAAAAACAAAGATTCTTTCTCACTTTTCCCCCCACTATTACTGGCAAGTACCTCTTTATTTCTTACAAGCTTGAGGAGGATAACATATGCTTGTCCTGTAAGCTCATCTTTCGGACAAGTCCTCCAAAGTATTTTTAACAAACCCTAAGAAGATGTGGTTCAGTTTCGTCATGCTTAATGAGTCCTATACTGTTTAATTTTTACGAGGGGTAACTCAATGTCATTTTCATGTTTAAAGAGTTTGAAAAGACATGAAAAGAAAACTCATTCAGTTCTTTTACGTAAAATTCTAACGAGCCTGGAGAAAGTAAAGCTTGATGTTTTTCAGTTTTAGGGAGTCAAAAGAAAAACATAAGTAAAGTCCACAATGTTCTTTTTCATAAATTTATTCCCTCAAGCCCGAAAAAGGATAAAATAATGCAAGAGAGAAATCTATTGGCCATGATTGGTTAACATATACCGTTTTCGTAAATAGTCTTGTTCATTCCGTAAAAGGGGTCAACTTATACTGAAAGGATAGTTGTTCATTTAATTTTCCGAGTTTGAACAATCAAGTACTGACTATATTTTCATTTTTAAGGAGTTTGAAAACGGTGTAAAGAGAATTCCATGGTTTTCCTTCTTCACAAGTTTTAATGAGTTTGAAAAAGTGATAAACAGTACTCAGTACCAAAACGATCTGTTTCCATAATTATCCCGTAACCTACACACTTAAATTCAAAATAATTATCTCTGCTCAACAATAAAATGAAAACATTTTTAAAATCGGACTTAAAAAACTTAATAAGTTTAAAATAATATTTAATTAGCTCTAAAAACTTATAAAATTCCAAAAAAGTAAAAATCTTTCACCATTTGCATTTTTACCATTTTGAGTGAGATAGAAGCCATTTTTTACCAAAACTTCTAAAGCTGATTCTAGGCAAACCATTGGATGAAATCGTGAGCCGCTTTCACCAGGTAAATGGCTTATCTGGGCTCTACATTTTCATGTCAAATTTTCAGCTTTTCACTACCGATTTTGGATTTTTGGGAAGGGTCTTCTAAAATGTCTTTCACCCTCGATGTGCGCAGGTACCCTTCATCAGGCCTGTGCACACCGAAATATTTTTTTAATGCTATGTGCACATTTTCAAGGAAAGAAACTATGCACATGCATACTGTCCATTAAAGCCAGTTGCGCACGACGCCAAGGGAAAGAAAAAACAAATGAAAACACCCTCAATTTTTTGCTAAATCTCTCTATGATTGTTTCTAATGATCTTTAATGTTTAATTTCAGCCTTGTGAACCATAAACATGGAATGGAGAGAGCGTGAGCATGAAGAACAAGATATACTTGCTCTCAATTACCCAACAACCATACAAACCTTGACAAATTGTGGATTATACAAGTTTTTCATCATTTCGGGCATGAGGGCCCAACTAGACTTACTTGAATGGATGGTAGGTAAGTGGAATGTTCAGGAAGAATGTTTTATAGTCGAAGACAACAAACTTTTCATCTATGCTGATGAAATTTAATTCCTCAATGGACTTCCATGTCATGGTGAGGAAATCAGCTCGTATGGCCATAGGCGTGGTGGCGAGACCAAAGCTACCTATTTGATACAATATTACACTGATGGGGCTGCTTTCAAAGATGGTCGAATTGCTATCAAGACGATATCTCATATTCCTTTGAAAGCCATCGGGTTTATTGTTTCACAGTTGTGTGGTAGTGAAGCTTTACATTTTCTCACTAAGGCTCAGATGCAAACTTCTGTGGATTGTTTTAATGGTACCATATTTAACTGGTGTGAGGTTGTAGTTGCTAACTTGAAGGGGCAACTAAATAGGGTCATAATGAGTAGACTCAAAAACTTCAGGTATGGTGGCTTGACTATTTCATTTTATTTGGAGAGGATTCCTCTTCTTGCTCCACAGGTATCTATAGAGAGAGGAGGGCCTCATGACCCTCGCATGCTAAAATGGGGTACACTTATGGCACACCATGGAGGTCACAAAGGACCAACTATCAGGTTCACTCCTGACTTCTTCGAGTGGCTGGAAAGACATATCATCATGATCAAGGAATTTATGTATGTAGGGATGGACTACACAGGAGATCCGAACATGCCACTACCTCTTAGGATGAAGTGGGGTGCTATAGGAAAAACTTCACATTTTGGTTGATTTTAATATTTTCATTTTTTATTTTATTTTTGGCATCCAACTAATTATCCAAAATGATCATGTAGATGTGGCCCTAGTGAGACCAGCTCAATTATGTAGATATGACTAGTGTGATGAGTATCCAGTTTCCCCCATAGTACAGAACCTAGATGCAGAAGATACATTGACAGAGATAGAGCGCAACCCTGAGAGGTTGACTCTGGACATTTTAGATGTCCCAATAGATGATCTTCCTCTCTGCTACCAGAGGCATACTGCAGGAGTTCCTGGTCCTATTAGTTGTTTGGTATGACGAGTAGCACGTGCTATTGTATGCTACCATGATCACCATCATGCATAGTGACTAGTCTAAGGGCTACATTTTTTTTTTATGATGATGTGTCGACATGTTAGGAAAATAAAGGCCACGAGATCTCATGTCATTTGATGAATTTTTTTGTAAAAGCCACACTTATTTACAGAATTTTATTTAATGAAAATCCTACTACTTCTATTTCTGATCATCTTGTAAAATATATGAGTGAATATTGCATTTATTTATTTACAAATGTTTTACAAGTGCCAATTTCGCACATAATTAGTTAATGCATATGTTAATGTGTTTAAATTTCTTAGAATATGTTGATACTCAATATAATCAAATTATCATTCCAAGAGACGAACCCGCAAAAAGATCCTTAACATGGAAGCACTTCTAACTGAATAAACACCATTCAAATGTAATACGATGAGTTGTGAATCTAACCTAATGATACAATCGATGAATGCCAAATGCAATGGCATAATATAATAACTTAATCACTGCACTTTATTCTACAATATTGTTCATTGTTCGACTGAGGCATATCCCATGAATAGAAACTAACTCGTCTGTGGGTGAATATATGACTCAAGCCGCAGAAGAAAAATTATGAGTACTACGAATAGCGCCATCAACGAAGCCAATGTAAGTCTGGGGGAATGTCGACATCTGTAAATAAGGTGTAACACAAGATAAGCAGGAGAAGTAGCAAAAAATCACAAAAGCACTAAAAGTTGTCATATGAAAATTTATGGTACAGTAATATACAAATGTTTCACCAAACAATCTAAGCATAGTATTTCTTTAGGTAATGACCATTTCTGGGCCCAAAGGAATTCTATCATAATCCACTAGTTCATAGGCCCCTTCTGCGAGTTCACATTTTACAATATAAGGGCGATGCCACATAGGCTCGAATTTTCTAGCGCCTAACTTATCATTCTCTTGATCACAGACCAAGACTAAATCACCTTTTGCATACGAACGAGGTTTTACATTTTGATCATACTGTGCTTTAACTCATTTATTTTGGGCCTTGCTAGCTAATGCAACATCACACTGAGTCTCATCGAGACGTGATAAGTACAGAAGTAGATGGTAATAATTCAATTTCCAATTTCAAAGACGGTATCTCACATTCAATCGACAGAACTGCTTCCATGTCGTAGACAAATTGGAAAGGAGTAAAACTAGTTGAAGTTTTTGTTGTAGTGCGGTATGCCCACATGGATGGATGTAGCATTAGATTCCATTATCTTTTATGATTCCCAATAATCTGTTTAATCATGGTGGTTAAAACCTTGTTAACAACTTCCACTTGGCCATTTTGCTGTGGGTAATATGGGGTAGAATTGTTCTGATGCAGGCCTAGCTTGGTGGTAATATTGGTCATCATATGTTTTTCAAAATGGCTACCGTGGTCCGTGGCGATAGCTCGTGGTACTATGAACAGAAATTACATGATTGAACATGAAAATGGATGTCATCCTTGTATGTAGGCATCGCCTCGGCTCATTTTGTAAAATAAGTGAGTTTTACATGTGAGAAAGTCAATGCCCCATTTAGCGAAAGGACTAAAAACAATGATTGGGTGAAGAGGAGCTGGATGTGCACACATTTTTTGATCATAAATTTGACAATTATGGAATTTACGGACCGCAGTTATACAATATTTAAACATAGATGGCCAAAAATAACCTGCGTGCAGGATCTTTTGAGCAGTGGCAAACCCCGACATATGACCACCACAAGCTCCAGAATGTCATTCATTCAATGCCTTTTCAACTTCTGCATGATTTAAACATCGTCAGAAAATAGAATCGGCACCACGACAATAAAGTGTGTCGCTAACAAAATTTTATTGCCGAGATTGGTACCGGATTCGATGACGATCAATTCGACTCATTTATGGCCGAAATGTTTGGGTATGGAGATAAATGATTATATCTCCGTACCAGGGATCGGAAATACTGATTAGAAAGAGAGACTAATCTGGAAGAGAATCTTCTGGCACGTTTTCAGTTTCAGTATGGGGAAAGTCACACAATAACTCAAAAAATACTAATGATTTCTTAGATTTGGATTTAATGAATTCCAAATGGAATTCATGTAGGATGACTATCCATTTGGAATACTTCCCCCCCAACAATTGTCTAGTAAGAATGTAAATCATGGGGTTGCAATCATAAATTATAGTAGTTTTGGTGCAATAAAATGTAGTGACAGAAACATTAGATAACTTGAACAGCTATCAAGGCCAATTTCTCCGCATGTGCATATTTTACTTTAGTTTTGGTTAAATTACAACTTAAGTAATACATCATATGCTCTTCATCCAACTCGTCGCCTTGAACTAAGACCATACCAATGGTGGCATCGGTTGTTAAGTATAAAAATTAATCTCGGTGATAATCGGGAGGATACAATAGTTGTGTATGGGTTAACGCATATTTAAGTGCATCAAAGGATTTTTGAGCCAGTTCATCCCAAATAAATGGGATGCCCTTTTTCAAAAGTCGAGTAAAACCCTTAGTCAACTTGACATAGTTCTGGATCAATCGACTTAGAAAGTTTACTTTCCCTTGCAAACTTTGGAGTTGGCATAGATTGGAAGGAGGAGGTAAATTTAAGATAACCTCAACCTTCAATGGATCAACATGAATGCCTTCCTTTGAAACAATAAACCCTCTCAATCTACCAGATTGCACACATAAAACACACTTATGTGGATTCAAGCGAATATTGTAATAGTGACATTTGAGGAAAATTTATCTCAAATGCATTGGATGGTCTTCCCCTCTCAATGAATGAACTGTCAAGTCATCCAAATACGGTTGCACAATATGATTGATATCATGAAATGCATAAGAAATAGCCCGTTGAAAAATTTCACATTGCATTCTTTAGACTGAATGGGAGTTTTCGATAGGCAAAAGTCCCCCATGGGAAAATGAATGTGGTTTTATGTTGATGAGATGGGATTATGTTGATTTGATTGTAGCCAAAAAATTCGTCCATGAGTAAACATATTTCATTTCCGACACATTCGTCGATGATTTGATCGATATATGGAGTAGGATAATTGTCTTTCGGACAAGACTTATTGATATCCCTATAGTCGACACATACTCTAATGGTTCTATGTTTCTTGTTAACAGGAACGATATTGGATACCCAATCAGTTAAGGGAACTGGGTAGATGAAACCTGCTTTGAGTAGTTTCTTGATCTCAGCTTTAATCGCAACATATTTTCTTGGATGCACCAGACTTAATCATTGTCTGATAGGCTTGGCATCCAGGTAAGTCTTGGTTTCATTTATTAATATGCTTGGATCAATTCCTGGCATTTCCTCATAGGACCAGGAAAAAATGTTGCAGAATTTTTGAAATAGGGCCTTATATGTTCATATTTATTTGATTGAGCACAGGGCACCTATGTGAATATTTCCAATAATCCCTGTTTAATTGAGATGTCAATGGAAATGGTAGCAAATATATTCCCAAAATTTCTTTCGGATTCAGATTGAAATATTGAAATGGGTGATTCTAGACTATTTACTATCTCAGGTGAAAACATGTCATTCTTGATTTTTTCAGGGCTAGGTAGAAATGATGAATGAGATGGTGATTGTTCCATGGAATTTCATTCGAAGTCATGACCTCATTGATACTTTCATCAATTGGAAACGTATGATTGAAAGGATCAGAGAATGAAACTGGTTCTAACCAGGGAAAAGGAGAATAATCTTCATTCATTGTATCCACATGATCAATATCTGTAGATGATGGGTCAAAAAATTATTGTACTACCTGATAAGATAATTTAAAAGGGCTCAAAGGCATCTCACTTCCATAGGAGGATAACTCAGACTCTAAAGGTACTATCCACAAATCATGAGATTATGTAGTGCTTGATGTAATCATGTTTACCTCGGAAAAATTATAAAGAAAATTTGGTGGAGTCATCGCAAAGATTCCCATCAATGATGAGTCTTTCAGTAAACCAACACCAATATATTCATAAGGAGAATTCATTTTTCTGAGAAAAGGTATGTTACCCACAGAGTTAGGGTCTAAAGTGTAGTAAGACAACTGGTCTACTTTGACAATTTTTCCCTTATGAGGAAATTGTATCATTCAAAAAAATGATGAGACCACTAATGACATAACATAGGTATAACTTTGACCAAGCAAAATAGTGTAATCTAGTTGAGCATCCACAACTTCAACTTTGATTGCAACCATTTTTCCCTCTAGCTCTATGGGAAAATCGTTTAGAATCCCATATGGATGAAAACCTATTCCATCAAAGGATTTCAGAGTGGTAGGCGATTTATTAATTATTGGAGAACCTAAATCTTTCCAACAAGAAATTGACATAATTCATGTAGAAGCTCCTTCATCAACAACTGTACGAAATACTGTATAGTCTTAACAAAACCTGCAATTTTGATTGCCAGTTGATGCGGGAGTCTCGAGATATGATTCTCAAGATAAAATATAATTAAGTTAGAATATTGTGGATCAATAGATCCTATGGTTGACAATAAAATATTTCGTTGTGTCGATCATTTTTGTAATACTTCCAAAGCTGACATTGCAGAAGGAGACATAGCTAGGTCTTCAACAATGTTGTAATTTTGTGCAACTCTAGCATGTGGGTTGAAAGCTGATTTCTGAAGCACACCTTTGGGAGGTGGTCAAATCATCATATCAAGATTTGGATTCTCAATATATAATAATTCAAAAGGAGAAGGAGGAATTGAATTGGAAGGTTGGCCAAACGAACTAGCTTCATTTCCATTTTTGACAGGATTCTTGGACCTGTAATATTTGGATCTCGTAGCTACCAAAACATCTTGTGAAGACATCATCAGGATATCTTGTGATGTGGAAGAGGAAGATGTGTTATGAGAAACCATTTTTTTGTCTTGAGAATGAAATGGATCCTTCAAAACAATAGGATTTGGATAACCTTTAATGAATTTAGAAACCTCTGCCTGATGTGGGCATTCCTTCGTATAGTGATCCTCATTGCAAATAAGGCAGGGATAGTGAGGTTTTCGTTTTTCATCACTAGGCTTAGTTTTAGAAAGTTTCTCCTTTGAAGCAAAATTTTATTTCAAATTACCTTTCCCCTTCTTCTTATTTTTGTTGATTTCATCTTGCCAATAGATGATTCTACAACGTTGATCTCATAAATAGTTTCTAGAGGAAGGCTTTCAGATGGTGTATCTTGTATGGCCAAAGTTTGAGAATTTTTAGAATTTTTCTTTTCCCCCTTAGAATGTTGGCTAACATAACCTATAATTCCATCAATGACATTAGATCTTGATCCTGTAAGAGATGTAATAAGGGGTTCACCTGTAGGACGAGGTAAATTCAGGTTTTTTTCGTCCAAAGTGCCAGATTAAGTGTAGACCAAGTCTAAGTACTGGGCACAAGAAATTACTTTCTCTTCTGTTACGACACCTCCCTTGGCAACATCTTCCGTGATAATGGGAAGAAGAGACTTTGTAAACCATTCATCTAAAATTTGATTTAGAATGAAAATTTTGACTAAGCGATGTCTATGTCTTGATTCATGGATATGATTAGAGATGTGAGTAGACTTCAATTGTTTTAAAGAATTCAATAGTTCAGTACCCGTATCATAACATATTGGTAGTTGAAAATGGGTTAAAAATGTTTTTTCCAGAGAGTTAAAGTTATGGAAAGAGGAACGAGGTAGCTCAATGTACCATTTAGCTGTCGAATCAGTTAAAGTTCATGTGAAAAGGCATAGACAGATGGAATCATCGATTAAATAATTCAACGCACACCAAAGATGATATGTCATCACA
The DNA here is from genome assembly GCA_031772625.1 of Pinus tabuliformis. Classification (NCBI taxonomy): domain Eukaryota; kingdom Viridiplantae; phylum Streptophyta; class Pinopsida; order Pinales; family Pinaceae; genus Pinus; species Pinus tabuliformis. The sequence goes on along the minus strand of CM062808.1, from coordinate 469,670,377 downwards.
TGATTGGATGGATCATCTCCTGATTTCCCTTCGAATTTAGGTATTTCACTTGGTAATTTGGTAGGAATCTCCGACCAAAAAGGATAATAATAAATAGGATCATTATTTAATAGGGATAAATCTGGTAGATCTAGTGTTGCAATAAATGGTAACTGTTGGCTAGGATCTTGTGGTAAAGTTTGATAACCTTGAGGGTTAAGACCAACCCCTGGAGGCAGATATCCAGGATATCCTGGAATAGCCTGAGCAGTTGGAATTGGAATTCCACTAGGGTGAACCATATCGGGTTGAGGTTGAACATGGACTTGATAGGTATGATCGAGGTATGGTTAACTCTAGAAAGGTTGAGCTTAACCCATTTGACCTAAGTAATATTGCCCTGTACAGGTTGCACTTGCAAAGGTTGGTCTTGAACAAATTGACTTTGAACAGGTTGAGTTTGAATGGATTGACCTTGAAAAGGTGGGTTTTGGAAAGTTTTACCTTGAAAAGGCAGTCTTTAAAAAACTTTTCCTTGGAAAGGTGGAACCTGGTAGGCTTGACCTTGAAAAGGCGGGCTTTGGAAAGCTTGACCTTGAAAAGGTGTTTTCCCTATTCTGACAATGGGTTGCCTGAAAGGAATCGATGGTATAGACTGGACCGTAGGAACAATTTGATAAAAAAAAGGGTGCGGGATTTCCTGAGTAGTCTGAGGAACATATATTTGAGGGGTTACTAGAATGGTCGTTTGTGATCCTCCTGGAATAGGTGGCTAAGGATAACTTGGAACTGACTGTGAAACAAATGTTTGGATAGGGGAATGTGGCGAACTCTAAACATGTCGTTGAATCGTTTGTTGGAAAGGTGTTTGAGGAATTCCTTGAATAGGTTGTTGGACAACTATTTGAGGAATTCCCTGAATATGCTGCTAGATATGTACAATAATACATGGAAAAATTATCTAAGGTATATATTTCCTAGTAGATTGGGAATTTTGATAAAGTGGCACTTATGGAGGACTTGGACAATATTGTTGATTGAAGGTAGGATTTGATGAGCACTAGTATTGTAGGAAGAATGCTGCAACTCTTGGGGCTACCAACTTTACTTCATCAACCCGGGGTTCATACAAACTTGGAGGTGACAGTGTTGTATACACAAATAGATGTAATGGGTCCACTCTTTGTCACTGTTGAGCTGGGGTGATAGACCACTAGGGTTTCTCAAACTAGCCTTCTATTGATTTAGAAGAAGTTTGATTACCAATTGAGAAAGGATAATTTTACCCTAATTGAGAGGATTGAAATGCTACCTACTGCAGTAATGAAAGACTGAAATAGATGACTTAAACACACAACTCATCTAGCTATTTTTTAATATACCTTGATTTCAAAAGATTTCTAATTTAACACATGTGAAATCTTAACTACCCTAAGCATGGAATCTGATCTAAACAAGCACTTAACTGATGTGCACATGAATAAACATAACAACCCTTTGCTTTTTATCTTTTTGTAAAAACATGAATGTTAATACTTCTTGATTGCATGGAAGGAGAGATGAGTGTGGTGGGAGATGAGTGCAATGGGTCAGATGGATTGGGAGGCAAGTAGGGGTCTTCTCCTAGCTTTCGTGATGTTTTTTTCACAAATCAGGCTCAAAATAGGCCACTACAGGTTTTCTTACAGGATGTCTACAGGACGTCCTATTTCACCTACACGATCCTGTATTTTCTTATAGGAATAAGCCAAAAGCATAAGGAATGATTTGGAAAGTGGTATGGAGCTTAGGGAAGGTGAGGAATGGAAGAAATAAGGCAAGGGAGTGGTTGGAACTCACTCAGAACTCAAACCAAAGCTTTATGATGGTTGGATTTTCTCAATAAGCATGGCAAGTTGTCTTTGTAAAACGATACTTCGAATTGAGAACTTAGTGGCCCTTGGTGATCATGGGTGGATATGGTTTGGTTGAGGCTGATGACATAAGGTCTTCTTTCAATGTAGAAAATCCTGCAACATATACATCATTGATGGCATTTATCCATAAATCATCTCAAAACAAGAAGGGTTTACAAAAATATGAGAAAACATAATTTGCATCATTTATTTGCCAAGTTCATGCATGGAAATGCTTGAAACCTATTATGAAAGAAACATGAAATCTAATACAAAACTTAAGATATCATAAATGAAAACTGCAACCTATCTTCTAAAACTGAAAGAGGATGACCTAATTAATAGAAGAACTCTAAATTTCATAAGAAACTAGAATTCTGTCTTTTTAGGCTGAATGGGAATTGTTCCTCAAGCCATGGTCCCTAAAGGGAGGAATGAGGTAAGAACCACCTGTTATCAACCTTTTTTGAATATTTTCTTATCTATGTAATGTTACTATTAAAGCTATGCACAAATGGAAGCAAACTAATCAAATCTACCAATACTTGTAATTTAACAACACCAAAATCAATTTAACAACTAATCTATGAGATACTAAGCATACAAGTACAGTAAGAGGAACCTCTGCTGCTAAGGTTAGGCCCTAACCCAAGAGCTTCAGCCCTCTAATTCAACTCAGTGTTGGATCAAGGGAATGTTGCTCATTTTCATTAACATATCAAAAAATACATAATGGTGTTTGGTCACAATCCTTAAACTCGAAAAATTCTTAGCTATTTTGCATAAAAAATCCAAATCCTAATGAGGCTCTAGGCCTCTTTATTTATAAAATTGAAGTTGTCAACAACTTCCTTAAATCTAGGGAGGCTTGGCTCCCAATCTTGGGATTAACTAGTTCTTAACTATCATTGGCTTGGCTGCCAATGGTACTCATGAATCGATTGCCTGCAACTCCGAGATGGTGTGATTTGATTGAGGGATCTTCAAGTGAGTGAGGATTTAATGAGGGAGATCCATCTCCTATAATATCTCCTTCTTGTCTCATTCAAGTTATTGCACCTTAATTAGCCATACTTTTCTCCCAAAAACTTGCAATGCAAATTAGACCACTAGACATGACATCTTACTTTTACTCATCTCATTAAGCAAAATATAATTAAAACATGTAAAGAATTATGAGAAGAGTTGATTTTAGTAAGCTTGGAGGTGTATTAAGGTCCATATATTTTATCCAATTATGAGCCTCATCATGACCCCCTACTGAAAGTGTTGCTCATCCTCTGAGCAACTCAATATATGTCCATGTCCTTCATTGTTCTGGTGGCTTCCCTGACATTCCATGCTTTTGTTGTAGTCTCTTCCTCCTGTGAATAAAACCCTGCATTCTTCTCTATCTCCTCCCACTACTTTATTTCTTCTTCTTCTTTCCTTCCTTCCAACATTCCTAAAATCAATGGTGGACTTAGCTTTAAGCCAATCCAATTGACTTTGAGTCTTTTTAATGCCTGCTTATACATTGGGGTTCTATTTAGTGGCTCTCTCATTCTGTCAAGAGAATGATATTCTCTGATTTTTAGGATGTAAGATAAGGTGTTCCATATTCTTTGGCAGGCTTGCTGGTTGTCATCTCCTAGAAATATTAGCATGTCTTCAAGGTGTGTGACTGCATGTTCTTGTACAACAAGGTACCTTGGTGCAAGCTTGGGATCATTTGCAATGAGGTTGTGGGTGTTGATGACAACCATTGGGTTAGATTGTTCTTCTCTGATCATGAGGCGTTCTGCCTCTTCTTGTTCCAATAACCTTTTCATCTCTGTAGCTCTTGCCTCCTCATGATCCATCCAAGATGCCAAGGCCATCAATTGCAAGTCCCCTTGCTTTGGATTTGGGTTCCATACATTTAAATCTGTCAAAGCTAAATTGTGTAGGTAAAACTTGGATATGCTTGCTCTATCCTCCAAGGTGCTTTGATCATAGAGATCAATGAATTGTCTGTAGTCTTCGAAGGGGATAGTTCCTCTTTGTGCTAGGGTCCTTATCTAGAATTGTAGCCATTGTTCCTTGATGTATAAGGCATATGACTTTGCTGGCATCCTGCACTAGATTGCCTCCATGGAAAAATTGGCCATAGTTTCCAATTGGTTTTCCCTTTCTTGTAGTTGCTTCCTTAGCCATGTGTTCTCAGCCTCCAACTAAGATTTCATCAATGCTTCTCTATCTCTTATGTTTCTTAGTTCTCTGCCCATCTCTTGAAATTTCTCCTCCATGTGGCCTATATCCTCTACCCCTTTTGATTTAGCAATTTGCATCCACCTGTGTGTCCTTTCCCTCTCTTTTTCAAGTTCAAAGAATAGAGGAATTTAAAACTTTTGTGGTATCACCCTACCTCCTTCAATGAACCTGTCATAGGAGCTGAGGTTTGGCTGTGGGCTAGGTTCCTACAGTTTTTGGCCCTCTTCATTTTTTTTCTTATTGAGTAATTCCTTCTTGGTCTCTTTTGTGTGTTTCCTGTAGGTTTGATAGATTTTCCTATAGGATGGTCTTTGCTTCCTGTAGGTCTAACTGTGTCTCATGTAGGAGACATTTTCCCTTTTATGAGGATGAAATTGTGACAAACCTCCTTACATAGGTTATTGGAGACTTGGGAGAAGCTTGTTTTGATGTTCCTTCTCCTTCATTCTTCTTTAGAAGGACTACCTTCTCTTGTTGTTTTGGTGAATCCTCAATGACAATTGGAGTTTTGGTAGGGGTTTGAGGCCTCCCTTGTCTAATCCTAGTGCTCTTTCTTGTCCTGAAGTACAGTGGGGTTTGTCTTTGCCTCTTTCCCTTTTGATTTGATAGGTCTACCTAGGGAAGTTAGAGCAGCTGCTGCCCCTTTCTCTGTAGGCTCTAGAGACACCCTTGGTGATTCTTCTTCTTCTCTACCTTGAGATACATACTTTTGTTCATCCTTCTATCCTTTTTCCTCTTTTCCATTTTATTTTTCATCCTCTTTTTTGTCTCGTCCTTCCTCTTCTTTTTCATCCTCTATTTCTTCACTCTGCTCATCTATTTCTTCTTTTGTTTCTTCCTCTGTCTCTTATTAATTTTCCTCCTCTGTTTCTTCTTCATTTTCCTCCTCTATTTCTTCTTCCTTGAAATCCTTTGTTCCTTATTCTCCCTCACTAGAAGTAGGGATTTTGTCATACTCAATAGCTTGAATTCCTCCTTCTGTCTGCATGTCTGCAAATGGTGTCCATGCAATAGGGAATCTTAAGTTTTGTAGAGCATCTTCAAGGATGAGTTTAATCAACCCATGATGGGCTAGCTACTGATGTTTTCCCTCTTGCACCTTGATGCTCATGTCTATCATGGATTGTAGAAGAAAATAGAGTATACTCAGTTTGTTATGAGGAGGTGTGTTCTCTCCAAATCTCAGTTTTTGGAGGATTTTGAAGTGGTATCCATACACTACATTGTATATCCCTTCACATGAAATATATTTGATGAGGTGGTAATTGACTTCATTCCAAGGGTATGGAATGCTCTCCCTTCTAACCCCATTTTTGTCCTCTATTGGCTCTTCTCCTTCCAAAAAGAAGCTTTTATTTGCAAGGGTGTTGTTAGTCTTGTCTTCTTTTCTCCATGGTAACCCTAGGGGGAGTGTAGTAATTCTGCTTATAACCTCAGGGGTAATTGCTACTGATAAACCCTTCACCATACAAGTGGCACTGGCCCTAGTGAGGGGTATGAATTAGACGTCAAATTATCTGGCCACAACATCATCGTATCCTCTCATCATCTCAAAGAACCCCATCCATTGATGCCTTGTAAAAATTTCCACCACAGGAGGATGCTGGTGGGTTCTCTCTTATTGAAACCTCCTGTCATCTTTTCCTGGTAATTCTTGAGGTTTGTGTGGATACAGTTCAAGACTTCTGGTAGGCAAGGATAATTTTAGGGGCGAATGTTCGCCCTTTGGCGAAATTAAGGGGTTTTAAATTTTTAGTGGGCGAATATTTTGTATCATAGTACATTTTTACAAATCACCTCAAATAGCCCACCATATTTTAAGGGAGAGGGTAAAAAAGGTAAATTTAGCCCTTGAAATTAGGACTTACAACCTTCCATTCGCCCATTTTCAAGAATAAGTTTTATTTAAGTGAATCCATTCGCCCATTTTCAAGAATAGGTTTTATTTAAGTGAATCCTATGGGCCAAATACCATATTTATAAAAGAGGTATGGTAAATTAATAAAAATATAAATAAATGAGAGGTATGGTAAATAAATAAAACATTTTTTATATTTACTCCATAAGTCACCTTATATACATGTAAGGGTATAAACAAATAAAAATATAAGTAAAGTCGAGGTATGGTAAATAAATAAAACGTCTTTTTATACTTACTCAAAAGGTATGGTAAATAAATAAAAATATAAATAAACTAGACATATCGTAAATAAATAAAACCTCTTTTTATATTTAGTCCATAACCCTCGTTCTATTTATGAAGGCTCAAGAAAGAGGTTTTATTTAAGTGAATCCTATGGGCCAAATACCATATTTGTAAAAGAGGTATGGTAAATTAATAAAAATATAAATAAACGAGAGGTATGGTAAACAAATAAAACATTTTTTTATATTTACTCCATAAGTCACCTTATATTTACGAACACTCAAAAAATGGGTTATATTTAGGTGAAACCTATGGCCAAAATACTATGGGACAAATACCATGGACTAGATTGTTATTAATACCATGCAAAAAACCATTATTAACCCTAATATTAGAATTAATAAAAATAAAAATGGCACATGGTATTGACCCATGGTATTCACCAAAATGGCACATGGTATTGACCCATGGTATTCACCTCGAATGTAGCCTATTTAAATGGGGGAATTAAACTATCATGTAGCCTATGCTAAGATTCACTAGGACTTTACAAAGTTTTATTATTTAGTGAAAGACTCGCCAAGATCTTACAAGATTTTATAATTGAGTAAAATATTCGCCATGCTTGGTGAGAGATTCGTCAAAAAATTATATATACATATTATATTATTGATAAAATTGCCTTCCATTTTTCCTATATACCATGGAGATTCGCCCATTTATTATATTTATAAATTTAGGGGGGGTTCTTAAAATTTTCCCTGCTGGTAGGTGAGGAAGTTTTGGAATTTAACTTTTAGTGACATGCAATACAATTTTTCTGGCCCGAGATGCACTGCAAATTCCTAACCGAATTGAGGATTTCTTCTTTTCTTTAAAATGGAAAATAGGGAAGGTATGGAACCTACCTCACTTTGCTATGTTATGGTGAGGATAACCCTTGATTTTGATTCCCTTAGTGTCCACTGATAGCTTTGTAGGTTGATCTCTCTGTATCCTGTAGGCTTCCTGTAGGTTTCCTGCTTGCTGTAGATGTTGCTTGTTTCCTGTAGGTTCTATTTTAGGAATGCCGAGAGAAACCTCTTCGTTCGATGAATCCTAGAAGTTGCTTTTGCTTTCTCAGTATGGGAATCAATGTTTTATTTCTATTTATGGATGATCGTGTGGGGTGGTGTGCTGGCTAGCCGAGTATGAGCACCTTCATTTGGACTGTTGGTCCCACTATCAGTCCATCATTTCACCTTACCTCGTAATCATCTCCCACTCCTATCCTCCGTAACTTAACCATTTTTGGATTCATTCCCTTTTTCCTTTGATTTTACCTTTTCCACGTGTGTAGTGGTCTAACTCTTTTCTTATTATTGTCTGACTGAGGGTGGCCAAGTTAACTGGCCGAAGGTGGCCAAGTTTACTAGCCACCTTCACTTATAAAATCAACTCCCGCATTATTCCTACAATTTTGATAATATCATACTTATGAGAGAGCATTGGTAACATGACATACCTGTGGGTCCTTTTCTTCATTGATGATGCATGCTGGAGAGTGGTGCCACTTTGTTGTGCTTTTCAATCTATATATTTTCACTGTATATTTCCTCTTTTGATGCTTTGTTCCTTTTTTATGATGTGCAGGTGATGGACCTTGTTGCTGGTGATCTTCCTGCTATTGCTTGGCTTTGGAGGAGCTTCCTCATCCTTGTAGTCCCTGTGTTGAAGATGGCTGCAATCTCTATGGTTTCTTTTGTGGGATATGCTACTACAGGATTTCCTACAGGATGTCCTGTGGCTACCTTTCCCTTAAACTTTCAAATTTTTCTCAGTTCTGAAGTAGAAGGGGTGATGAAATGAGTGGAGAAGGGGGTTATGGAATGGTAGGAGAGGGATGTTTCTTTTGGTATGCCTCCTATTTCCTTTTTATCTCCCTTTTTTTATTTTCTTTTTCTCTTTTATTTTGTAATTCTTTTTGAACTGATTTCTCTGATGGATACAGGGGTGACATTGATGCAGGGTGTTAGAGTCAATCCTTTGGCCTTCCTTCAGTGATCAAAATGGGCCTCTTATTATGTATATTTTGTTAGATGTTTTGCATATGATATTTAGTGAAAAACATGTCATAAGTGTGTCCATTAGAAGCAGCTCAGAAAAATCTTTCCAATGATATATCACACTCCCAAAACCGGCTCCCGGATCAAAATATATGATTGAATGAATGATTGAATCAAAGATCTCCCCGTGCAGTTGTTTATGTGTTTAATGATCCCGAGGAAACTAGGAGATGTTAGTGGCTGGACTATGATAGAGAAGGAGAGAACATAGAATTTGAGGCCTATTACCGCGCTGCTAATTCTCATCTCAACATATGGCGAACTCGTTTTTCTTTGATTGAAAAGAGATATCCATGAATCTGTGCAGAGGACATTGTACATTGTTGATAGGGATATTGTTGGTGAAAGGTTGGTTTACAACTACTAGTCTCATGGTCCTTGAGAAGAATTACTTGAAGATTTATAGATGTTCATTTAGTCTTTGTTGTCATCCTTACCTACATTTCTTCCAAGCTTTTCAACTCAAAGAATACTTGACATGTCAAACAAATGGAAAGTTCCCCCCTTTTCCAGAGGGCTCGACAGATCTCTTCATTGGGGTCCTTTCTGTAAGTAATCACTTTGCATAGTGCATGGTTGTGAGGAAGACATGGATACTTTTAAAAGCTTTTGGAAAGATGGCTCTATGCTTATTGAAACTCTAAAAATCATTCTTCCATGAAATCCATGATACTAGAACAAAATAAAGTTGTAGATTCAGAGGCTTCTATTATGGCATCAGTATGTTCAGATGTTGAAAATATTGCAGCAGGTAACCATTAGTGTTTTGGTCTGAATGATGGCACTAGAACTGATGCTCTCCCAGCATCTGGCCAAATTGAAGTTTAGGGGAATATGAAATGGTCCTATTTAATTAAAAAATCATTGTTATCAGAATTTCGCTCCAGCTCATTGCAACTGTGTCGGAGAACATTAAAGAAAGCACCTGCAAGAATTCTTCGGTTAGAATTTTGTTGTTGATCTTGTGAAAACAGAGGGTTAATCTGGAATCATGGTTTCAAAATTAAGAAATGGTTTTTAAAGGGAAGCTCAAGGCCTTAAAAGGTGCTAACTTCAAGTTGAAAGTCTCTTAGAGACTATAAAGTGGGACAAGTATAAATTATTTCTTAGATGTTGGCTTGAAAAAATCATGCATACTTTTCCTAGTGTTGATTGTTTCTAGGTTGTTGTAATTTTGGGATCATTTTTCCATGCCTCTAATGTTGTAGATATTGATACCAAGATGGATATTATAAAGGAAAAATGTCAACAGGAAAGGATGTAGAAATAGAAAGCAATGATGGCTCTTTTGATGATTCTTCAATGACTTTCAAGTTGATTTCACACAATTGCAATGACGAGGGTAATGAATTTGTACTACAAGGAAAGGAATGGTTTTAAAGCAGGAAGCAAACACTATCTGAAGGTTCTTGAGCATGAAAGAGCCATCACAGTGTGCCAAAGACATCCTATGAAACCCATTATAATGCCAGATGTCAATTTGAAGAAGACACAATAGCTATTTTCTGGATGAGTGTTTGGTGGTTTTAAAAAACTGTGAGCACTGCGCGTATAGCCATATTCAAAAGTGTTGTGCGTAGAGCCATACCCAAGGAACATCAATTATATCTTATGGCTACTTGCAGAAATTGCTGTTATTGCAGTAGATATTCCTGAAGGTTACTATTCTTAATCAAATGTTGGGAACTGTGTTTTATCTTAATATGTTGTTCCATATACCTATATGGGTTGGTGTTCTAATAACTGGACTCAACACACTCTTGCTCTTAGGCATGCAGAGATTTGGGATAAGAAAATTGGAAGGGTTAGTTGCTCTTCTGGTGTTTACAATGTTTGGGTGTTTCTTTGGAGTGCTGGCATATGCAAAGCCTAAAGCAGACAAGGTTGTGAAAGGACTCTCTGTGCCACAGTTAAAGGGAAATGGAGCAACCAGTCTTGTGATATCTCTTCTCGGAGCTATGATTATGCCGCACAATCTATTTCTTCATTTTGCCTTGGTTCTGTCTTGTAAAGTGACTCCTTCTACTTCAGGAATTAATTTAGCATGCAGATATTTCCTCATAGAAACCGGATTTGCTCTGCTTGTAGCATTTATGATCAACGTTGTTGTTATTTATGTGGCCGGGTCCATTTTTTTCACCAAACTTACCTCCAGAGCAGTTGCAGAATTGTGGGAACTTGGACCTCAATGCATCAACGTTTCTACTAAAACAAGTTCTATTAACTTGGAGCTCAACAGTTTTTGTTGTAGCACTCCTAGCATCTGGACAAAGCTCAACGATTACAGGAACATATGTTGGGCAGTATGTCATGCAGGGATTCCTTAATATGAAAATGAGGCCATGGATCCGTAATCTTATCACACGGTGCAATGCCATCTTGCCAAGTTTAATAGTATTGCTGATCAGTAGCTCTTCTGATATTTAGGGAGATAATAAGGAGATTTCATGGGCAATTAGAGGACTTCTAGCAGTCAATCGAATTTTTGAAATAGATGTGGCATTATTCGAATCTTTTTAGGAACTAGTGGTAGAGTTTGTAGGCTTAAAATCAACAACTGTTAAACATCCTAGAATTCCAGTGATGGTTCCAAACAAACTTTGGCAGGCATTTCGACTTGTGGTAGTGGATCAATTGTTCTTTTTAATGAATATTTAGTTAGATTATATAGTTATAATTTAGTTCATGTAATTTGACCGTAGCACATGTTTAGGAAATCTTAATTAGTATGTAATATTATAAATAGGATTAGTTTTAAGATGTAAGGGTTCGATTTTTGCAATAGGAAGAGGCATTTGGATTGTGTAAAGTTTACTTGAATATTATTTTAATAAAGCAGTTTCTGCCCTTTGGACCTAGGATCCATCACGGTGTTAATGTCTAGTATGTTTTTCCTGTAATTCACTTACATATTTTGTTTTTCTACCTTGTTACAGCATTATCTAAGAGATGTTTTAGGAATTCATCTATACGCAATGCTCCTTTCATGATGATTTTGTTGTCAAATGTAGTGGTTGTCTTTGCAGAATCCATCCTCTGTTAGATGCTCTGTTGAGAAACCCTATGTTCCTCTTTCGTCTAACACTACTATTATAGATACATCCCTTGTTTTATGCCTGCAAGACAGCGGGCTTTCTCCCCTATTCTTCTCACATTTGCAATATTTTATCTGGCTAAACATTGCACTTACTTTACCCCAAGTTTGTCGGTAGAAACTAGCATCGACCCCATAGCCCAATGGTCCTTTCTCTTTCTGTCTTTGACCCAAAAACCTTTTAAACAAATCCCCGCACTCCATAACTAGCCTAAAATTTCATTTATTGCAGCCACATCTTGTTGGCAAAGAGAGAGCCCTCTCTGGTCTGGCAGGGCTAGATACCAGATCGAAGGCTTGGTCTGTGGTTACCTCGGAATTACCTTTTCTCAGCCTTGAGGTACATTCTGAGTGCTAACACAGGGTTACCCCCACTTACACCCATAGTATGAATATAAAATGCATAAGCACATTAGTCCCACGAATTTTAACACTCTAAGGAGTCCAATCTTCATTTACTAAGGTTTTAGGCCCCTTTCATAGTTTCAAGTGGAATGATTTATAGACTAATAAATTCTAACCCTTAACTCACCTTTTCCTTTATATCAGAACTCAATCACCCCTTATAAACTTTAGTTTAAGCCTTATCTGTGCTTTAGGCCTTCATAGCATTGTTGCCGCATATATATAAAAAACCCCTCTTTAACCTTTGGTTAATGTGGACTTAACCACCAAACCTTCAATCGGTGCTTTATTTCTATTATACATAGAAATAGACACAAACGGCGTAAAATTACCTTTTTCGCTTTTTTAAAGCCTTTGCACAGTTTCTGAGGTACACCTTTATCGCAAACGGATATTGGCTCCTCTGCGGGTCACATTAATACACACCTCCTCTACATCCGATATGCAATTAAACTGTTGGATTTCAATTATTATACAACTGCACTTATAAACCTTCTCGGCTCTGCTTCTTATCACTCATTGCATTACTTCTACGATTTCTGCATTACACAGAAAACACACGGAACTCCACTCCAAAGCTTAAGACCGGAACTCAAATGGAATTGAGTCTGCCTCTATAAAATTTCGGGTCCATGCCTTTCAACCATTTCTAAAGTGCTAATCCTTCCTTCTGCCGATCTCCGATTAAATCGAGGCCGCAGATCTAACTTCTGATCCGACGATTGAGATCCTTCCCCATTCCAAAAGTCACTTGACGGTCCTCCGCCATTGATCTACACTTAGTAGATCCAACGATCGATGATGACTTTGGATAGACAATAGGCACAGAGAATAACCGCTCGAAAAGTGGTTTTCCCTCTCTCCTCCACTGCTACGTGTCGCTCGATAAGTGGAATCGGGTGCTCACCCCTCGATACCACTTACCGCTTCTTCGCTGCCCGAAATACCACTTAAGGTTTGCGAAGCCACCTCTTCTTTGTGTTATCTCCTGCACTCTTTCACCGTGCGATGACTGTTGATCTATGAGATCTAACGGTTCCTGCACATCACCTCTTCACTTCTCCATTCGTCCCTTTTCTTTGACTTCAATTCATCCTCTAGTGGTTTTCCTGTGGTTTTGGGTTTTCCTTCAGGGATTCATTTTTTCTACTCTTTTGCTGCTCAACTCTCTTTAAGCTTTGCTCTGCGAATTCTCACTTCGCTACCTCTCCAGAGCTTCACTCTGATCCTCTAATTGGATTGAAAGACCCGCTATGGTTATTCTGAATCATTCTTCTCCTCTACGTGTTCTACAGAACTCTGCCTGCAACCCCTGTTACAGAACCTACAAATTCACATATAATTCAACACTCGAAACACACATTCGAACTCAGAATTGAGTTGATTATATTAATAAATATAAACAATGATTACAGAATGGGATCTTTTTCTCTCAGGCCTAATCTTCAGTATTAGTGGTCTCCTCCCTTACTCTGCCCATAGGCTTACATTTATACCAGAAAGGTTATGTTGAAATAATTCTGGTTCAAACCCTTAATCTACTGAACTGACTCCTAAATGTCCTCTCTAGTTCCTCGAATCATGAAACTGCCTTAAGAGTTATAATTGACTTCTAACTCTCTTGTCATTATTAACCACTCATGTTTTCCTTAATTCAAGAGCATTTACAACATCCTCACAACATCTAATTAATTCTCATCCTACTCACTCAAAAGCCTAAATATTACATTAATTGATCACTTAGGAATCCAACTTCCTTAAAACACGTGACCTCCTATATCTACTAAAATACAATGATTTTCTCTTGAGTTGAATGCTCCTTCATTAGACTCCCAAAGTAGAAAATATCCATGATCTCTTGATCATGTGTTTTCATGTGTTGATAAAAAACCTTCAGGGTCCCAAACTTTAGTTTGTAGCTGCCCAAATGTCTTGCAACTTTGCTGCTGCTGTATTTCTATTGTCTTCTGTTTCATCTTCCTCTCCTTTTCAATCAGGTTCAAGTTCTGATTGATCATCCTTCCTGCTACTATCATTTTCCTCCATATGGACTGCTTCATCATTAACTGCCATAACTCTTCAATCTCCACCTCTAGCATATCTTTGGGCTGGTCCATATTCTTCCATTCACTATTACCTCTTTCTCTCTGCTTTCGGTTGTTGCTGCTGTCTACTAACTCTTCAAATTACTGTTGGTTATTTTCACTTTGTAGTTGCTGGTTTACTTTTTCTTCTACTTGTGCTCTTGTTCCAACTTTTTCTACCCTAGATATTGCTATATTTACTGCTCTAGGTACCATTGTAGACATTGCTTCCACCCAAACTTCCTGAATATCTTTAAGGATATATCCCTCTACAACATCTAATTTATGCATTGAATTCTAACTTTCCAGCATTCTCTCCAGCAATTGAGCATCTTTGTTCCATGGATTAAATTATTCCACAGAATCCTCTTCTTTCATCTTTATTTGGCTGCTCATCTATGCCAAATTTCCTCTAGCATCTGCAACTAAACCTGCATTCACAAAACATTTGTTAAAATAAAAAACATAAGCCTTCTGTGCCTTATTTTACTTTGGAAACAATTCAGTTTGCTACTCTGTTTCTTTCTTCTCTGTCAACACATCAGTATGCTATTTTGAATTCTCAAAAGAATTCATGAGACTGTCAACTAGTCTCTCCCCCACATCATTTGTTTCAATGATGTCTTCCTGCTCTTGTCCACTGTAGTGAGATCCTTCTTCCTTAGCCTGCTGCTGGTTAACTTTTCTTTGAAATTGATTGATTCTTACTGCCTCCCTTTCATCCTTAACCTCTTGTTCTTTAAGAACCTGCATTTCATCTTCAAACAATCTCTGTCCTTCCCCAATGACACTCATTGAACAATGTAAACTTTGAAACGGGAACTGATACTATTACCCGTTTTGTAGAGATAGCAAAAAAGTGACCCGATTTTGAAAAGGGGTGATGTAGAACACACATGTTTTTTTTAGAGCATAGTTTTTGGCACTTTAATTTTTTTAAATTCTTGTTATGTACATTGAGTTTTAGAATGGTCGTGATTTTCATGCCGATTTAAAAAAGTGGTTATTCTGCATCAGACCCTTTTTTTAAAAAGCCTGTTTTCTTGACTTTAACTTTTCTAATGTATGAAATGTAAATAATTATTTTGTAAATTTAATAATTTTGGAAGTGGTATTTCTCTTCATAGTTTTTTGTTTTTATTTTTATTTTTATTTTTTTTATAGTGAAGTTTTTATTGATTTGCATATTTAAAGAAGAAGGTCGATATTTTTCATTTTCGATATTTTACATATTTATACATCGTTAATTAAATTTTCAATCCAAATGAAATAATTCTCTCTAAAAAACAAATAAAAAATTATATATAAAAAAAGAAAAAAATAAAAAATAAAAAATGTTAAAAAAAATATCATATAAACCATAAAACAATTTGGAAATAAAAAACAAAATTAATATAGATATATATAAGTCAGTAAAAATTGAGGGAAATAAAAACATGAGAAAAAACTATGGAAAAAAAATTAAAAACAAACTAATTAAATAAAAAAATTAATGAAAAAAATTTAAAAAATAGTAAAATTAATATTTAAAAAAAAATGTTAAAAAAATTATCTCACAAACCATAAAAGGATTTGGAAAACAAAAAACTACACAAAATATATATATATATATATATATATATATATATATATATTAAGTAAGTAAAAATAGAGAAATTAAAAAAAAAAACATTAGAAAAAAAACGAGAAAAAAAATAAAATAAAATAAAAAACAAACTAGTTTAAAAAAAAATAGAAATTAATGAAAAAAAGTTTAAAACTAATAAAATTAATATTAAAAAAAAAAAAAAAAAAATCAAATTAAGAAAAAAAAAAAAAAAAAAAAGAAGAAGAAGAAGAAGAAGAAGAAGCAAAAAGAATGTGTATTTTTTATTAAAAAAAAAATATAATGTAATTGTTTTTTATTAAACATAGATATTTTGTTAAAAACAAAAATCAAAATTTTAATTTTTTTTTAAACAATCTCTTTTATTATTAAAAACAAATTTTATTTTTATTTCTATTTTTTTTAAAATAAAATTATCCAACAGATCTTTTATATTTAAAAAAAAAATAAACCTATATGTTATATTTAAAAAAAAATTATATTAAACTTTTTTTTTTAAACAATGTTTAAAAAAAAATGAAAATTAATTTATTTTTTTTAACAATTATTTTTTTTTAAACCATTTTTTTGTTATAATTAAGAGTAGCTTTTTTTTTTTAACTATTTTAATTTTTTTTATTTAAAATTTTAAAAATTATTAAAAAAACATAAAAAATTTTAAAAATGAAATCGGTTTTTTTTTTTTTAAATTAAAAATTTTAAAAATTAAATAAAAATTTAAAAAATTAATATCATTTTTTTATTTTTTAAATTAAAAATTTTAAATTTTAAAATTAAATGTTTTTTTTTATTAAAAAAAAAAAAAAAAAAATTTGGTGCCCCCTAGCCGCCCCTGGCAGTGCCACCACGAGCGGCTGGGGGGCGCCAAATTTTTTTTTTTTTTTTTTAATTAATAAAAAAAAAACATTTAATTTTTAAAATTTTAAATTTTAAAATTTTTAATTTAAAAAATAAAAATTAAAAACGATATTAATTTTTTAAAATTTTTAATTTTTAAAATTTTAAATTTTTATTTTTTAAAATTTTTAATTAAAAAAAAAAAAAAAAACGATTTCATTTTTAAAATTTTTAATTTTTTTTTTAATAATTTTTAAAATTTTAAATAAAAAAGAATTAAAATGGTTAAAAAAAAAACTATTCTTAATTATAACAAAAAAAAATGGTTTAAAAAAAAATAATTGTTAAAAAAAAATTAATTTTCATTTTTTTTAAACATTGTTTAAAAAAAAAAATTAATGTAATTTTTTTTTTAAAATATAAAATATAGGTTTATTTTTTTTTTAAATATAAAAGATCTGTTGAATAATTTTATTTTTAAATAAAAAATAGAAATAAAAGTAAAATTTGTTTTTAATAATAAAAAACGTTTAAAAAAAATAGAAAAATAAATTCATTTTTTTTATAAACTAAATATCTATGTTTAATAAAAATTAATTACATTTTTTTTTAATAAAAAATACACTTTTTTTGTTTTTTTTATAATTTGATTTTTTTATTTTTTTTTAAATATTAATTTTATTAGTTTTTAAATTTTTTTCATTAATTTCTATTTTTTTTTTAAACTAGTTTGTTTTTATTTTATTTTTTTTCCTAAGTTTTTCTAATGTTTTTTTTTTTAATTTCTCTATTTTTACTTACTTAATATATATATATATATATATATATATATATATATATATATATTTTTTGTTTTTTTGTCTTCCAAATTCTTTTATGGTTTGTGAGATAATTTTTTTAACATTTTTTTTATTTTTGTCTTTTATATATATTTTTATATGTGTTTTTTAAGTAATCAACATTTTAATCTTAATTTTAGTAGCTTTTAATATTTTTTTTTTAATTTTCTATTTTTTTTTTAAATTTAGTTTGATTTTAATTTAAATTTTTAATTTTTTTGTTTTCTTGTTTTTCTGTTTTTTTTTTTTTTCCATATATATATTTTTTTGCCAATTTTTTTTGGTTTACAAGATTACTCATTTTTTCCCCCTTTTTTTAAAATATTTTTTGTACTATTTAATTGTTTATAATTTTTATTTTATTTTTTTTTAGTTGTTTAGTTCTTATCATTAATTTCGTTCTTTTTACATTTTATGATTGATTTTTTTTTTCATTTTTTATTTTTGTTTTATATTTTTCTTTTAATAGATATTTTAATCTATGTTTTGTTTTTTTGGTTTTTTATTTTTTTTTTTGTGTTTTTTCATTGTTTTATTTTTTTTTTTAATTTTATGTTTTCATTATTTTTTTAAATTTAATGTTTTTTCGGGGTCATGATAAAATATTTCATGCCATTATTTCGAGATGTTGAAATTTAACCTTTGAAAAAAAAAAGTCTTCTTCCAGAATCAACCCTTTTCATTTTGAGGGTGTTTTTTGGATAAGTTTTGCCCAAAAAATTGGTTTTCACCGCCATTTTTAAAACATGTTGAAAATTTACCCAAGAAAAGAAAAGGTGTTATTCCAGCATCAACACCTTTCACTTTTAGCACTGTTTTTTATGTTTTTTCGAGGTTTTTTGGCCAGAGTTCCCGTTTTGAGTTTATAGTTCTCGTTTCAAAGTTTACATTATTATTGGATCATTTCTTTGGGACAACATTTCTTCAGTCTTCGTTGGAATAAGACTGCCATCTTTCTCCTCTATGACAGTTCTAACATTCTGCTGCCTCCTCCCAGGTGACTCTTCTGTCTCCTTCTGGTTCTAAGATCTTGCCATCTCAGTCTTGATCTGAACAGATTTTAGATTCTGCTACTTCTCTTTGACAAACTCTAAATTTTGTTCATCCTCCTATAATGTACCTACAATCATCCACAAATTATTAATTTTAAAATCATAAGACCTAGTGGTATTACTCGACACTTCAGTCATCACATTTCCTTGCTACTCTGAATCTTCTATGTGATTCAACTCCTCAGGCTCAACTTCTTCTCCTTCCTTCATAAGGAATGTTTCTTCTCTTGTAAGAGCTCAAATTATTAATTTGTTAATGAGTTCTTTCTGCTGTAACAACTCAATACTTTCCTCCTTTGAGAGGTATTCTTCATCATACTCTGCTGCTCTAGAGTACCTTTTATCCCCTAAAACACATTGCTCCTCATACTTCAGTTCAAGAGCTCTATTCAGCTTCACTTCAGAGTATTCATCTTCTGTAAGATACTCCTCCATGCTTTCGATAGCTTCACAAGACTGTCTATCCTCTCCTATGCATCTTGCAAGCACACCAAAACTATTAGGTTCAAAAACACAAGGCTTGATGGCCTTATACATCAGCTCTTCATCTTCAGTCAGCATCTCCTCATGCTATTTTGAACTATCCCAATAGTCCATGAGATCTTCACTTGATCTCCATTCTTTATCTTCAATGTAGTCTTCACTTTCTCCCAGAATTTCTCCCTGTTCTGGTTCACAAATGGACTCTTCCATTTCCAACTCAACTTCCTTGAGTTTTTCCCTCAGCCACTTTACTTGCTTTTGTTGTAGCCTTCTTTGCATCTCATGCCACTCCATTGGCTTCTTCCTTAATACCCAACCTTGTCTCTAGTTTTCTTCTAGCCGCATTGTTAACACATCAAGTTCTTTTCTTATCTCAGTCAACTCCTTGTCAATCTCCTCTTGACTTAGTCTCTTTCCATTTGCTTTGGCATTCTTCTTTGCATATCTTCTGTTGTGGCTTCTCTCTGAACCTCTGTTATGACTATCAATAGTCATCTTCTCCTCCTCTTTCTTGATGAGCTCCTCCCTTATCTGCAACAAGCCTCTGCAATAGCTAGTCCTCCTCACTGCAATCTTACCTCACTAAGCTCTCCTCACTCAGTCTTTTGGTAAGCACGATTCCTCTGTCTGGAACCTCCTCTTGAGAAACACCTTTGCTCCTTCTAGGCTTCTGCAATCTTTCACTTTCTCTTAAGAACACTTCAACTATCCTCTCTCGGTCCAATCTCTTGTTGGATTCTTCAGGTTCACTGCCACTTCTCCTTCAGAGTGTTTTCCTTACTCTGCCTTCAAGAACACATATGATTCTCCTCTCACAGCTTCTCTTGCTGTCCTTTGCTGAGATGTTTCATCTGTAACCACAACCTTCAATTTAAATTTGAAACAAAACACACTATCTTATCTCCAAGATCTATGTATGATCTTATTCTCCCATTCTTATGCACTTTGAATGGATTGTCCTCTATTTGGTCTCCAAGTCCTCTTTCCTTCAGAACTTGTACTAAGCAATCTTGCTCTCACTTTTCTTCAAGGAATACTCTGTTCCTATTTACTCCAAGCCTCTACTGGAACTACTACAATTTCCCAAGAACTTCAAAATTTCCCCTACAATATTCTATTGTAGTCTCTACCATTCATTCACTTAACTTATGCACATTACCTTCTTCTGTGTGCAAACTCCTTTTCATAGGAAATATTTCCCCGCTCTGATTACAATTCTGCTCTAATACCACTAATGATGTAGGGTTACCCCCGCTTACACCCACAGTATGCATATAAAATGCATAAGCACATTAGTCCCAGGAATTTTAACTCTCTAAGGAGTCCAATCTTCATTTACTAAGGTTTTAGGCCCCTTTCATAGTCTCAAGCGGAATGATTTATAGACTAATAAAGTCTAACCCTTAACTCACCTTTTCCTTTATATCGGAACTCAATCACCCCTTATAAACTTTAGTTTAAGCCTTATCTACGCTTTAGGCCTTCATAGCATTGTTGCCGCATATATATAACAAACCCCTCTTTAACCTTTGGTTAATGCAGACTTAACCACCAAACCTTCAATCGACGCTTTATTTCTATCATACATAGAAATACACATAAACGGCATAAACTTACCTTTTCCGCCTTTTTAAAGCCTTTGCACAGTTTCCAAGGTACACCTTTATCGCAATCGGGTATCGGCTCCTCCGTAGGTCACATTAATACACACCTCCTCTGCATCTAATATGCGATTAAATTGTTGGATTTCAATTATTATACAGCTGTACTTATAAAACTTATCGGCTCTGCTTCTTATCGCTCATCGCATTACTTCTTCGATTTTTGCATTACACAAAAAACACACATAACTCCGCTCCAAAGCTTAAGACCGAAACTCAAATGGAATTGAGTCCGCCTCTATAAATTTTTGGGTCTGTGCCTTTCAACCATTTCTGAAGCGCTGCTCCTTCCTTCCACTGATCTCCAATTAAATCAGGGCCACAAATTTGACTTCTGATCCGATGATCGAGATCCTTCCCCACTCCAAAAGTCGCTTGATGGTCCTCCGTCATTGATCTACACTTAGTAGATCCAACAGTCAATGATGACTTCGGATAGACAACAGGCATGGAGAATAACCACCCAAAAAGGGGTTTTCTCTCTCTCCTCCACTGCTACGTGTCACTCGATAAGTGGAATCAGGTGCTCACCCCTCAATACCACTTACCGCTTCTTCGCCCCTGAAATACCACCTAAGGTTTGTGAAGCCACCTCTTATTTGTGTTATCTCCTGCACTCTTTCACCATGCGATGACCATTAATCTATGAGATCTAACGGTTCCTACACATCACCTCTTCACTTCTCCACTCATCCCTTTTCTTTGACTTTAATTCATCCTCTAGTGGTTTTCCTGTGGTTTTGGGTTTTCCTTCAGGGATTCATTCTTTTTACTCTTCCACTGCTCAACTCTCTTTGAGCTTTGCGCTGCAAATTCTCACTTTGCTACCTCTCCAGAGCTTCACTCTGATCCTCTAATTGGATTCAAAGACCTGTTATGATTATTCTAAATCATTCTTCTCCTCTACATGTTCTATAGAACTCTGCCTGCAATCCCTATTATAGAACCTACGAATTCACATATAATTCAACACTTGAAACACACATTCGAACTCAGAATTGAGTTGATTATATTAATAAATATAAACAATGGTTATAGAATGGGATCTTTTTCTCTCAGGGCTAATCTTCAGTATCAGTGGCCTCCTCCCTTAATCTGCTCGTAGGCTTACATTTATACCAGAAAGGTTATGTTGAACTAATTCTGGTTCAAACCCTTAATCTACTGAATTGACTCCTAAATGTCCTCTCTAGTTCCTTGAATCATGAAACTGCCTTAAGAGTTATAATTGACTTCTAACTCTCTTGTCATTATTAACCACTCATGTTTTCCTTAATTTGAGAGCATTTACAACATCCTCACAACATCTAATTAATTCTCATCCTACTCACTCAAAATCCTAAATATTACATTAATTCATCACTTAGGAATCCAACTTCCTTAAAACACATGACCCCCTATGTCTACTAAAATACAATGATTTTCTCTTGGGTTGAATGCTCATGCATCAGACATGGTGATGAGAGGTATTGGCTATGGTACGGGAGGTGTTGGCTTTACGGGAATTTATAGGCATTTTCAAATTCAAATCCGACCGTTCCCCCCATAATGCATTCATAAATGCTGGATTGATGGCAAATTTTCACAGATCTTGCCCTTAAATTCTGACTTAAATGACGCCCCCTTGCTCCATTTTTCCATTTTCTGATAGTATTCATGAATAGTGACCATAACGGTCGCTTTCTAACTTCCCTGTGCGGTTCCTTCTTGGCTAGCGCAACTCCCTGTGCATGTCTGTTGATACTGTGACATTCCTTCATTCCACACAGTTCCCCAATAGCGCAACTCCCTAGCCTAGGCAGTGTAGTTTATAGTCTCGTGCCTCCTTTCAGTTGCCTGGAGTGCTAAGACTGTGCTTCCATCATGTAGTCATCTAGATGGATCACTGATGTATGGCTTCAATCGGCTTCCATTCACCTATCCTGGGAATGGTTCTCCCTTCAATTTTACGAACTGAACTGCTCCACCATCAGTAATATTCTTGATGACATAGGGCCCCATTCAATGCATCCTAAATTTCCCTAGAAATTTATCAAACTTGCTATTGTATAACAAAACCATATCATTTACCTTGAATGTGCGCAGTTTGATGTGCCAATCGTGCTAGGCCTTTTCACACTCCTTTTGAACCTGTTGATGGAATCTAGCTAGAAATCTATCTTATTCAAGCTCTTTTAGCTACGCGAACCTCTCCTCTAGGGCTCCGTGATCTGCCATTCCTATGAATGCCACTATGTGTAGACTAGGTACAATGTACTCCATCGACATCACAACTTCCACGCCATAAACCAGTCTGAATGGTGTTTGTCCAGTCAACTTCTTGCAAGTAATTCTATAAGCCCATAGCACCGTGGGTACGCAAACATCCCAGTCGTTTCTTTGAGCATTGCAAACCTTCATGAGCACACTCTCCAATATTTTATTAAACGCTTCCACTGTCCCGACAACGAAACTATTTGTTGGCTTGATGGGCCCTGACCCAGGTTCAGTGTTAGTCATCCAAACAAATCCCTACACTACTGGCCCTTTCGGCATAAATCTGCGGAGTACGGACTGAATTCTCACCTGAAGCAGTATGGGGGGATGCAGGAACTAAGTTTTAGCACCTTGAGATGGTTGTGATGTCGGTTTTATACCTTAACTCTGCCTTCACATAGATCAATAAGCCTTTAGGTCTTATCGATGTACTTCTCTATTAGTCTTTCAGAACCTCCGCAAAGGTCTACGATTGTCCTTTGCGTAGCCCTAACAAGTGATCTCGGCACTTACACACCTCTATAACTACTTTGTTGTATAGTTCTCTGAATTATCTTAAGTGTTCGCCAATTCTATCATGCAATTTAGATTATCTTTGCGTAAACATATATCTCTACTTGCATTCATATAACAGAGGAAAACATATAGATTCGCGCATCAATTTAGTAGTAAAACATAAACCTAGTGCTTAACATAACATAATCGCATGCAATTGACAGAAGTAAAATACACAGTAATTTCATAATACTCTTCTTTATTGATGATCCAGATTTTTAGTACAGACTCTGACTACCCTGCGCACACAGCTGCAGGGGTCCATGCACTCAGCTGCAGACTTCTACCCTAGGCCTCTGTGCACTCAGCTACAGAGCCTTCTTCCTATGCTAAGACTCTTGCTCTTAGCTCCTTACAAACTCATCAATGACTCTATCTACATCAACTCTACTTAAATTTTCTTAACACTGGCTTAGAATCCTCTAAGACCTCCTTTTTATACAATCCCATGGTCTGCGAACCAAGGGCGGATCTCATCAAGCTGACAAAACCTATCTAAACTAAGGGTGGAAACCCTTTTTGACTCTTGATATCTTCACACTCCGCAATCACAAAATGTGGAGACTTTACATTTATTTATACAAAATTCGGGCTTTCTACCCCAAAACTTGGGTTTTTAACCCCAAAATTTACCCCAGGGGACCCGTTCCCAACATGAGGTAAATAGTTTTTTCATTCAGACACAAGCTTGTGTCATCACCTTGCTATTGGACTTCTCGTTTATTTGGTTTTAAAGGTCTCCTGTCATTTCTATAGGAAACTCCTATAGTATTACAGGGAATCCTGTAGAAAACACAGAATTTGTTTGAAATGAGCTGGAGTGGTTTATAGATGGAAGACTAGGGGGATAATGGAGGATATGAGATGGTTGAATTAAAACATGGATTTTGTAGGTCCTGTTGTCCTCGTGTTTTTCTTATCCTCCTCTTGCAGACCTACAAAACAAAATTGTCATCTTTTGTATCTTTTTTCTCTCTCTCTCTCTTTTTTTTTAAAAGCAACTAGTCTACCCCCAATGAGGTTTTCATCCTGGTTGCCTACCCTGGGTACCTCAAAAGAGGTTTTCACCCAGAGATCTTTTTATTGTCATTATATATATATATATATATATATATATATTAATTAACACTCTTGGGCCACCTCAAGATGTTTTCAACCCAACAATGGAACTCGGGTGCCTCATGGAGGTTTTCACTTGAGTCTCTTTATTTTTTTTTCCTTTTTCTTCAGGGACTTGGTGGGGTGGAAGCTAAGACTTTCTCTACCACAATCACTATCTTGTTGATGCTATTGATGAATTCCTGCTTTGATAAGGGGTTTCTGTAGATTTTTAATATGTGCCCATTGCCAAGCAAAGGGATAACCTCTGCATCAATGGTTCTTATCTGCATAGCACCATTATCATGACACTTTTCTATTACATAAGGCCCTAACCATCTAGTCCTTAACTTGCCTTTAAAATCTTTATACCGGAAATCATACAACAAAGCCCAATCACCTTCTTGGAACTATTTGTCTTTTATATTCTTATCATGCCATATTTTCCTTTGAACTTGAGTCACCTCTGTGTGCAAGAGGGCCTGCATCCTAAATTCATCTAACCCATTGTTGAGCCTCGAACCTGCTCCTTCCCATACACCCTCTCAGCCTTCTTTTCCACTCATTTTATCCACCAAGTTGATTAAATCATTGTATTTTAGTTTTAAAATGAGCTTTTGACATGGTTTTCTAACTACGCTGATGACTGTTGTTTGGTTTAGAATTTTGTTTAGACAGATGCAGAAGCTTCTCAGTTTCCGCAGTCGATACAGGTTTCCGCAGCTAACCCAGGTTTCTGCAGCCAGCACAGGATTCTGCAGTCGTTTTGTCAAACACCATGCTACAGGTGTCCTCTCAAGAAATGAGCCACATGGGCAAGTTACAGGAGTCAAGGACATGGATCGTGTCCCTCCAGATCATCCAGCACAACCATAAAAGCCCGCGGTCAAACAAGGGGCAAAGGATAGTCAACGAAAGTGTTCAGCGGTGGCACGGCTCTGCGTAGCTCTATTTTTGAGCACGTGAAGCTACGTGGCACAGTCCTTAGCCACGAAGACATCTTGATAGCGTGAATCCAACAGCCATACCTCTCAGATTTAATAATCATGATGACAGTTACCTAGATTCGGGCTGAAGAGGATTTATGTGTCTCTAGCAGCGTGGTTAATAGCGTAGATTTAGTTAATCTGTTTAGCTTTCTTTCCTTATAAATAATGCGTCCGTGAACGCTATAAAAAGTTAATCTTTTTGTATGTAATCCAAAGCTGTTGTTTTTCCCCACTGCACTTTTACGTTGCTGTTTAATATATGAGAAGACTGGTTTAAACTTAAGCTTGTAGCTGTTCGTTGAATCAGTTGAAGTGGCAGAAGGGCCCCTGCTTACTGAAGCCTTGTACAGTTGTCTTTTAACTCTTGCATTACTTTTTCCTGTTCATGTATATTAGCTGTACAGTTTTCATTTAAATGTTGCGTTTCATTTCATCATGTATATTAGCTGTACATAACAAAGCTTTTTGATTTCTGTTGGTTTACATTTTCATTGCTGTCTTTCATGGTTACAACTGATCAGTGTTTTTGCAGGTTTTCTTAGGCAGCCCGGGGCAACTTTTCACCTTTTCTTTTTATAAATATTGGCATACGAGATCATCTTGTCTTTGTCGCTGACTCTTGTTTTCTGAAGTTTGATTTCCAGTACTGTCATTTCCTTAAGTTGTACATTTATTTTCTGCTCTTAGATATCATGCTATTCATCTATTAACGGTTCCTTTCTATAATCAAATAACTTTATTAGGAACCAGAATATCACTCATTATAGCTTGATTTAGTTTGCTTTAGATCTCACATTGTTGGACTTGTTCATGACTGTTTCTCATAGGGTAAATTAAGCTGAAAGGCAAAAGGTCAAGGAAGTTAAAGTAGTGTGATTAGTTTCTTTTATGCAGTTTAACTTCTTTTAGATTTCATATTGCTTAACATTTCATGATATCTTTTCACAAGGAAGATTGAGTTGAAAAGTTGAAATAGTGTGGATTAGTTGTTCTTACTTTTAATTGAATTTAGTGTAGATTTTACTTTCATTTTCACTTAGCAACAAAGATACTGGGCCGATGTCATAGTTCATTGTTTGATGTCTTTATTTCTTTTGAAGAATTGATTTCATTGCAGATATTTTAAAAGATTTCTCTCTTTTAAGTTTTGAAAACCACTTAGAGATCACCATAATCATCCATATTTCACTTGCTTTATCACCTTTTCATCATCTCACATTAATGAAAGATAAATCCAAAAACAAACTTAAAAAAAACTAAAAACGACAAAAGACTAAGGAAATGGTTATCTAGTACATACAGTACACTTCACTTCGTCAGTTTACGAACCCCGGGTTGACATTATAAATAGCAATTTAGATCACACTAAATTGACCAAACACCCATTCAACCGGAGCAATATTTCTTGTTGTTCCCTTGTGATATCTAGATCCAATTGTGCTACCATCCTTAAGGTGTTGTATTCAAATTCAATGGACAACAGGGCTTTCTTCCCATAGGCCAACTCATAAGGAGTGAAGCCAGTGGTCTTCCAGGTGGTATTGTAGGCCCAGGTGGCCTCAACTAATCTGTTTGCCAAAACCTTTTTTTTGATGCTAATCACCTTGTTCAGAATGCCTTCCAATTTTATGTTGGTTACTTCCACTTGCCCATTAGCCTATGGGTGGTAAGGGGTGGATGTTCTGTGCTTGATCTTGTGCTAGCCTAATAGATTTTCAATCATGTGAGATGTAAATTGACTGTCTTGATCAGTGACCAATTCTCTAGGGTACCCAAACTTATAAAACACATTATCCCTTAAGAATTCAACCACTTTTTCTTCTATTTCTACTTTGATGGCTTTGGCTTCAGTCCATTTTGTTAAGTAGTTAGTGCACACAAACATGTACTGCTTCTGTTTGGATGGAGGGTCAATGGGCCCAATGAAGTCCATGGCCCACTTGTCAAATGTCTCAAAAGTCACTTGAGGTTGTAGAGGCATCTCATCCCTTCGGGTAGGTTTCCCCATCCTTTGGCACCGATCACACTGGTTGATATAACTCCTCACACCTTGGTGAAAAGTGGGCCAGTAATAACCAACTCGTAGTACCTTGAATGCTGTTATTTTAGCTGCAAAGTGACCTCCACAAGGCCCATCATGACAAGCTAGAAGGATGTTGAAGACTTCCTCCTCCCTGACACATCTTATTAGAATTTGATCTGGACCTAGCTTGAAGAGATTGCCCTAATCCAAGTGAATGGGGTGCTATTTCTTATGATTCTGCTCTTTTCCTTGGAGGACAAATTTGGAGGAAGTTGTGCAGACACCAAGTAGTTTTCTATGTCAACAAACCATGGAGAGAGAACTGAATGGTGAATAAATTTTAATTTGGTAACTGATAATCAACCATTCCTTCCTCCCCTGCAGGCAAAGTCAATTTGGATAAAAAAATCTGCAACAACATTCTCCTTGCCATGCTTAACAATAATAGTTAAATCAAATTGTTGCAATAAAAGTAACCATCTAATAATTCGGGCATTTACATCAGGTTTATTCATAGAGTATTTAATTGCAACATGGTTGGTATGTACAAATGTCTAGTAACCAGTAATGTAATGCCTAAATTTATTCTATGAATGCACAACAACTAGGAGCTCTTTTTCAGTCACTGTGTAGTTCAGCTTGGCTTTTGACAAATTCTTACTGATGAAGTAAATGGCATAAGGTAGCTTGTCATCCATTTGGCTTAGAGCTCCTCCTATAGCTTTGTGAGAGGCATCAGCATGAATATGAAAAGGAAGAGCCTAATTTGAGCCTCGGAGAATAGGTGCAGTAGTCAACTTGTCCTTTAGGGTGTCGAAGGCTTCTTGGTAGCTTTCTGACCATAAAAATTTGGAGTCTTTGGCCAATAACCCAAATAAAGGAGAAGCTAACTTACTGAAATATTTTATAAATCTCCTATAGTATCTGGCTAAACCTAAAAAACTTCTGACATCCCTC
Source organism: Pinus tabuliformis (assembly GCA_031772625.1). Taxonomy (NCBI): domain Eukaryota; kingdom Viridiplantae; phylum Streptophyta; class Pinopsida; order Pinales; family Pinaceae; genus Pinus; species Pinus tabuliformis. The sequence continues at coordinate 469,642,081 of CM062808.1, read as the reverse complement.
TATTTTTGTGGATTTGGGACCCTTTTGATGATGGCTATCTTATTTGGGTCTACTTGCAGTCCGTCCTGGGATATTGAGTGACCTAGAATAGTCCCTGCAGTCATTAAGAACTCACATTTTTCGGGACTAAGGGTAATTTCATTTCAATGCATTTGTTCAGCACCTTACCCAAGTTAGAGAGAGCCTCCTGAAAATCACACCCATGGGGTGTGAAGTCATCCATATAAATTTCTACTACATCTTGGACTAGTTTTGCAAAGATACTCAGGACTTCCCTCTGGAAAGTGGCAGGGGCATTGCATAGACCAAAAGGAATAACCCTATAAGCGAAAGTACCCCAAGGATAGGTGAAGGTGGTTTTATCCTGGTTCTCTGGGCTAATCTAGATTTGATTGTGCTCGCTGAACCCATCTAAGAAAGAGAAGAACTTATTCCCTTCCAGGACATCTAACACTTGGTCAATGAAAGGCAGAGGAAAATTATCCTCTTTTTTTGCTTTGTTTAGCTCTCTGCAATCAACACAAATCCTCCACTTTCCATTTTTATTTGGAACCAGCACCAAAGGAGACACCCACTCATTGCCTGAGATAGGGTAAATGAATCCTGCATCCAACAGATTTTGCAACTCTTCTTTGACTATATCCTTTGAGAGTTGGATTCATTCTCCTTTGGGGTTGTCGAACTAGTTTGCAACCTTCTTTGATATAAATGTGGTGAGTACACACCAAGGGGTGCACTCCCTTCATTTGTTTGTAATTCCAAGCAAAGGCATCCAAATGTTGTCTTAGCATATCACATAACTCTTCTTCTTGGTGTACAGAGAGAGGGGTTGATTTTCAATGCTCTTTCAGGGGCAAATTTTATTGTCTTGACACAAGTAGGGTTTGAGTCAACTAAGCATAGATCAATCTGATGGTTGTTCTTGGTTTCCTTAACTACTTCCTCTAGACACGTGGTGTTAGGAGTTGGATTTTGGAGGATGTGCTCAATCAAATCATCTTCACCAGGTTGTCCTCCTCTTATGGCAGTTTCTAGGGTATAGAGTTGGGAGGAGTAGACTTCATATTCTTCCTCCTCTTCTATCCATAAAGGTAAGTCATGTTCTAAAGATGGTTGAGCAGGAGGGTATAGGACCAACTTCTTGGATAGATTCCCATTTTTTATAGTCATTTTTCCGGCCCTGCAACTTATGTAGGCATCGACAGTGGCTAACCAAGGCCTCCCAAGTATGAGAGGATAACCATTAAATTTGGTCTTAGGATGGAGAACTAAGAAGTCTACAGGGTACTCCCAGGAGTCACTAGAGACCATCACATCCTCAAAAATCCCCTCAAGGGCTAGCATGGATTGGTCTGCAAGATTGTCATGGTCTTTCTTAATGATCCCTGGAGATTCAGCTTGAGTATGGTGTCCTTAGTCATTACATTAATGGCAGCCCCAAGATCAATCAAGGTATGGGGGAAAATGGTGCCATTGATGTGTACATCTACTACAGGGCTCCTAGGGTCTAAATACTTTGAGCAAATTACCTGCCCCATCATTAAGTAGGACAATTGTCCAATGACATTAATGGTAGGGGTGTCTCTTTTTCACCTCCCTGGATGTTTGAAACACTTCTTTTTAATCAGCTTGTTGTAAATAGGTACATCTTTAATGGCTTGGAGGAGTGGGATTTTGACACAGATTTTTCAATTCATTCAGAAGTTCATTCTTTTCTGGGGTATCCTAGACTGGATGGGTTAATCTTTCAGGAAAGGGTGGTGGATTCACTCTAGACATATTGTCCTCTCTTTCCTCCTCACTCTCCCTAGGTGGAGATGGAGGTTGGTTATTTGGGATCACTCTCCCAGACCTAAGGTGATCCAGGTGGCTCTAGGGACACACACAAGACAAAGAGGGCTTATGGAAGATCAAAAATAAAAGTGATCAGAATTATTTTGAACTAGGACTAAAGCGTAGATCTTGTCGTCCTGATCGCACCGGTGTGAACGGTTTGTCAATCCGAGCTCATATGAGGGAGAACGAGCTAGTCAACTTTTTGGTCAAAGTTGGACCGTCGGTCAATTTTAAGTGACATACAATTTGATCGACCTCGGGCCATGAAACCTAGCTCCCTAAAGTGGGCGAATTTGTTAGATCGTTAATTTGTCTAATATCCCCTATATTAGACAAATTCGAAAAATGTAATTATGGTTTAAAAAAAAATCATAAAAAAATACATTATGAGGTGGCAGGCCATGACCCCCGCCACCTCCCTTCCCACCCACATATACAAAACATTATTAAAATTTAATTATTTAAGGGCCGATGGGCCATGACCCTCGCTGGCTCAATGGTAATCATAGAACAAAATTAAATTAAAAAAAGGACCGACGGGCCATGACCCCCACCAGTCCAACTGAACCCTCCGTCATACATTAAACATAATGTTAGAGGGGTGGGCGGGCCACCTCCGGTGGACCCGGACGACACCCCATCACCATACAACCATATGCCGTAATTAAAGTAGGGCTAGCAGGGATTGAACCCGCCTGGCCCACGTGGGCCGGCCCCATGTACCAAACCTCACACGCAACCAAACCATGTCCCAGCATTTAATACAACAACTACGCACCATATTTAAAAATGGTTAAAACAATTTGCCAAAGTATAGGGGTCGGTGGGGTTGGAACCCCAACCTCCCACCTCGTTGCCTTCGTGCCTAACCAATACACAAACGACCCTTTTCTTGACAACTCTGCCCACGAAATTTATATAAACCCGTCTTTTGTGAGTGCGCCCAGTAGCATGGAGGAGCCAAGAGCGTGCATGGAAATCAAGGAAATTTTTAATTAATTTATTTGCATGTGGAACCATGAGCCCAAAGAAGAGGCAGGCGAAACCATGATTGGGCAAAATTCATAGGAGGGTGAAATTTTTGCAGTGTCCAAATTGGACAAATTTTATGTCGATCCTACACCTCTCAGTGACATGAACCTGATGGCTCAATTAGAATTTCGATCTGAGTAGCATATTTGCAGAGGACCCGGAGGAGGGAATCTTTGAGGAATCTAGGGGGAATCTAAAAGATTCCTTAAGCCCCAGATTTCCACTTTCTCAGAATTCAGAAATTTGACAATCGATTTTGCACTATTCGACGCAACAAATCTGTTGGCACATTCAGATTTTCCATTTGATCATTTCATTTTTCGGCCACTTTTCAAAGTGAAGTGTAGGTGTTAGCATTCTACGTGTGAGCAGTCATTCCATGAGATTCGACGCCGCGAGATTGATGGTATGACCAGCTTCAGCAGTTTGACATCCTTTTCTTCAAATGGCCCTAGGATGTGAGGTATATGCACCGTGTTCATGTACTTTTTTTTGCTATGAGATGCATTGTGCTGCATAGATCCCTGTTTGATGTTTGATGTGGGATCTTGTTTTCTTACTTGTTTCATGATTCCTTCTTGATGTGATGCGGAATCATCTGTGCGATGTACTTGTTGTCATGATTTGTCATGTTTGGTTTGAGATCCCTTTGTTGTCATGTTGATGGGATACTCATGTTTCACCATGTATGTTTGCATTGAGATCCCTTTTATGCCATGTTGGTGGAATGCTCATTATCATCATGCATGAGTTTAGGTCATACTGATACGAGTCCTTTTTGGAATAAGAGTTACTGCAGTGGAACATCTCTTGGAGCCACTCCTGCGTGAGGGAATTTTCCTTGTATGATAGCGACATCACCTCTTATGTACATCATCACTATTGACAACACTTAATGCAGTGGCCTACACCATCTTGAAAACGGGGCCCAGAGACGTAGTCCCACCTGGACGAACTCCGTTATCAATATCTTGTGTTTTATGTTGCTGACTATTGGTGTGTTCCTTCTTCTTTACAGCATGCGTTTATGTTCCTTTATGCTAATTTAATTGCAATTCTAATCACATCACGAAATTAAAAGATCTTGGTTAAATCCGGGAGTTGAGTCAACTCGGATCAAGTTTGGTATCGAAGCGGTCTTTGCATGGATGTGAATTGCAACATGAACAATGAAATGTGCAGCGACAGAGGATGAAAAAGAGATGTACGAGACCATGCTCAAAATTTCCCAAAGGGTGGAAATAATGTATGAAACTCTACAAAAAGAGACAAAGGAAAAGGAACAATTGTAGCTTCAATTGCAAGCCATGGAAGAGGCCCTAGAAGAATTGAAGCACAACAACCAAAATCTTCAAACAGAGAACGTTGAATTGAAGATGCTTCTAAATGAAGAGAAGGAGGAAAAACAAAGTTTTCTACAACAGCTGCAAGCTAAGGATGAGGCCTTGGGAAAGCTGCAGCGTGACCCATGTGAGGTAAAATTTGATTCTCTTAATTCATGTATGTGTCATGATGATGATTTCGTTGTGTTTGAAGATCATACCACAGGAATTGGCTCCAAACTGTTGAGGAAAACGGGGTATGAAGGAAAAGGCTTGGGCATTAATGGCCAAGGCATTGTCAACCCCATGAAAGTAGAAGAATTACCCTATCATACAGGACTTGGGAATGTCAGAAAGGAAGTTGTAGAATGCACCGACATAGTTAGCGAACCACCAACAACCGATGATGAGAAGCCCTCATCAATTCTTTCCAAATCGACAGAGGAGGTAAAAGATGTTGATTTACTTTCATTTCTGTCTTCACATAGTATGATTTTTGTTGGAGATTTGGAGATCCTAATTATAGGGACAAACATGAGGCTCCTTACCACGACGAGGCACGAGGAGAAAAAAGAACTTGGTGTTAATAACCAAGGCATAACTCAACCATTGGAGGTTGTGCAGAGACCTCAATTTGTAGGCTTGAGATACACCGAGGGAGAATTCTCGAAGGTGTCAGATTGTTCCGAGACATCGTTGAAATCGTCGAGGAAAGAGAATGATGGGAAAACATCCCCATCATCCCATGGCAGTTTCCATTGCAGGGAAAGAGTTGAGGCAATCTCTCATTGCCATAGTGACATCAGAGACGACAACGAAAGGTATAACCAGTTTCGATATCCGAATGTTTATTTCGATTATAATCATGTTTTTAATGATGAACTTCAAACATGGCATTGACAAACATGTACCTTTTGTGGATTACATAACCATACATTTTCTAAGTGTTGGAAAAGAATAGTAGCACCCAAAAGGAGGAGGCATTAAAAACCCTCTCAACAACAGGTAAAGAAGATCTGGAGGAAGAAGATCTATTGAGTCATTGCAACAGAAGTGGCCATCAAAGAGCCACATGTTGGAGGCTCCATCCAGAGAAGCGCCTTAAATACAAAGCATCAGTGCATGAAACAGGTGAAACGATTGTTCGAAAAGCAAAACCACCACAAGGGGATCACCCATTCACAACGATAAGTGAAAAATGGTTTCTAGATATGTTAGCTTGTCATGGTCATGCTTTTGTAAATCATTTGTTGCATTTTAAAATGTACAAGTGATGACGTGTTTCTATCACTTGTTAAGCAACAATGATGTCTAGTCTTATTTTGAGTTTCATGATAAATGGTGAAAGTGATGTCGTGTTTCCATCACTTGTCAAAACAAAATAGTGTTTGGCCTTATTTTTGTAAATCATGTGTTTTCCATCACTTGTTGAAGCAACAATGATATGTTTGCCTTGTTTTCGTAGCTGGGGTATTGTGTCCATCTTGATGTAAACTTGACCACCGAGTATGTGATATAAACTCGTGGCAAGTATGGATGCTTAGGTCATTAGTTGGTCATGAAATTCAAGCATGTAATTTTCAAAATGATGTACTATAGGTTGCAAAGGTTGCAGGTGTCGGCTCATCTCTTAAGGCTCTGAAGGAAAAAGGTGAAGGAGATGGAAGCGAGACCTTTTCAGGACACTTATGATGCAGATAAGGTACAAAGAAGTTGCAGATTATTTTTCATGCTTTTGGACGACCAAAAGCTCCTTAGTGGGGAGGATTGATCCAGGTGGCTCCAGGGACACCCACAAGACAAAGAGGGCTTATGGAAGCTCAAAAATCAAAATGATTATAATGCTTTCAAACCAGGACCAGAGCATAGATCTTATCGTCCTGATTGCAACGGTGCAAACAGTTCATCAATCCGAGCTCATATGAGGGAGAACGAGCCAGTCAAAATTTTGGTCAAAGTTAGACTGTGGGCCAAGTTTAAGTGTCCTACAATTTGACTGACCCCGGGGCATGAAACCTAGCACCCGAAAGCGAGCGAATATGTTAGATCATTAATTTGTCTGATATACCCTATATTAGAAAAATTTGAAATATGTAATTATGGTTTAAAAAAAATCATAAAAAATATTTTATGAGGTGGAAGGCCATGACCCGCACCACCTCCCTTCCCACCCACATATACAAAACATTATCAAAATTTAATTATTTAAGGGCTGAGGGGCCATGACCCCTGCGGCCCAACCGTAACCATAGAACAAAATTAAATTAAAAAAGGACCGACAGGCCATGACCCCCGTCGGTCCAACCGAACCCTTTGTCATACATTAAACATAATGTTAAAGGGGTGGGCGGGCCTCCTCCGGTGGACCCAGCCCACACCACATCACCATACAACCATATGCCATAATTAAAGTGGGGCCGAGCCCACCGGGCGGCCCCATGTACCAGACCTCACATGCAACCAAACCATGTACTAGAATTTAATACAACAACTCTGCGCCATATTTAAAAATGGTTAAAATGATTTGCCAAAGTACGGGGTTCGGTGGGGTTGGAACCCTGACCTCCCACCTCGTCGCCTCCACTCCTGACCAGTACACCAACGACCCTTTTGTTGACAACTCCGCCCATGAAATTTATATAAACCCGTCTTTTGTCAGTGCGCTGAGCAACATGGAGGAGCCAAGAGCGCGCATGGAAATCAAGGCAATATTTAATTAATTTCTTTGCAGGTGGAACAATGAGCCCAGAGAAGAGGCAGGAGGAACCATGATTGGGCAAAATTCTCAGGAGGGTGAAATTTTTGCAGTGTCCAAATTGGACAAATTTTATGTCGATCCTACATCTCTCAGCGACACGAACCTGATGGCGTAGTTATAATTTTGATCTGAGCAACAGATTTGCATAGGACCTGGAGGAGGGAATCTTTGAGGAATCTAGGGGGAATCTAAAATATTCCTCAAGCCCCAAATTTCCACTTTCTCAGAATTCAGAAATTTGACAGTCGATTTTGCATTATTCGATGCCACAAATCTGATGGTGCATTGAAATTTTCCATTTGATCATTTAATTTTTCAGCCACTTTTCAAAGTGGAGTGAAGGTGTCAGCATTCTACGTGCGAGTAGTCATTCCATGAGATTTGACACCGTGAGATTGATGGTACGGCCAGCTTCATCAGTTTGACATCCTTTTCTTCAGATGGCCCCAGGATGTGAGGTATATGCAATGTGTTCATGTACTTTTTTTGCTATGAGATGCATTGTGCTGCATAGATCCCTGTTTGATGTTTGATGTGGGATCTTGTTTTCTTACTTGTTTCATGATTCCTTCTTGATGTGATGCGGAATCATCTGTGCGATGTACTTGTTGTCATGATTTGTCATGTTTGGTTTGAGATCCTTTTGTTGTCATGTTGATGGGATACTCATGTTTCACCATGTATGTTTGCATTGAGATCCCTTTTATGCCATGTTGGCGAGATGCTCATTATCATTGTGCATGCGTTTAGGTCATACTAATAAGAGTCCTTTTTGGAATGAGAGTTCTTGTAGCAAAAAATCTCTTGGAGCCACTCCTGCGTGAGGGCATTTTCCTTGTATGATAGCGACGTCACCTCTTATGTACATCATCACTATTGACAACACTTAATGCAGCGGCCTACACCATCTTGACACCAGGGTCCGAAGACGTAGTCCCTCCTGGACGAACTTCGTTATCAACATCTTGTGTTTTATGTTGCTGACTATTGTTGTGTTCCTTCTTCTTTACAACATCAATTTATGTTCCTTTATGCTATTTTAATTGAAATTCTAATCACATCACGAAAGTAAAAGATCTTGGTTAAATCCGGGAGTTGAGTCAACTCAAATCATAAGGTTTATTTCATTAATTTCCACAGCATAAGCAGAGTAGGATGTCTCTCCACTGTAGGTCTATTGTGCTTTTCTGTTGTTCGGGTTCGAGTTTTGTTGAGCAGGCATCTGAGGTTGTTTAGGTGGAGCAGGGTGTAAAAGTTGTGGTTGATATGGAGGTGAAGGCAATAAAGTTGGAGAATTGTTGTACGGGGGCCTCCACCCCTGGGGTGGTGCATTCGACTGAGGTTGTGGAGGACTATATTGTTGAAATGGCTGGTTGGTCGACTAGGAATGGTATTGAGGTGAAAAAGACTAGGGAGAGGGTGTAGAATAGGAGGGATAGCAGGGGGGCCCAAGAGGGAATGGATGTGTTTTGATTAGGTTTGTAATATGCATCGGATGACCCTTGCATGCCCTGCTGGTATGGTTGAGGCCCATGAGGCCTCCTTTGATTTATGTAGCAAAGCTATTCAATCACCCCTTCAGTTCCCTGATACACAACTTTTAGTTTAGGCAGAGAAGGGCACTTGTTTGTAGAGTGGTTTTCTTCACAGACCCAACGTATTTCTATAAGGTTTAATGCACATTCATTCCTAGGGTTCCTCCTTGTGCATCTAGGGAAGAAGATGGCTAATGTTCTCTCTTCTTCCTCCTGCTTCCTCTTTATTTACATAGTGTCCATCTGCAGGGAAAGGGTTGTTAGAAAATTATATATTATGGAGCAATGGAACACATAAAATATTGCAGAAATATAAACACAGAAAACGCATAAAACAAGAGAGACACAGATATACGTGGTTCACCTAGTTTGGGTTACGTCCACCCCGAACAGCTAGTCCTTCCATTCTATTATCTAGCAAAATGAAGAGACACAACCTACATCAGATCCGCTGTAATATCCTTTGTTTTCTCTCACAGTCTCACCTCTCTATTTCCCGCTCACAGAATACACATCTATCACATAGCCTCAAAATACAATGCCCTCATACAAAGAGAGGGGTTGCCTTCTGGGGCAAAAAACCCTAAACTAAACACAAGTTCTACCGTCAGATCATCTGCCTAATGAACGACCCAGATTGACTAGAAATTACTATACTTTTACAAGGAAATTTTACAGTTGTTTTTAGCTTCGGGGGTGCTGCCCCCGAAACCCCCCGCCAGGGGGGGGCTCCCAAAGGTCGCAGCCGCCCCCCCCGGACCCCCCCTGCAGCGAATATTTTACGGGCGACGTTGCCGCCCCCATTTCGAACTGGGGTCCAATGTGGCGATACCTTTGAATATAGAAGATAATCAGGCTCCACACCCAACAATCTCCCACTTGGAGACTGATTGTAGCAACTCCACCGCTGCTCCATTTGCTGGACAATGACTCCTCTTTGGACTTGGCTATTTCTCATCTTCATCGTCATCCTTGAAGACCAATTGAAACTGAGCATATTCTCAGTTTCTCCCTGGTTACAACTTTTGTTAGCATATCTGGAGGATTCTAGCTAGTGTGTATCTTTTCCAGCTTCAACTCTCCATCTTCCAACACTGATCATATGAAATGGTACTTGAGCTATATGTGTTTAGTCCTGGAATGAAATGTTGAGTTCTTGGCAAGATGAATGGCACTTTGGATATCACTGTATAACGTGCCCATATCATGCTCCTTACCCAATTCACCCATAAACCTTTGTAACCAAATCATTTCTTTACTAGCCTCTGTAGCAGCAACATACTCTGCTTCTGTTGTTGAAAGTGCAACAACACTTTGGATTTTTGAAACCCAATTGACAGTTGTTCCTCCAACAGTAAATACATATCCTGTAGTGCTCCTCCTATTATCTCTGTCACCTGCCATATCTGCATTAACATATCCTTGTAGGGAGATGTTTGAACCACCAAAGCATAATGCTTGATTTGTGGTACCTTTCAAATATCTGAGAATCCATTTCACTTCCATCCAATGTTCCTTTCCTGGATTGTTCATGTACCTGCTTACAACTCCCACTGCATGTGCAATATCAGGCCTTGTGCAGACCATTGCATACATTAAGCTTCCAACTGCTGATGCATATGGAACTTTAGACATATAATCCATGTCTTCTTGGGTCTTTGGGCACATTTCCTTGCTAAGTTTGAAATGGCTAGCAAAAGGTGTACTAATTGGTTTTGCATTGTGCATGTTAAATATTTTCAACACCTTTTGTATGTACCCATTCTGAGACAATGTTAATTTACGATTTTTCCTGTCTCTAGTTATTCTCATACCAAGGATTTGTTTTGCAGCTCCCAAATCCTTCATTGCAAATGAATTTGCCAATTTTCTTTTGAGCACATTTATTTCCTGCATGTTAGATCCTGCAACAAGCATGTCATCTACATACAATAACAATATAATATAGCTACCATCATTTTGCTTTTTCAAATAAACACAATGATCAGAGTGACATCTAGTATAACCTTGTTCTGACATAAACTTGTCAAATTTTAGATACCACTGCCTTGGAGCCTGTTTTAAGCCATACAAGCTCTTCTTCAACCTGCACACTAGTTTCTCCTTCCCTTTCGCCTCATATCCTTGTGGCTGCTGCATATATATCTCTTCCTCCAAATCCCCATGGAGAAAGGTTGTCTTTACATCTAACTGCTCAAGATGCAAATCTTCAGCTGCTACAAGACTTAAAATAGTTCTGATTGAAGTCATTTTAACAACAGGAAAAATATTTCATCAAAATCAATACCTTTCTTCTGTGAAAACCCCTTCACCACAAGTCTAGCTTTATACCTCTGTTTTCCTCCATCTTCTTCCTTTAGCTTGTAAACCCATTTATTATTCAATGTATTTTTTCCTACAAGAAACCTGACTAAATCCCAAGTCTGGTTATGCATTAAGGAGTCCATCTCTTCTTCCATGGCTACCTCCCACTTCTTCCTGCTTTCAACCTGCATTGTTTCTTCATAACATTCGGGTTCACCGGAATCAGTCAACAGTAAATAATATAATGAAGGAGAGTATCGTTCAGGGGGTCTACTTATCCTGGTAGATCTTCTAACACCACTTTTAGGTGTTTGGGGTGCCTGTTGTTGTTGTGGTGGTTGTTGTTGTTGTGGTTGTTGACTATTATTATTTTCAGGCACCTTTACTTTTTCAGTGATTTCATCAAGAACTATGTATTCCTTGTTTTCCTTTTCCTGTTTCTTTTCCTGCGACTGATTCTTATACAAGACCTTTTCATTGAATATTACATCTCTGCTCCTAATGATTTTGTGATTTTCATAATCATATAAGCGATAACCAAAATCATTAACACCATATCCAATAAAGGTACATTTCTTTGACTTTGCCTCAAGCGTTTTTCTATTTTCTTTATCAATATGGACAAAGGCCTCACAACCAAAAGGCTTTAAAATAGAGTAGTTTACCTTTTTACCTGTCCATGCTTCCTCTGGAACACCACCATCCAAGGAACTTGAAGGCCCTTTGTTTATTAGATAAACAGCAGTATCTACAGCATTTGTCCAAAACTGTAAAGGAAATCCTGCATGCAATCTCATGCACCTTGCATGCTCCATGATTGTTCTGTTCATCCTTTCTGACACACCATTTTCTTGTGGTGTTCTTGGAACTTTCTTCTCTCTGCGAATTCCATGCTCTGAACAGTACCTATCAAACTCTTTGCTGCAATATTCACCTCCATTGTCTGATCTAAGACACCAATTTATTTCCTATCTCAATCTCAACCAAAGCTTTCCATTTCTTGAAAGTATCAAATACATCAGATTTATTCTTAATACAATAAATCCAAGTTTTTCTAGTTGCATCGTCAATAAAAGTAACATAATAACGAGAGCCACCGAGAGATGATACCTGAGCAGGTCCCCATACATCTCTATGCACAAGCTCTAATTTTTCATTCTTCTTTTCTTTCCCAACTCTGAGAAATATGACTCTCTTCTGTTTTCCATAAATGCAATTCTCACATAAGTCCAAATCAACATTCTTCAAAACCAGCAACAAATTCCTTGAGTGAAGAATCTTCATCCCCTTTTCACTCATGTGTCCGAGCCTATGATGCCATAATGTTGCATCTGCTTCTTTGGAAGTTAAAGCATTAACAGAGTTAGAAATACCATTTCATAAATACAATGTACCAACCTTTTCGCCTTTTGCTATTACTAGGGCTCCTTTGGTGACCTTCCAAGATTTATCTGTGAAAGTTGTCACACAACCTTCATCGCCTTACTACCCTGTTGAAATCAATTTTTTCTTTAGATCTGGAACATGCCTTACCTCCTTTAATAGCCATTGGTTTCCATTCTGCTGTTTTACAAAAACCTTACCCATTCTAACAATTTTACATGGTTTATCATCACCCAGACGAACTTGTCCAAAATCTCCTTAAACATAGCCATGAAAGTATTTCTTATCAAGTGTGGCATGGAATGAAGCCCCTAAATCTACCACCCAAGAATCAGTAATATTTTTGAAAGAAATAATCAAAGCATCATGTAACACCTCACTTGTCACATTTGCTTCATGATTGTTTTCTTGTTGTGCATCTCCTTCTTTTCCCTTCCGAGATCTACAATCTTTCTTTAGGTGTCCTTTCTTTCCACATTTCCAGCACACTATCCCCGATCTAGACTTGGATCTTCCTTTCCTTGATTTACTGCGATATCCTGAGCTCTTTCCTCTTTCCATTTTTCTTCCTCTAGACTCTGCACTCAAAGCATTTCCCGATGTCTCACCGGAGCTTTTCCATCGCATTTCCTCACTAAGGATAGCACCGACAACATCATCAAATTTTAAAGTACTAGATCCAAAAACGGAGTTACTAATGGCCATTACCAAACCATTCGAACTTTCTGGTAATGAGCACAAGAATAACAGAGCTCTAATTTCATCATCAAAGTTTACCCCTATAGAACTTAAATGACTTGTAACTGTATTAAAATCATTTAAATGGTCTGCAACAGATCCACCTTCCGACATCTTCATATTAAATAACCGTTTCATAAGAAATACCTTGTTTGAGGCTGAGGGTTTTTCGTATAGTTTCAACAACGCCTGAATCAAACCCTCTGTCGTGGTTTCCTTCGAAATGTTGAAGGCGACTGACACAGCAAGGCACAATCGTATTGTTCCGAGTGCCTTTCTATCGAGAAGGTTCCATTCTTCATCTGTCATACCCGTTGGCATCTTTGATTTTCTGCCCAATGGTAGGTATAGATCTTTCTAATACAGATAATCTTCCATCTGCATCTTCCACAGCAAGAAGTTTTGGCTGTTAAATTTCTCGACCCTAAACTTACCATCTTCCGCCATTGCTCCCACTCGAACCAGGAACCTTTCTTTCCTGTGAGTTTATCAGCCAAATAGACCTTCGGCTTTGATACTAGTTGTTAGAAAATTATATATTATGGAGCAATGGAACACATAAAATATTACAGAAATATAAACACAGAAAACACATAAAACAAGAGAGACACAGATATACGTGGTTCACCTAGTTTGGGCTACGTCCACCCCGAACAACCAGTCCTTCCTTTCTATTATCCAACAAAATTAAGAGACACAACCTACTGCAGATCCGCTGTAATATCCTCTGTTTTCTCTCACAGTCTCACCTCTCTATTTCCCGCTCACAGAATACACATCTATCACACAGCCTCAAAATACAATGCCCTCATACAAAGAGAGGGGTTGCCTTCTAGGGAAAAAAATCCTAAACTAAACACAAGTTCTACCGTCAGATCATCTGCCTAATGAACGGCCCATATTGACTAGAAATTACTATACTTTTACAAGGCAATTTTGTTATAGACAATTTTGTGCCTTACAGCATCAAGCATGAATTGACAATAATCCAAGGGATCCAAAGTCCCTAAACATGATGTTCCTACCCCTAGAGGAACAAGGTCAGCAAACCAACAGCTCTGAGATCAGTTCTCCACCTGAAAACACTCAAAAACAAGCAATCTTGAAATCAAAGCAGGTGCTCCACTAGGCTTCTGCGCTGAAACTCAACTCCTCCATGGTGTACCTGCGTTGCAAAGCAGGTAGAACAAAGGCCACCTGCGCTGAGCGAGATGGGACAAGTGGCACACTGAGTCATTGCTCTGGAATCTTCCAAAAATGACACTTGGATCAGGGATTTCGCCTTGTGATGAGTCAGAGGCTCTGTTTCTCCAAGTGGAAGCAAGGTTCTCCAAGTGGACTCAAGAACTGAAGATCAACTGAAGAGAGAGAGGACACAAGGCAGCTACACATCAGTTGCAAGCTGACTCATCCTTTCTCAATTCATCTATATATTGAGCTCTCTCCTATGAGCTCAGGAGGCTGGAATTTTGTGCAAAGTAATGATATGCTGTTGGTTTCACTATAGAACTATTGGGTGATTGCTTGAAGGAGGTGGAGAGGAGAAATTCTTTCTGCTGGGAGGTGTTGCTGGATTGGGGCCTTCAATGGTTGTAACGCTCTCAGAACTTTACTTCTTCATTAATAAAAGCTATTGAGGTTCTTCTATATGCTCTTGTTTCAATGATGTATTGTGATAATTGTATATTTGATTTATGCTAATCCTTGAATCAGTTATGATTGCATGCTTCTTGTAGTTTCCTTCTTCACTATTTTGCAGGATCTCATTGTAGCTGGGCCAGCAAAAGAGCAAGGAGCTGGGAGCAAGCAGCAAAGAGAAGGGTTTGGATTCGACATTAAGCGCAAGGCAACGGTTAGTGCATTCCTTCATTCTCTCTTGCTTTCATAAAGAAGTAAACCTTAAGTAGTTTTCTTTACAGTTGTTGCTGAGGTACTATCACCCTTAGAGTGGGATAGGGTCATCCGAATCGGATACTTTTCCCTACAACAAACTGGCGACTCCGCTGGGGATCGTATCTGTTTGATTGTTTGTAGTATTTTGCTATTCATTTCCTGAACAAAAGAGTACCAAATCGAAAAGCTTTTGACTATATCAAAAGCGAAGTAGAGGGCAGCTACTCT
Organism: Pinus tabuliformis; assembly: GCA_031772625.1. Taxonomy (NCBI): domain Eukaryota; kingdom Viridiplantae; phylum Streptophyta; class Pinopsida; order Pinales; family Pinaceae; genus Pinus; species Pinus tabuliformis. Next base: position 469,627,052 of record CM062808.1, on the reverse strand, counting down.
AGCTCATTTCTGAGCATGTTCATGATTTGAAGAGCTGATCTACAAGGATCCTTGTAAGCTCTTAGTGATAGCTTTTCATCTTCCTTGTCATCCCTTAGTGTGTGCTTGACTGATAGCTTCTGATTTGAGCAAAAACTGTGAATTTTTGAGGAAATTGTGACCCGGAAACTGAGAAAACGCAACTTTCATTTTCCAAAGCAGGTAGTACACAGGCTACCTGCTTTGCAACGCAGGTCCCGAAGGGGCTACCTGCGCTGAGAGCCAGACTGGCTGTGCAGCACCTGCGTTGGCCCAATTTTGCCTTGTGCATTTGGGGTTTCCTCCCTTTTTCTTGCCTGTTTTCACTATAGATTTTGCAGCCAGTTACCAGTCTTGTACCTGTTCTGAAACCAACCTTACTTGCCATCATTCCGCCTCTGTTATATAACGAAATTGTACTTGTTCTTTTGTATTTCTTACATCATTTACAATTTCCCATAACGAAAGTGAACTAGTCTTGCTTTGGCCTCTTAGATCTGAACCTGTGTTAGGCATTTTGCTGGTCTAAAGAGTTAGCTTGTTTGTTGTCCATAGTTGATTAGTCTTTTTTTTACTTTCGTCATTATGGTTTGATTTCATGTATTTCCAGTGATTGAACAAGTAAATCTTAAGGTGTCTTTTGATTTTGGACAAACTTGTTTGTTTTCGCTTTAAATCGAAATCAAAGTTAAATAACAACTTTCTTTTTGTAATACATCAACATTAAGAAAGGGAAAAGAAAATACATGCATTGTGCATTTTGCATTTGAAAAAGTTTGCATGATGATTTAGGAGAAAGTGCATTAGTTTGTGCTGTATGAACTGTGTGAAAAGATTTGCCTTTCTTCTCCCTCAGTAGTTAAGATTTTCATCAGTCAAAAAGATTTGAAAAAGCTTGCTTCTCATCTTAGGCTGCATTTAGGAATTTTTCATACACATCTCGTGGTGAACCTTGAAAGGCAAACTTTAAAAAGATCAACTTAAAATATACTGAATGAACCTAACAACGCATTGAAACATAACACAAACACATAGAGGTCTAGGTAGAGACGTGTTCCGGCGTCGTTAAACATAGTGACTGTCGATCTCTACGAAGGTGGGTGATTCCTCCTGAGAGTCGGTGGCACTAATACGGACTTGTGCTCCCACGTACCGTCGCGTATATATTGGGAGACCCCTATAGGAACAAAGCCTTTATCCATAGGAAGCCGTGTCGACCGCCCTACTGATCGCGATGCAGTGAACACAGCATTCACGAAGATCGACCACCCGTACCATAAAACGTATTCTGTGGTTTCGCGAAAAGTTTGGCACACCCTCTGCCTAAAACTCCAGAGAAGTTTCTTTTGGCCTTTTTCAAACTCTATAACTGAAAAATTCCATCCGAGCATTTGTCACTTCGGGCTCGTTAATACATCGAAGGAGACTAGAGTCATCTTTAGCTTTTTCTCGACTCTTAAAACATGAAAAAGAAAAGTTATGTTTAAAAGCGTCTAATAAAATTCATTCAAATCGGAAACACAAATTTTCCCCTTTATATTTTAGTTGATCGAGTAATCCGCAATCGTGGAAGAAAGTCAATTGAATATCCGTCGTTCTCGGAGGCTTGCGAGTCAACCGTCTTTGTCTCCGGAATCGAAAACAGTCCGGACAAAGCGAGCTCGTCGAACCAGTTCAAAATCTCCTTTAAACTTTAGAACAAGTGTTCCAACAACATCTGAGATTCTGGTTACTCCAAACATTTCCGGAAACCCTGCCTCTATAGAAGAAGTTCAACCACCGCAGAAGGACAGTAATACTAATCCTAGTCTGGGGGCAAATACTTGTATAACTGAACCAGTTCCATCGGTAACCGGTCCAGAGAGTTTTGTTCCTCAAACATCTGTCGCTGTCGATACAACCCCTTCTTCGGCACCGGAAATCTTTTACGGACCTGACGGTCTTCCTCTTCCACCTGGTCTGATTGCGATAAAGGAAATTATAGAGGAACCGCAAGTATCCACTCCAACTCATTTTGGAGTAGGGGTCACTCTATTTCCTGCTACAACAGAAGTTTGTCCATCACCAGTGGAAGTTCCTGTAGAATCACTAGGCAATCAATTGGATAGACTCAAAATGTCTGAACAACCGTCGACATCTAGGACTGTGTCAAATGACACGGCGACGGCAGAATTACCTGTTGCAAATCCAACAATGTTCGCTGGCATACCATCTGTCCCAACTAGCTCTCAATCGTTAGAAGGAGTCCACCAAGGGACTATCTCGGCAGTATGGTCTGTTCCTGTTTGTTCTGGAGTAATGTCTGGTAACTCTTATGGTGAGACTCATCAAATTGACCCTTTTGGGAATCAATTTAGGCCATCTAGTCCTCCAGGACAATCAATTGCCTTGAGTTTTGGATTACCACCGTATGGGGGGCAGTATGCCCTTTCATTACCCCCTCCGGGAGGGTACCCATACGGGAGTTCTCAACCTTATTCAAGTTATGGTGGAATTGCAACGAGTAGTTGGGTACCCATGCTATCCCAGCCACCAAGAGTTGTATATTCTATGCAACAGTGTGTACCTGTGACGAACATCCCAACTACACCGGCTATCGTAACCGTGTCGCAAGTTCAAACGATGCCTGTTGTATGTCAACCTCAGATTTCTCAGGTTCTCATTCAACAGCCCCTTGACCCTGCGACCCAACCACAATTGCCTACTGGTGGGGCGACACAAGTACAATCGGGTACAATTACCCCACATCTTGGTCCAATGGTTAGTGTAGCGCAACAACCCATGGTATCGCAACCGTGGATAGTGCAATACCAACAGCCACAATTCCAACAAGTGTACCAAGGTTCTGAACAACAAATCTTTGCGAATACTGGACAACCATATATCCAAAATGGCCAAAATCAACCACTTTATAGTGGTCAAGTCCATCAACCGTATCAATCATACCAACATCAACTCCATTATGCTGGTATGCAAAGACCAACTGTTCAGGCAATTCCATCGTACCCTGGCTACGCTTCCCCTAACTTGAATCAACAGTTACCATTCGTGGCGACTTTAGAGTTGCATGATTTACATCGGTTAACCAATGATCCAATTGCTTACGCCCCATGGTGGCCAGTGATCCCGCACAAACTTCCATCCGACATTCCTAAATTCAATGGAAATCCAGGTGAAGACCCGTCGAATCATGTGATGACATTTCATCTATGGTGTTCGTCGAACACTTTAAATGATGATTCGATAAGGCTTCGCCTCTTTCAGAGGACATTGACAGGTCCAGCGGCGAAATGGTATATAGAATTGCCAAGAGCTTCGTTCGACAATTTTAGCTCCCTTGCCACGACATTCTTAACCCACTTTAAATTACCAATAAGGTATGAAACGGGAACAGAGATATTGACCAACTTCAAGCAGACAACCGCCACTCATATATCAGATCATATACATGAGTGGCGACGTCGATGAAGAATGGTTAAAACATATGTTCCTGATCAGCTTTTAGCTGAGTGGTTTATAAAGTCGTTACTTCCGGCCATAACGGAAGATGTGGCAAAGGGGGGAGTCGTAACAGAAGAGCAGGTTATTGCTCGTGCGCAATATTTGGACTTAGTATATACTCAGTCCGGCACGCTCTATGACAAAATACCAGACGCCCCTAGACCAGAGTTTTCAATCCCTCCTCCTCCTAAATCAAATAGTGACTCTCATGCCGGCGATGGCGTGATTGGCACGGCAAACACGAATCCGAAAAGGACCAATCAAAAGAAGGCCCGTAAGGATTCGAATCAAAATGCGCATGAAGAAGTTCTTGCTTCGGAAGTAAATGCCGTATCGACAGATAAGGGCAAAGAAACCAATCAACCAGTAAGCAGGAAGAATCAAAACAAAGGGAAGAAAGATCGAAGAAAGTCATCTCCTCGAAAAACTCCTCATAGAGAGGAGAAACCACCTGGGAGGTGTCACATATGTGACGAGGATCATTGGACGGCGGATTGCCCGTACAAAGCTGAGTTTAAAAGATTCGTAAAGAATTCGCATACTCCAGCTGTGTTGACTGATCCATTTCCCGACCCAAGTCAGAATCTGGTTGATAGTGGAAATGCTTCCCCATCACAAGTCATGATGTTGTCAAGTTTTAAGCGCCAAGATGATGCTTTAATTTCAACATTAAACAAAAGCCATGGGAATTCACAGTTGTTGAATGGCGAGAGAAAAGGTCGATCAGGCAGTTCGACAACAACTTCGACAGAAGTTGTGCCGCCATCCAATACAAGAAGCATTCCAACGGTCCATGGAGGCAATCATCCTCTCCCATATATCGGAGTAATTTTCCTAAAAGACCCTTCTTTAATGGGCACTTTTGCCCCACCACCACCAAGTAATCTTACGGAGATGGGTGCAACGGAATATGAAGCCTTCTATTTTTAATGGATCTAAAAGTTTCGAGGATAGTTCCTATCTCAAGTCAACCTCGTTTAAAAAATGAAATAAAGAGTAAAGAGGATAGTTCTTTACGATTTCAACCTCATTAAAAAATGAAATGTCCCCTTAAGGTTTAGAGGACATATGCCTCGTCTGCATTTTTATGCTGGGGCCATCAATATTGAGCAAGGTTTGGTCGCATTCAAGCTCGTTAAAAAATGAACTGCCCCTTAAGGTTTAGGGGGCATATGCCTCGTCTGCATTATTATGCTGAGGGCATCCATCACCGAGCAGTTTTAGCACATAGTTCATGCTCATTAAAAAATAAACATAAGTTGTGAGCAATCTTCCCCTAGAGTTCAAGCTCACCCAGAAAAATTGAACCGGTAAATAACCTTGGTAAATGTAACCTTTGACAGCCATATTAAAGCCCTTGGTCGTGTTCTTGCAGTCTCACCTCCATCCGTTCATTTGGCCAATCGTTCATCTCCATATGTTTGTTTACCCATTTTGAGGAACAGCTGCGAAGAGTGATTTCACTTAGCCATCCTTGTGACACTGCCGTGATTGGAAAATTCCAACCTGTACCTGGAATCTGCTGCTATCACTGTTTATCACTCGTTCCTCAAAAGACGAGTCTTCTTTGAGCTCTTTTCTCCTGACTCGTAAAATATGAAAAGTTTGCCGAGTCTTGGCCTTCCAGCTCGTTAAACGACCGAAGAGCTATCCCTCCTCTAGATTTTAATCTTTTTGGACCTGAGGGATTATTGCACAAAAAGATCGAGCGCTTGTTTTGTTCGGCTCGTTAAAGCAATCGAAAATTCATCCCTTCTGTATTGTTTTATACTTTTTTGGACTTAAGGGATTAGATGACGAAAAAGGAATTCTGGAATTGACTTTATGTACCTTTTCAGACTCTCTAAAAATGAAAAGGACCAAGTTATCCTTGTCGTTAGACTCGTTAAATTCATTAAATAGCGACAAACTTGTCTTTAGACGAGAACGAGTTTCCCTATCGCTAGGCTCGTTAAAACATAGCGATGGGCTTGCCCGAAGGGCAGGTTATAGAACAAGCATATGTTATCCTCCTCAAGCTTGATAAAAATAAAGAGGTACTGGTCAGCAATGACTGGGGAAAAATTGGGAGAACCTCACAGCTTTAATGGTAGCAAGTCGCTCTTGAACATGACACTTTGTCCTCCGTATCACATCGGGTTGGGTTGTTTCATTCACCGGTCTCATCACCATGGTCCTCGCCACACCATCCACATTTGGGGTAATGCTACCAATCCATCACATCAGTGTCGTTATATGTTCAAGAGATGTTGTTCTGCAAAGATTCAACCGTGTCCCATCCACTACCATACATTGTCCTTCATCCATTTCATGACTGCCACCCTGAATCATACATCACAGTTTGTTTTCACCTCATCACAATCACTAGCTCCGTTCCGTGTCACTGATGTGGGATTCATTAAGGCCCTCCTTTGACGGATCGCTCCTTGTCGACATCAGCTCATTATCCAAGGAGTTGATCTAGGAACAACCCCTTCAGTACTTTGAAGCTTGCATGCCTCAATGGCAAGTTTCTCACTTCCGGCGATAGGTATACATCAATAACCTTCGACCAAAAGATTTTGCATGGTGGTCGACGCCAAGTCCTTTATTCCCACCATGTGAATTGTACTGCCGTACCTTGAGGGTCATCATCCTTATCGGTGATTCCTCTCGCGCTTGTTAACGGTTTACATCATTGACCGGTAATCAAGCGATGTCTTTCCATGTTCGACTTCAAGAAATTCTCACATGGATCGACTTGTACATCGAGTGAAGATAGGAAGAGATTGAAGACCCCGGATCTAGTTTCATCCATCCGGGCTGCGATATATATTCAGGATATAAAGACATTTGATATGTACATCATTGCAGCAGATGGTCATCCTTCTCAAAGGATGATAATTTCAGCAGAGAATTATCAGTCTATCACCAGACGATCGTCTGTGCTATGTACCAAAATGAATTTATAAAGCTGAGCATGGGAATGCCCGCCTCAGCTAGATCATGAAAAAGAATGAAAAATAATGTATTGTATTGTATCTTATTACAGGACACTTCCCAGCAGATTGAATGAACTTCGGATCCTCCTAATAAAGCATTTCACCCGATAAACGACCTCATACTTTAGGGGGCATCTGTTATAGACAATTTTGTGCCTTACAGCATCAGGCATGAATTGTCAATAATCCAAGGGATCCAAAGTCCCTAAACATGATGTTCCTACCCCTAGAGGGACAAGGTCAGCAAACCAACAGCTCTGAGATCAGTTCTCCACCTGAAAACACTCAAAAACAAGCAATCTTGAAATCAAAGCAGGTGCTCCACTAGGCTTCTGCGTTGAAACTCAACTCCTCCATGGTGTACCTGCGTTGCAAAGCAGGTAGAACAAAGGCCACCTGCGCTGAGCGAGATGGGACAAGTGGCACACTGAGTCATTGCTCTGGAATCTTCCAAAAATGACACTTGGATCAGGGATTTCGCCTTGTGATGAGTCAGAGGCTCTGTTTCTCCAAGTGGAAGCAAGGTTCTCCAAGTGGACTCAAGAACTGAAGATCAACTGAAGAGAGAGAGGACACAAGGCAGCTACACATCAGTTGCAAGCTGACTCATCCTTTCTCAATTCATCTATATATTGAGCTCTCTCCTATGAGCTCAGGAGGCTGGAATTTTGTGCAAAGTAATGATATGCTGTTGGTTTCACTATAGAACTATTGGGTGATTGCTTGAAGGAGGTGAAGAGGAGAAATTCTTTCTACTGGGAGGTGTTGCTGGATTGGGGCCTTCAATGGTTGTAATGCTCTCAGAACTTTACTTCTTCATTAATAAAAGCTATTGAGGTTCTTCTATATGCTCTTGTTTCAATGATGTATTGTGATAATTGTATATTTGATTTATGCTAATCCTTGAATCAGTTATGATTGCATGCTTCTTGTAGTTTCCTTCTTCACTATTTTGCAGGATCTCATTGTAGCTGGGCCAGCAAAAGAGCAAGGAGCTGGGAGCAAGCAGCAAAGAGAAGGGTTTGGATTCGACATTAAGCGCAAGGCAACGGTTAGTGCATTCCTTCATTCTCTCTTGCTTTCATAAAGAAGTAAACCTTAAGTAGTTTTCTTTACAGTTGTTGTTGAGGTACTATCACCCTTAGAGTAGGATAGGGTCATCCGAATCGGATACTTTTCCCTACAATAAATTTTACAGTTGGTTTTAGCTTCGGGGGCACTGCCCCTGAAACCCCCCGCCAGGGGGGGGCTCCCAAAGGTCGCAGCCACCCCTCTAGACCCCCCCTGCAGCGAATATTTTACGGGCGGCCCATTTTGAACTGGGGTCCAATGTGGCGATACCTTTGAATATAGAAGATAATCAGGCTCCACACCCAACAAGGGTTTGCAGCATTTCACTATTAAAATCTTCCAACATATTTCCAATTTCACTTTTTATAGATGTGTTGGAAGAGGATGAGCTAGACACTATTTGACGGACCCTACCCATTTTTCTAGTTGCCCTAGAATGATTTTTAAAAATGGTCTTGATATCCTCATAGGATAGCTGGTAGATGTCCCCTCCTGATAGAAGGTTTAGGGTATCTTGGTGATATTCTCTGATCCCTATGAGTAGGACTAGCTTAAGTGACTCAGGATCAAGTGTGCACCTAGCCCTTTTATAGATGAGTTGGAATCTTTCCTCATAATCCTCTAAGGATTCATCATGTCCCAAGGTCATTCTAAATTTTTTTTCTTTGGTGTCTTTGGACCTCTAGTAGTCCTTATAATTGTTGTTGAAAGCTTGTTGTATCTGAGCCTAGGCGATGATACTATCCATAGGTAAACCCATGAACCATCGTAGAGTTGCATCCTTGAGAGTAGATTGGAATAATTTTAACTTATGATCATCAGAGGTGTAATCATAAGTTTTGCATATGATAACAAATTTACACAAGAAAGTATATGGATCTTTTGAGGTCAGGCCATGGAAGTGAGGAAGAGAAGAGGGGTTATGTTTTCAATCTTGGACTCCCCATTGGTTTCTCTGATGGGAAAAGCACCCTCAGTTCCTTCTCTATCTTCCCTTTCATTTGTATTTTCATCCATTATGTCAGTTGGAATGGGTTATTCTTCTTCCCCTATAGGCTCTTCAAAAATCTCTGGTTGTTCACCTAAGGGGTCCTCTAATTTACAGCCACCGAAGAAGAGGGAAGGTTGGTTGTTTGAAGTGGTGGGGGTATTTGGTATAAATTTTCCTAAGTTATCCCTATTCCTATGAGGCATGAAAGGAGTGTTTTTGCTTTGTTTTTCAAGCTTTAAGACTAATTATAGAACTGAAAAGACAGACTGAATTGAATCTAACTGTTGAATGAAATCACTTGCAGGATGGAAAGGAAAGCAAACCAACTTACAACTAATTTGCAAAAATGAAAGTAATAGAAGAATGAAAGAGATAATAAATGGAAGAAAGAAAGCAGGAAATTACATCTACTCAAACACCTCCCTGACTACGGCGCCAAAAAGTGATGAGCACCATTATTGCAGGAAGAAAGTTGCAACTCCTAGGGCTACCAAATTTACTTCATCAACCCGGGGTTCATACAAACTTGGAGGTGACAATGTTGTATACAAAAATAGATGTAATGGGTCCACTCTTTGTCATTGTTGAGCTAGGGTGATAGACCACTAGGGTTTCTGAAACCAACCTTCTATTGATTTAGAAGAAGTTTGATTACCAATTGAGAAAGGAGAATTTTACCCTAATTGAGAGGATTGAAATGCTACCTACTGCAGTAATGAAAGACTGAAATAGATTCCTAAAACACACAAATCATCTTTCTATTTGTTAATATACCTTGATTTCAAAAGAATTTTAATTTAACACATGTGAAATCTTAACTACCCTAAGCATGGAATCTGATCTAAACAAGCACTTAACTGTTGTGCACATGAATAAACATAACAACCTTTTTATTTTTTTATCTTTTTGTAAAAACATGAATGCTAATACTTCCTGGTTGCATCACAAGTGAGATAGGTGTGGAGGGAGATGAGTGCAATGGGTCGGATGGCTTGGGAGGAAAGCAGGGGTCTTCTCCTAGCTTTTGTGATGCATTTTTCACAAATCTCACTCAAAACAAACCACTATAGGTTTTCCTATATGATGTCTATAGGATGTCCTAGTTCACCTACAGGATCCCCTGTTTTCCTACAGGAACAGGCCAAAAGCCTAAGGAGTGATTTGGAAAGTGGTATGGAGCTTAGGAAAGGTGAGGAATGGAAGAAATAAGGCAAGGGAGTGGTTGGAACTCACTTAGAACTCAAACCAAAGCTTTATGATGGTTTGATTTTCTCAATAAGCATGGCAAGTTGTCTTTGTAAAATGATACTTCGAATTAAGAACTTAGTGGCCCTTGGCGATCATGGGTGGATATGGTTTGGTTGAGGCTGATGACATAAGGTCTTATTTCAATGTAGAAACTACTGCAACATATACATCATTGATGGCATTTATCCATAAATCATCTCAAAACAAGAAGCGTTTACAAAAATATGAGGAAACAGAATTTGCATCATTTATTTGCCAAGTTCATGCATGGAAATGCTTGAAACCTACTATGAAAGCAACATGAAATCTAATACAAAAATTAAGATATTAGAAATGACAATTGCAACCTATCTTCTAAAAATGAAAGAGGATGACCTAATTAGCAAAAGAACCCTAAATTTCATAAGAAACCATATTTTTTTCTTTTTGGGCTGAATGGGAGTTGTTCCTCAAGCCATGGTCCCTGAAGGGAGGAATGAGGTAAGAGCCACCTGTTATCAGCCTTTTTTGAATATTTTCTTATCTCTATGATGCTATTGTTAAATATATGCACAAATGGAAGTAAACTAATCAAATCTACCAATACTTGTAATTTAACAACACCAAAATCAATTTAACAACTAATCTATGAGATACTAAGCATACAAGTACATTAAGAGGAACCTCTACTTCTAGGGTTGGGCCCTAACCCAAGAGCTTCAGCCATCTGAGTCAACTCAGTGCTAGATCAAGGGAATGTTGCTCATTTTCATTAACATATCAAAAAATGCATAATGATGTTTGGTCACAATCCTTGAACTCAAAAACTGCTTAGCTATTTTGCATAAAAAATTTGAATCCTAATGAGGCTCTAGGCCTCTTTATTTATACAATTGAAGTTTCCAACAACTTCCTTAAATCTAGGGAGGCTTAGTTCCCAATATTTAGATTAACTAGTTCTTAACTATCACTAGATTGGCTGCCAATGGTCCTCATGACTCGGCTGCTTGCAACTCCGAGCTGGTATGATTTGATTGAGGGATCTTTGAGTGAGTAAGGATTTAATGAGGGAGATCCATCTACTATAATCTATCCGTCTTGTCTTGTTCGAGTTCATGCACCCTAATTACCAATAATTTACTCCCAAAAACCTGTAATCAATGCACATTAGACCACTAGACATGACATCTTACTTTTACTCATCTCATTAAGAAAAATATAATTAAAACATGTAAAGAATTATGAGAAGAGTTTATTTTAGTAAGCTTGGAGGTGTATTAAGGTCCATATATTTTACCAAATGATGAGCCTCACTGAGATTCCAAATTGTGTTCATCCCAGGATAAGGAGTACCAATTAAAGGTTGATTTACAACAGGTTGACCAAGCCTGAGCTAAGGTATTTGACCATAGGTTCTAGTAAAATATTGACCCCTAGCAATAGGTTGTCCTCCAGGTTAAGGATAAGGTGGTTTCCCCCTAGGATGGTAATAAACACTAGTCGAGGTTACTTGATGGTTACTTAAATTACCAGACACCATTTGAATATGTTGATCTAATGTTGTAAATTCTTCAGGCATGGAATTCATGCTCTGATTAGTAGACGTAGATAAACTAGATGACCAAGTAGAAGGTTGAGGAGAATAAGCAGCTCCTAAAAAAGTTCCAGTAAGTGACTGGTACCTAGGAGGAACTGATGGACCACCATATAATAATGATTCAAGGGAGCTGGTAAACATGGATGAATCAATAGGTTCCCTCCCAGTAGGAGTTTCTGACATAGTTTCTTGGGTGAATAAAATGGAATGCGTGGCGGTGACAAATTCTAACCTAAAAAACTCAAAGTTGTAAAATACCAAGGGTCAAGTCGGAAAGGAACTCTTGGGTTAAAAGTTTTAGTACCGTTAAATGGAGAATGAGGTGTCTTTGTTCATTCAATAACTTCTTCAATGCTAATCAACCCAGAAGGTAATTTAGTCGTTACTAACAACTTCCTTCGAGGTGAAGGTGGCTCATGAGTAGGAGCTAAAACAGTCGAAGGTGATTCAAGTTGAGAAAGTTCAGATTCAGGATGTTCTACATCTGGTTCAGTAAGTCCAATGTCTGAAAATTCACTAGTGCCATATTTTGTGTGAACTACTTTAGTAATCTCTGGACTAGAGTGAACTAAACCTGATTCTACTTCCTGTGTTGGATTCAATTCGGTTTCTACTGTCTCAGATTGTAAAATTGTTGATGTTTCAGGTTCATCTGAGGCTTTTGATCCTGTTGACTTTGACCTTTCTATTTTTATCTTTTCTAATTGACTTGGTGTGTATTCAGGAGGTTGACCTCACATTCTATGTGATTATCTTGGTGATTCATCTAGGATTAAAATTTATCACAAAATTAAAAAATATTCACAATCCAATCCTAAGGTCTCTAAAAAGTAAAATCAAGCAATTAACACATGCTAAAAAATCTAAGGATTCAAACCATGCAAACAAGCTTTTCACAATGAAATCACTAGTTGGTAATGAAATCCAACATCACAAAAATCAAAGTGAAAAGTGGTTGTAGATATGAGCGAGTGGAACCAGTTACCCTAAAAACCTGCTTAATGAAACGATCTGGTGCAAGTAACTTCACTTATGCCATCTCGAGCAAAGATTACCCTCCAAAAAGTACAAGTGAGTCTAGTCAATGTATGTTCTAGGTATAGTAGGACCTTCCCTTTGCCATCACCTCAGGTAATAGCCCTAGGATTATGGTCACTAAGGTTACCAACTACAACAATTATACCTGGGGGGACAGTCATAAATCATACGTACACACAAGGGCAGAGTAACAAAGCTCAATCCCCTTGAAAGCTCCTCAACATGGTTAATTGGAGGTTTACTTTCAAGTGAACCCAAGTACCTTTTAGCACCGTTGTAATACGTGTAAATCAATCTACTATAGCCAATGAAGTGGGTACAACCACTTAATTAAGTCTAATATGATCTCGTGCTTGACTCCTTTGTAAGGGGAGCTTCCCAGAGAAAAAGTGAAATAACTAGATTTATCTCCCTATCGCAAGATTTTAGTGTTTGTTTGGAGCTTTGGAAAGTTTACTCACTTCCCTATTCCAAATCCCTACACTTAATCTACTGTAGGTGGAAAAGAGCCCTAAGAATAAAAATTTCTAAATTGATTTTAATTAGCGTTGATTTTAATAGTTGTTGTTATGCTAAGGTAATGGATGTGAAACTTGATGAATTATGACTTGACGCAACCCTAATGAAATCGAAAATGATGATATGATCTTCTTGTTTCAATGAAAATATATCTAAGGTAGGAAAAGATTTTTTCACTTTTTCAACTAAAATATAAACAAAAACTCAAAATCCCAATACAACCTTTTCCCTAAAATGCAACTAACCAATTTCAAATCACCCGAATATTGAAAACAATTTCAAATCTTCACTTTGCCCAATAATAAAAGTAAACCAAAAAAAAATAGCACTCAAAAATTCGAACAATGCAATAAGAAACCAATGATGACTAAAAATGAACATTTCCCTAATTGAATGCTACAACTTTGCTTGCAGTCACTAATTCAGTTCATGAACATTTCCATGGAATAGAAGAAAATGATTTTTCATTGCAAAACTAGCATACAAAGTACTTTCATAAACCAAACCTAATCTTGTAGATAATTCACATTGGCATTCAAAATAAACTTTTGCAAAAGAGAAAACTGAACCTAAAACTTGATTTAATTGACAGAAGAAAGATAGACAGTCAATTCAATAGGGCCAAAAAATCTCTCTCTTGATAGTTCAACCATTCATAATGCAAGACTCAAGCCTAATTTGCAAAACAAGACCAATCACAAGAAAAAACCAAAATAACATTCAATCAGACTGACAAATACCCACATAAGGTTCTAACAGGTGTAAAACAACAACAAGAAACAAAAATTTTGGATTTGAAGAGGACGATCTCCCTAGACTTTTAAGAAACCTAGTAACAAACACACAACAAATGCTACATTTCTCTAAGTTTTGATCGTTTGAAAGCAATAGAATGAAAGAGGCCTCTTACCGGTTTAGCGAACTAATTAATTAAGTCCCTCAAATATTTCGATCACTTTCTCTTTGATGCTCCAAATTTCCTCTCGTCACTCCCAACAACTTTTCCCCAATGTTCTGAAAGAGATCTGCTAAGACAAAGACAAACAAGAGATCAAAGAATACATCATATAACTAAAGAGACAATCAACTAATTAACCAAGTATACATACAAATTTATAAATTTTGCAACCAAAACCCATGTAGGTGATCAAGGAATCCTACAAATCAAATCAATAGAGATGGAACTGAGAAAGAACAATTTCTTATATTCATAAAACTGGGGAAAAGCCTTGCAACCATATAGCCTTGATGTAGCAAGCCATTTCTGCAATCTCCAACCCTCTCCCTTGCAAGACAAGCCTTCCAACCTAATCTCAAAAGCATAAACCTACTTCCAACAATCCTCCCTCAAACCTCAGACCTGTAATGACTTTTTAGGCTAAGGATGAGAAGTTATGGATCCATTCTCCAAGGGATGAGATTCATTAATAGTGGGATAGAGGTTCCACAAGGGAAGGGAAGTTACTCTGTGATGGGAGGGTTCAACACTGAATAGGCACTCATTCAAATCTTGTTAGATGGGATAGATTCTACCAACAATGCTTCTAGACTTTACTTTTTATTTTTACGTACTTCAAGTCATGTTTGCAGGTCATAGTGGAAGACAGTGCGTACTTCTATGCAAATAATAATGGTCTTCTTTGCGTATGCGTAGGAAGTGACTAGGAAATAGCGAACATAGCCAAAATGAGGGTTTTGTACCATAGGATCTAGAAATTCCACCTTCTTTGGGATGATTTAGTTTCTAACTCTTTAGGTGTTCAAAACACGTGTGGATAGCGAGAGATCCAAACTGATGGTCATTTGCTTAATGTGACAAAATGATGTGTAACAGATTGGTAACTAAAAAAATGGAGTTCTAGTAGACTAGAGTGCTTTGTAGTACAAACTTTATCAACACCAAATAGCCTCCATGAGAGAGGAATTGGAGAACCCAAATGGAGACTCTTGCTTCCACATTTTTCAGCATCCATAGCCAATCTACCTTCATGTATTTATTTGGTTAAAACAAAAACCTAGATACTTGAGACCATCATCCAACTTCTTCTAAGGATAAGAAAAAATGAGTTATCGTCTAAGTACTAATGGCTTTGGAAGTTCCATGGGAAATTAGACAAGATTTTTGGACATTAATCTCCATTCTAGTGGCAGAGCAGAACAATTCGATTGATCTTTTGAGAGAGAATGGGTCTCTACATCTTCCTTGTACACAACATAAAACATCATCAATGAATAGAATATGTGAGACTTGAATTGATTCATAAATTTTTATTCCTTTTAGAGGACCCAAAGAGCTAGATTCTGTGATGAGTCTGCTTAGAGCTTCAACAACAATGAGAAACAAAAAGGGGAAAGAGGATAGCCTTGAAAAAACCCACCCTATTCCTGGAAAAATATGGAGGGAGCCCCATTTATAAGTACAACAAATGAAATGAATTGTATGCAACCCATTATTAATTTTACAACTTCAAATGGCAAACCAATCAAAATGCAAACAAGTCGAAGAAAAGTGCATTCAACTATGTGATAGGCTTTAGATAGATCTAACTTGAGGATAACAACATTTGGATTTGATTTTTTGATAGTGTGTAATACATTTTGGGCTATTCTAATTGCATCATGCATGTTCCTATTCTATGGGCATCCAAACTACTCATCTAAAATGAATGAAATTAATAAAGGTTCTAGTCTTTTGGCAATGAATTTTGAAATCATTTTATAAATGAAATTACAAGAAGCAATAAACCGATAGTAAAAAAATAATGCCCCTTCTTGAGTCTTTGGAATGAGACATTCAAAAAGCTGAAGACACTACTTGAACCTTGATATTCTTTATAACTTTGACAAAATCATCCTTTAAAAGGTCATAAAATCCTAAATATAATTCGATATGAAACCCACCCAGCCCCAAACTTTTTTTTTTGCATTGTTCACACTGCATCTAACACCTTCAGTTCTTTAACTTCTTCTGAATAGAAATTGTTCATATCTTCTGTAAAAATAGAGGGGAATTTTGTAACAACTAGTAGAATCTCCTATATCAAGAATCCTTGGGAACTCCGAAAGAGGGATGTAAAAACCATACATCCTCCTCAACCTTATCCTCAAATGACATGAGAAAACAACCATCACCATCTTTGACCTCACACATTGTCTTTGTTTTCTTCTTGAAATTTGAAAATTATTGTAAAAATTTTGTAATATTTTCGCCTGATTGCAGCTAGACTACCCTACTCTTTAGTCTCCAATGATCCTCCTCTTGGAGAAGAAGAGAATGGTGCTTCTCCTTGAGGGATTTTAGCTTCGATAACAACTCAGAAGACACATTTCCAGAGTCATGTTCCCTATGTAATTCTTTTCTTTTCTTTTCCACTTCAAATACACTAGATAAAGCCTTGGCATAGAAATTCTTTGCCCAAACTTGTGAGGCTTGCTTGACAGCTAATAAATTGTTGGGAAATAGACTCATAAAAGAGGAGGAGGTTGATTGTACCATGGGTCTCCAATAATTTCATACCAAATCCCAATAAACCTCTTCTTCCAACCATGAGGGATTAAATATGAAAGGAATGGATTTTGAAGCTCCAAGATGAGAGAAATTTAGTAAAATAGGCCTATGGTTAGAGAGACCACCCACATCCACATAGTAATTTATAATGCACCCTAAGTTCAAAAGACCTTCCAAGACAAGAAATTGATTTATATACTTAGAGACTTCATGGTTGTTAGAATGCCCATTCCTCCAAGAAGGAAATAATTTAACCGAATTGATGTCAATTAGGCTTGATCATAGAATCTAAGAAGAATGAACTTTGTGGATCCAACGAGGCATGGGACACCAAACTTCTTGTAAGGATAAAGTAAAGTTGAGATCACCTCCTATGATGATAAAAGGATCCACCATTGCACCTATGGAATCCAGATCTTCCCAAAAAGGAATACAATCAACATAAGGCCCATAAACATTCAACATAGAAAAAGGAGAGTCATAATCTTTAACTTCCAATTTCAACAAAATTGTAGAAGGATATGTAGAAGGTGAAATAGCCTTGTAGGAAGGGCTTCACCTTATAATCAATCAAACCAAAAGACCATCCACATCTACATGGAAAAGGGATTAATTCTTAATGTGAGGCTTGAACACCTACCTAGTCTTATCTCCAGAACCACAAACTCTTGAATTAAAATTAGATCATGTTTGCAACTCATAATGAGCCTGTTCAAGGTTGGTTTTTTGAAAGCACCCCCCAACCCTCTTAAATTGAAAGAGAGAAAGATCATGGCAACCACTGGAGAGATAATTGCTAGCTCTAAGGGCCCAATAAATATAGGCTTGTTTTCCATGCTTAATCTCTAGCATCACCTTTTATTGTGCTTTATGGAGGTTGGATTTATGCCCTACCGAATTACCAGGGAGAATCCATTACCAATCCTCCACTCAATGGAAGCACTTTGTTCAATTTTATGTGGGGACAAAGAGCATATATCTTCTTTTCAATGGAATCATGCAAAGGAGATAAGGAGAAGGGGAGGAAGACAGAGGCTAAGCAGAGGAAAAATAAGCCTATGTGATCTCAAGCCGAGGAACATAATAGGATAGAATGGGGGATAACCCTTGATCTGAATGGGAAAATTAGTTTTGCTGTGCTAAATTCCTCTTCAAAATATTGTAAAAGTGCTTAAGGATTCATGAGGTTAATTCCAAGTTTTATCATGAGTTTTTGAGTGTTTTTATGTAAATTTAATGTACAAATTAACATAAACAAATGACTAAACAACAACATATAACATACATGAACATCACCAAAATAGTATCACAATATCACATGATGAAGGAGTTCATCCCAGCTGGGCTACGTCTCCTTGGTCCATCTCTCAATGGCTTGGCCCTCTCTATTATGCTCAAAAGTGTGAATACATCAATTTACAATGCTAAAATAGATCTGAAACCTGCTCTAATGGCTCTATAATGCCCAAAAATGCCTGTCTAACCTCTTTATGCTCCTGAATTGGTAAAAAACTGAAGGAGTTATAGATTCCCCTAGCTCTTGCGCTATCCACTCTGTAAATTACCCCAAATCTGGCACCGGTCCTACAATTTCACCCCAAGTTGTGCTAATTGAGTGCCATTTTGCCCAAAATTTGATGCATTTTCTGGGCACCTTAATTCGGCCTCTAAGGCCTTAACTCCGAAAAACGTGGTCGTGTGGAGGCCACGTGCTTGGGGGCCAGGGCTAACCACCCACCCCCACCATTCAAGCCCCCAATGCTTCACTCGCGGTCATGTTGAGTGCATGTGCCAGGGGTTGGCCCCTTTTCCGTATGGCGCACAACGTAAAGTTTAAATACAATTGGCATATCTATATATAACAAGAAATATAGTGGCGCATTGGTAGTTGGAAAGGTTTGTTGGATGGAGGTTTGGTGTTTGACCCTCGCCCAGTCCATTTGACCCTTAAATAGATTTTTGGTGGACCCCATGCTGCCATGTGGCAGCCTCCGGTTGGGCCATGTAGTAGCCTATGGTTGGCCACTAACCCACCAATGAAATTTTCCCAAATCAAAACCAATGAAACCATGCCACTTGTCACTACCTGGTTCATTGAAAAGAACATAGTCAGTTTCCACATCACCTACCATGTCATCTTGCCACATCAACCTGCCAAGTCAGCAATATGGACTGTTGATTGGGCTGTCATGATTTTGCCAAATTCGATTGTTTTGGAAAATGAACAAAACATGTTTCTGGGAGCATACAGATTCCGTTTTGCGCGAAACGAGTTGCGTTGGATTCAAGATTACAAGAAATACGCAGTCGTTCAGGTTCCACACTAATCTAACAACTTTGAATTTTGAGCACCCGATCATTCCTCCCCACTGGAAGCTTTTGGCCCCAAAATATCACTTTCAATTCTTCAACAGGTGAGGGTATAGTTCCCTCACCTTTTCAATCTTGATCGATTTTGCCTTGGAAAGATTTGTTCCTTTGAGCCCCACTCGAAGGTAGTCCACACTCCCTTGTTTTGAAGACCTTGTTCTTCTATCAAGAATGGTGTCTTATTGTAGTTCATCAAGGTATTCAGGAGAAAAATCCTCAATGGAAGGAATCTAGGCATTTTCTCCTTGATCTTCAATCAAAGGAGGCTCATACAACCTTAAGTTCTCAACATTAACAATAGCATAAATTTGCATATATGAAGGCAAATCCAACCTAAAGGCATTTTCACCAATCTTTTCTAGAATTCTAAATGGACCATATCGAATTGGTTTCAACTTTTTACCTTCTCCTTGGAGCCTCTCTTTGCTAATGTGAAGCCAAACTTCATCACCGACTTGGAACTTGTGATCTACCTGATGCTTGTTGTGCCTGGACTTGTACTTGCCTTATCTCTTTTCCATCTGTTCTTGAACTCTTTGGTGTATCAATTGGATTTTTTCAATGAACCTTCCTGCTTTGTCTATGTCACTATGACCATTAATAGCAACATCCTTTACAAAAATTAAATCCAAAGGAGGCTTAGGCAAGTATCCCAAACATGCTTCAAATGGTGATGTTTGAGTTGAAGAGTGCTTGGCCCAGTTGTAAGCATGTTGAATATAGTGCAAATGTTCATCCCACAACTTAGGATTCTTGCTGCAATACCCACGAAGAAGATGTATCATGATCCTATTCACCACCTCTGTTTGACCATCTGTTTGTGGATGAAATGTTGTACTCTTTTTCAATTTGGTGTCCATGAATCCCCATAAACTTAGCCAAAATTTCCCAACAAAGCGAGAATCTCGATCACTAACAATGGATGTGGGCAATCCAAAATGCACCCATACATTTTGAAAGAATAACTGAGCATTTTGTTCAGCTGTAATTTTCCTTTTACATGGCATCAAAATACACATTTTGCTGAACCTATCCACAACTACATACAAATAATCATGACCTCTTTTTGACAATGGAAGACCTCCTACAAAATCCATAGAAACACTCTCCCATGGTCATGAAGGTACTGGAAGTGGTGTGTACAATCCTAACTTCCTATTGCTAGGCTTATTGACTGCACATAATGAACATAATTTAATAAAATGTGACACACTTTCAAGCATACAAGGCCAATAACAATACCTTTGTAGATGTGCCACCATCTTACTTACACTGAAATGACCAGCAATAAGAGAAGTATGTGCCTCTCTTATGATGTTAACTCTTTCTCCATGTGGAATACAAAGCTTACCAAGATGGTATAACAAGTTATCATGCAAATGATAATCCAATTCCTCTACTTGGTTACCTTGAATCATGCTTTCATAAGCATCCTGAAAGTCATTGTCTAATGCATACTACTCAATATAACTTTCATGAAAAACAAAATTATGCTTTAGTAAAGTAGTTGCACTAATAATTGGCCTAGAAAGCATATCAACAACTTTATTGTAGATACCTTTCTTATACCTTATCACCAAGTGGAACTGTTGAAGAAAACCCATCCATCAGAAGTGCCTAGATTGCTGCAACTTAGATTGAGATTGCAAGTATTGCAATGGCTAATGATTAGTGTGAATTATTGTTTCCTTACCCATCAAGTATTGTTTCCACTTTTTCACACTTTGCACCAATGCATACAATTCCTTGTCATATGTAGGATAATTAATCATTGCACCACTGAAAGTTTCTAAATGAAAACAGATAGGCTTGCCATGTTGCATGAGGACTGCACCCATGGCATAGTCACTAGCATTAGTCTAGATCTCAAATGATTTTCTCAAGTGTGGAAGTGCAAGTACTGGGGCTGAACTGATATTTTCCTTCAATGCATCAAAGGCCTTTTGATTTTTTCCTCCCCACTGAAAAACCTCTTTCACACTAGTAAATGCATGTAAAGGAGTTTCTATGGAAGAAAAATTAGCAATGAATTTCCTCCAATATTGGGTTGCTCCCAAAAAACTTCTTACCTCAGTAATTGTCTTGGGTCTTGGCAAATTCAAAATGATTTCAGCCTTGGAGGGATCTTGATGCAGGAGCATCTAACCCCCCCCTTAATCAAAAGAGGAATCCAAAGCGGAGAATGAGAGGACGTGGACCATCGGTGAAAAACCAGGAAAATCTGTTTAAAATAGAGCTAATTACATGGACTTAATTAAATATAATTTGCCATGTATGCGTTTAGTTGAGAGACTTGATTAAAGGATGTGATTGGATCCTTCACAGTGATCTGATCCAATTTTTCCTTATATATATATATATATATATATATATATATATATAGATATATATATATATAGATATATAGATATATATGACGAACCTGCGCGTTCAATAGGGAGACAAGACATACAATAATAGATAGAGAGTAGTAAGCCGAGTGAGAAAAATGTAATCGATAGGGAACTTGTTCCTAAGGTTGAAATGCCTTAAATCTATAACTATGTTGTGTATAATATAAAGTGTGTTTAAGTGTTGATTTGTGCGCCTGTGTTTTATTGTATAGATAGCCTGTGTGTATTTCATATATAGAATTAGTCCTGTTTTGCGAGATTGTTGATCGACCATCGATCACTATAGGATCAATGGTGATCCAATGATTATATGAATGTCGTATGAAATGGAATATGGTAGCAGAATTGTATTAAAGCGCAGAGTCCATCAATAGAATGAGAAGTGAACAGTGATGCACAAGAACCGTTAGATCTGGAAGACCAATAGTCTAGATCCAATCTCGATGAGCGATCACACTTTATCGCATCAGCAGAAATGTTCTGGAGTTATCGGAACTGGCCCTTGAAACAGTGCGATTGCAATCTTGCGATTAATTGTCAACTGTCGGATCGAGAGTCAGGATCAACGGTCGCGATCTAATCGCTGATCACAAATCGGAAAGTCAAATGACAATGGATAGTGGAGTGTCGATAGCGATATTGCGATATGCCGATAGCCGATGGCCGATATTGTGATAGTGTGATGAAGCACTGGCCGATTGGAGATCAGAGGAGGAGCGTTGTTGGAAATATTAGAGGAGTGAACCCGACGTTTTATAGTTGGGGCCATAATGTATTTAAAGTCTGGTCAAAGGGTTCAGAGCAAAGTTTTTGTGTATTCCCGTGTGCATCCATGTCTTTTCAGAAGGATGTGAAGTCCCGAGTTTTAAAGGTTTAAAGCCGATGAATGCTTCCGATAGGTTTGTGGGCCATAACCCACAGGCCTCAGGATCGAAATTTGTAAATGAAAGGGGATTGGCCTTACCCCAAAATCTCCTTTCATCATTTGGTATCAGAGCAGGGAAAGATTTCTTGCGAGAAGGAAGAAGGAGTGCAAGCAAAAGGAGAAGGAGGTATAGTTGATAAAGTATGGAGAGTTATGGTCTTATTGTCGTGCAGAGAACGACAGTGGAAGGTGAGAAGACTTGCAGCAACCTACAACAAGGATTGCTCAAGTGGTTCCAAAGAAGAGAGAACCATAAGGATGCCAAAAGACTAAGGTCAAAGGAGAAAGCTTGGTGAGTTATCGTGTAGCAGAGGAAGACTATTACTGCAGAGGTTGGTTGCAGCTCATAGAAGATCATGAAGGTAGTTTCACTGAGAAGTAGGTAGAATTACTAAGGACAAGGAGAAGCATATGACCAGGAGGTCATAAATTTTTGTGCCTCGGGAGTCTGATGCAAGAGCATTTGACCCCCCCTTAATCAAAAGAGGAATCCAAAGCAAAGAACGAGAGGACGTGGACCATCAGAGAAAAACTGGGAAAATCTATGTAAAACAGAGCTAATTAGATGGACTTAATTAAATATAATTTGCCATGTATGCGTTTAGTTGAGAGACTTGAGGAAAGGATGTGATTGGATCCTTCACAGTGATCCGATACAATGTTTCCTTATATATATATATATATATATATATATATATATATATATATATATATGATGAATCTGCGTGTTCAATAGGGAGACGAGACAGACAGTAATAGATAGAGAGTTGTAAGCCGAGTGAGCAAAATGTAATCGATAGGGAACTTGTTCCTAAGGCTGAAATGCCTTAGATCTGTAACTATGCCTTGTATAATATAAAGTGTGTTTAAGTGTTGATTTATGCGCCTTTGTTTTACTGTATAGATAACTATGCCTTGTATGATATAAAGTGTGTTTAAGTGTTGATTTATGCGCCTTTGTTTTATTGTATAGATAGCCTGTGTGTATTTCATATATAGAATTAGTCCTGTGTTGCGAGATTGTTGACTGACCATCGATCACTATAGGATCAATGGTGATCCAATGATTATATGAATGTCGTATGAAATGGAATGTGGCAAAAGAATTGTATTAAAGCGCATAGTCCATCAATAGAATGAGAAGTGAACAATGATGCACAAGAACTGTTAGATCTGGAAGACCAATGGTCCAGATCCAATCGCGATGAGCGATCGCACTTTATCGCATCGGCGGAAACCTTCCAGAGTTATTGGAATTGGCCCTTGAAACAGTGTGATTGCGATCTTGCGATTAATCATCAACCATCGGATTGAGAGTCAGGATCAACGGTCACGATCTAATCGCTGATCGTAAATTGGAAAGTCAAATGACAGCAGATAGTGGAGTGTCGATAGCGATATTGTGATACGCCATTAGCCGATGGCTGATATTGCGATAGTGCGATGAAGCACTGGCCAATCGGAGATCGGAGGAGGAGAATTGTTGGAAATATTACAGGAGCGGACCTGACGTTTTATAGTTGGGGCCATAATGTATTTAGATTCCGGTGAAAGGGTTTGGAGCAGAGTTTCTATGTATTCTCGTGTGCATCCATGTATTTTCGGAAGGATGTGAAGTCCCAGGTTTTAAAGGTTTAAATCCAATAAATTCTTCCGATAGGTTTGTGGGCCATAACCCACAGGCCTTAGTACCTAAATTTGTAAATGAAAGGGGATTGGCCTTACCCCAAAATCTCCTTTCATCAGATCTATTTCAACTCACCTCCTCCAACAATATGACCCAAGTAAACTAAAGAAGTTTTTCCAAACTCACACTTTCACAACTTTAAATACAATTGTTCTTTCTTTAAGACATCAAGTACTTTTCTAACATGCATGACATGTTCATCACGAGATTTACTGAAAATTAATATGTCATATAACTAGACTATAACAAACCCATCAAGAAATGGCCTCAATACATCATTCATCACACGCATGAAGGTAGCAGGAGAATTACATAAACCAAAAGGCATAACTAGCCATTCAAACAAACCTTGTTTCGTCTTGAATGTTGTCTTCCAAATGTATCCTTCAGCAATTCTAATTTGATGGTACGCACTCCTTAAGTCCAACTTAGTAAAATAATTTGCATCTTTCAACTTATCAAGTAAATCATCTATTCTAGGTAGTGGGTAACGGTTCTTTACCATAATTTTGTTCAATGCACAGAAGTCCACACACATGTGCCATGTTCCATCCTTCTTTGGCACCAAAACAATAGGTGACTTGCATGGCGATTAAATTGGCCTGATGATCCCTTTATCCAACAACTCTTGATTTTTCTTTTTAATTTATGCATTTTCCATCACTAGCATTGTGTACATGCCAATGTTAGAAGAGGACAATTTTGTTGCAACTGTATTTCATGTCGAATTCCTCTCTTGGGAGGTAATCATTTTGGTTCCTGAAACATCTCATCATATTGGTTAACAAAATCAACCAATTTAGAATTCAATCTTGAGTCGCAAACTTGAAAAGCTTCATTATCAATATCATTCTTAGATTTGATCATTAGAAACACAAAATTCTTGCTAGAATTCACTAGTATTTTCATCTACCCCTCATTTACAAGTGAAAGATTTAGTTTCTTTCTATGGGCTTTTATAATGTATTCTACTCCATCTTTGAACAAATGGTATTTTTTCATATGTATGGAAGATAGATTTTCTATCATAGAGATATGGGTTGCCCAAAACTATACTACATATGTCTAATGGCACAACATCAAGTTCCACTTCATCTATGAAATTTGCAATAATGGCAAATTTTAGTCTACACTTTCTAGTTACTTGCAATTGTGCATTGTCACACACCCATCCTAATGGATATGGCTTATGACTTGGAATGATTTCCAAGTTTAAATTTTTGATAATGTTTTCAGAGATGATATTGGCTTGAGAGCCACTATCAAAAAGAGTATCAATTTTGCTATGTTTTTAGATTACCCTTATGTGGAAAATTTCTATCCTCTTCTTTTCATTTGGAGCTTCATTGTGTAAATTTGAAGTACTAGTGCTAGCAATGGAGTCCTTACATTTTATCCCCATGGCCGTGATTTTAGTTTCATCACCCAAATTGGATCCCAAACACTGTTGACTGGTTGCAGTTATCTTTTGTTTTTCCTTGTTGAATTTCTTTGGATTCATCTCAAGAGAATCTTCCAACAATGAGCTTCATCATGACCCTCTTTGGAACAATGCTTGCATGTTAGTTTCTCTCCTTCCTTCTTAATGGATGCATTTTTATTTCTTTTCCCTTTGAAACCCTTTTATTTTCCTTTACCCTTAAATGATTTTTTACTACCCTCTTCTGGAGTATTTTCCCCTCTTGCCTCAAGATGAGTGGCTTGCACATAAACCTCATCTAGACTATTGGGATTAAACATAAGGATAGTATGCCTAAGGTAACTATGTAAACCCCCTATATACTTCAGCAACGTGTCTTGTGATTGCAAATCTACACCTAACATTAGAGACCTTCTTCTAAATTCTTGGGTGTAATCTTGTACATTTTGACCTTTAAGTTGTCTAATGTTCTTCCAATTCATGATGGCTTTCTACATATATGCTAGAGGGAAAACATGTCTTTTAATTGCAACAACTAAATCATACCAAGAAATTGAGATCTTACCATGTTTTTTTTAATCTCTTCTTGTGTCTTGGCTTCCCACCATATTAGTGTCGCACCCTCCAATCTCAAGGAAGCTAGCTGAATCTTTGTATCATCATCTTGAAGGTTTTGAATTCTGCAATAGACCTCCAACTGACGAACCCAATTGTCAAGCTTATCTGCATTCACTTCACCATTATACATGGGCAGTTCAAATTTAACATCAAGTTTTAACATGGGTGTTTTACCAATTCCTTTTGAGGTATGTTGATGAGTATGAGCAAGGGTTGTATTAGTGGAAGAGGATGAATATGCCTGTGAAGATGAAGATGAAGATGAAGATGATGGTGGAGATGGTGGAGGTTTACCTCTATTTTCATTACCTCCTCCTCCTGAAGAACCTTCTCCTGTTGGAGGCTTAGAGCTTTCACCCTGTACTCTTGTATTCCTCTCTTCATAGAGGACATTCACCATCTCTATCAAGTCAAAGAAAGTGTTATAGACATTTTTGTGCCTTACAGCATGAAGCATGAAATGTCAATAAACTAAGGGATCCAAAGTTCCTAAACATGTTTTTCCTACCCCTAGAGGAATAAGGTCAGCAAACCACAACACTAAATATCAGTTCTCCACCTGAAAACACTTAAAAACAGGCTAATTGTGGATCATGTCAGCTGCTCCACTAAGCATCTGCGCTGAATGTCAACTGCTCCACTGTGTACCTGCGCTGAATGTCAACTGCAAAGAAGGCTACCTGCGCTGGGCGAGTTTGGCCAAGTGGCACAGTCATTCCTCAAGGTGTCAATGCCCAGGAAGCTTCCAAAATGACACTTGGATCAGGGAATTCGACTGATGATGAGTAAGAGGGTCTAGATCTCCAAGTGGAAGCAAGAACCTCCAAGTGGACTCAAGAACTGAAGAATAACTGAAGTGGGAGAGGATACTAGTCAACTTCATGCCAGCTACAAGCTGACTCATCCTTTCTCCAAAACTCCTATATATAGAGCTCTCTCATGAGGTCTAGGGAGGCTGGAATCTTGTGAATGTAAGGAAGTGCTGTTGGTTTGAGTATAGAACTATTGGGTGATTTTCTTGAAGGAGGTGAAGAGGAGATTTCTTTCTGCTGGGAGGTGATGCTGGATTGGGCCTTTTATGGTTGTATCACTTCCTGAACTTTACTTCTTCCATTAATAAATCATTTGAGGTTCTTCTATATGCGTGTGTCTCAATGGTGTATTGCTATACTTGTGTATTTGATTTATTCTAATCCTTGAATCAATTATGAATGTATGCTTCTTGTAGTTTCCCTCTCTTGCCATTTTGCAGGATCTTGGTGTAGCTGGGCCAGTGAAAGAGCAAGGAGCTGGGAGCAAGCAGCAAAGAGAGAAGATTGGATCAATCATTAGCGGAAGACAACGGTTAGTGGATCTCTTTCTCCCCTCTCTTACATCTCATAAAGAAGTAATCTCGAATAGCTTTTCTTTGATTGTTGCTGAGGTACTATCACCCTTAGAGTGGGATAGGGTCATTCCGTATTGGATACTTTTCCCAACAACAAATTGGAAACCATACTGGGGAAAAATTGGGAGAACCTCAAAGCTTTAATGGTAGCAAGTCGCTCTTGAACATGACACTTTTCCTCCGTATCACATCGGGTTGGGTTGTTTCATTCGCCGGTCTCATCACCATGGTCTTCGCCAAACCATCCACATTTGGGGTAATGCTACCGATCCATCGCATCAGTGTCGTTATATGTACAAGAGATGTTGCTTAGAAAGAGTCAACCGTGTCCCATCCACTGCCATACATTATCCTTCATCCACCCATGATCGCCACCCTGAATCATATTTCACAGATTGTTTTCACCTCTAAAATCATTAGCTCCGTTCCATGTCACTGATGTGGGATTCATTAAGGCCCTCCTTTGACGGATCGCTTCTTGTCGACTTCAGCTCATTATCCAAGAAGTTGATCTAGGAACAACCCCTTCAGTACTTTGAAGCTTGCATGCCTCAATGGCAAGTTTCTCACTTCCGGCGACAGGTATACATAAATGACCTTCGACCAGAAGATTTTACGTGGTGTTCGACGCCAAGTCCTTTATTCACACCACGTGAATTGTACTGCAGTACCTTGAGGGTCATTATCATTATCGGTGATTCCTCTCGCGCTTGTTAACGGTTTACATTATTGACCGGTAATCAAGCGATGTCTTTCCATGTTCGACTTCAGCGCAATTCTCACATGGATCGACTTGTACTTAGAGTGAAGATCGAACGAGTTTGGAGACCCCGGATCTAGTTTCATCCATCCGGGCTGCGATATATATTCAGGAAATATAAAAACATTTGACATGTACATCATTGCAGCAGATGATCATCCTACTCAAAGGATGATAATTTCAGCAGAGAATTATCAGTCTACCATCAGACGATCATCTGTTTTATGTACCAAAATGAATTTATAAAGTTGAGCATGGGAATGCCCGCCTCGGCTAGATCATGAAAGCAGAATGAAAAATAATGTATTGTATTGTTCCAGCGTTCCCATGCTTGTGCCTTACAGCATGAAGCATGAAATGTCAATAATCTAAGGGATCCAAAGTCCCTAAACATGTTGTTCCTACCCCTAGAGGAACAAGGTCAGCAAACCACAGCACTAAATATCAGTTCTCCACCTGAAAACACTCAGAAACAAGCAAATTCTGGATCATGTCAACTGCTCCACTGAGCATCTGCGCTGAATGTCAAGAGCTCCACTGTCTACCTGCGCTGAATGTCAACTGCAAAGAAGGCTACCTGTGCTGGGCGAGTTGGGACAAGTGGAACAGTCATTCTTCAAGGTGTCAATGCCCAGGAAGCTTCCAAAATGACACTTGGATCAGGGAATTCGATTGGTGATGAGTAAGAGGGTCTAGATCTCCAAGTGGAAGCAAGAACCTCCAAGTGGACTCAAGAACTGAAGAATAACTGAAGTGGGAGAGGACACTAGTCAGCTTCATGCCAGCTACAAGCTGACTCATCCTTTCTCCAAAACTCCTATATATAGAGCTCTCTCATGAGGTCTAGGGAGGCTGGAATCTTGTGAATGTAAGGAAGTGCTGTTGGTTTGAGTATAGAACTATTGGGTGGTTTGCTTGAAGGAGGTGAAGAGGAGATTTCTTTCTGCTGGGAGGTGATGCTGGATTGGGCCTTTTATGGTTGTATTACTTCCTGAACTTTACTTCCACCATTAATAAAGAATTTGAGGTTCTTCTATATGCATGTGTCTCAATGGTGTATTGCTATACTTGTGTATTTTATTTATTCTAATCCTTGAATCAATTATGAATGTATGCTTCTTGTAGTTTCCCTCTCTTGCCATTTTGCAGGATCTTGGTGTAGCTAGGTCGGTGAAAGAGCAAGGAGCTGGGAACAAGCATAAAAGAGAGAAGATTGGATCAATCATTAGCGGAAGACAGTGGTTAGTGGATCTCTTTCTCCCCTCTCTTACATCTCATAAAGAAGTAATCTCGAATAAGCTTTGCTTTGATTGTTGTTGAGGTACTATCACCCTTAGAGTGGGATAGGGTCATTCCGTATTGGATACTTTTCCCAACAACAAATTGGCGACTCCACTGGGGACCGTATCTTGTTGGTTGTTTGTGTTTTTTCTATTCATTTCATAAACACAGGGAATACCGAATCGAACTGCATTTGGATCTTTCAAATGCAAAGTAGAGGGCAGCTACTCTAGCTCAGTTTCTGGGCAAGTTTATGATTTGAAGAGCTGATCCACAAGGACTCTAAATAGCTCTTAGTGATAGCTTTTCATCCTCCTTTTCATCCCTTAGTGTGTACTTGACTGATAGCTTCTGATTTGGCCAAAAACTGTGAATTTTTTAGCAATCTGTGACCCGGAAACTGAGAAAAACGAAATTTTATCTCTTCAGTGCAGGCACTGTGAAGGCAGTCTGCATTTCAGCGCAGTTCCCGAAGGGGCTACCTGCGCTGAAGGTCAAACTGCCAGTGTACTACCTGCGCTGAACCAGTTTTGCCTAGTGCTACTGGGGTTCCCTCCTGTTTATTGCCCTGTTTTCATCCTTGTTTTTGCAGCCTGTTGTCTGTCAATGTACCTATCTGAAACCTACTTTCCTTGCCACTATTCTGCCTTGGTTGTATGAAGAAACTGTGTTTGTTCTTTGTGTATTTCTTATATCATTTACAGTTTCCCATAACGAAAGTGAACTAGTCTTGCTGTGGCCTCTTAGATCTAGACCTGTGATAAGTGTCGTTTTGATCTTAAGAGTTATTTTGTTTGCTGTTCATAGCTGATTGAGCTTTTGCTTTCGTCATATGGTTTGAATTTATATATTTATAGTGTCGAAACAAGTAAATCTTAAGGTGTATTTTGGTTTGGACAAGCTTGTTTGCTTTCACTTGAAATTGAATTCAAAGTTATACAACAGCTTTCTTTTTGTATTACATCAACATTAAGAAAGAGAGAAGAAATACCTGCATTGTGCATTTTGCATTTGATAAGTTTGTATGTTGATTTAGGGAAAAGTGCATTAGTGTATGCTCTTTGATTTGTGTGAAAAAATGATGTCTTTCTTTTCCCTCAGTAGTTAAGATTTTCATAAGTCGAAAAGATTGAAAAAGCTTGCTTCTCATCTTAGACTGCATTTAGGAATTTGTATCAAAACATCTCGTGGTGAACCTTGAAAGGCAAACTTTAAAAAGATCAACTTAAAATATATTGAATGAACCTAACAACGCTTTGAAACATAACGCAAACACATAGAGGTCTAAGCTAGAGACGTGTTCCGGCGTCGTTAAACGTAGTGACTGTCGATCTCGAAGAAGGTGGGTGATTCCTCCTGAGAGTCGGTGGCACTAATACGGACTTGTGCTCCCACGTACCGTCGCGTATATATTGGGAGACCCCTATAGGCATATATCTTTTATCCTTAGGAAGCCGTGTCGGCCACCCTACTAATCGCAATGCAGTGAACACAGCATTCACGAAGATCGACCACCCGTACCGTAAAACGTATTCTGTGGTTTTGCGAAAGGTTTGGCACACCCTCTGCCTAGATCTCCAGAGTAGTTTCTTTTGGCCTTTTTCAAACTCTATAACTGAAAAAGTCCAACCGAGCATTTGTCACTTCGATCTCGTTAATACATCGAAGGAGACTAGAGTCATCTTTAGCATTTTCTCGACTCTTAAAAAGTGAAAAAGCAAGTTGTGTCTAAAAGCGTCTAATAAAATTCATTCAATTCGGAAACACAAATTTCCCCTTTTAATATTTTGGTTGATCGAGTAATCCGCAATCGTGGAAGAAAGTCAATTGAAACCCCATCATTCGCGGAGGCTTACGAGTCAACCGTCTTTGTCTCCGGAATCGAAAACAGTACGGACAAAGCGAACTCGTTTAACCGGTTCAAAATCTCCTATAAAAGTTAGAACAAGTGTTCCAACTGCATCTGAGGTTCCGGTTACTCCTAACATTTCTGGAAACCCTACCTCTATAGAAGAAGTTCAACAGCCACAGAAGGACAGTAATATTGATCCTAGTCTGGGGGCAAATACTTGTATAACTGAACCAGTTCCATCTGTAACTGGTCCAGAGAGTTTTGTTCCTCAAACAACTGTCGCTGTCGAAGCAACCACTTCTTCGGCACCAGAAATATTTTACGGACCTGACGGTCTTCCTCTTCCACCGGGTTTGATTGCGATAGAGGAAATTGCAGAGGATCCGCAAGCAAGTACTCCAACCCATTTTGGAGTCGGGGTCACTCTATTTCCTTCATCAGAAGTTAATCCACCACAAGTGGAAGTTCCTGTAGAATCGCTAGGCAATCTATTGGATAGACTTAAGATGTCTGAACAACCGTCATCATCTAGGACTGTGTCGAACGACACAGCGACAGCAGAAGCCCCTGCCGTCACTCCGACAATGTTTGTCGGCATACCAGCTGTCCCGACTAGCTCACAACAGCTAGAAGGAGTCCACCAAGGGACTATTTTGACAGTATGGTCTGTTCCAGTTTGTTCGTCCGGAGTAATACCGGGCAATTCTTATGTTGAGACTCGCCAAATTGATCCATTTGGAGGTCAGTTTAAGCAATCCAGTCCCCAAGGACAATCAATTCCCTTGAGTTCCGGATTGCTACCGTATGGGGGGCAGTATGCCCTTTCGTTACCCCCTCCAGGAGGGTACCCATACGTGAGTTCACAACAGTATTCAGGTTATACTGGAATTGCATCAAGTAGTTGGGTACCTATGCTACCTCAACAACCAAGGGTTGTATATTCTATGAAACAGTGTGTACCTATGACGAACATCCCAACAACACCGGCTATTGTAACAGTGTCACAAGTTCAAGCAATGCCTGTTGCATGTCAACCTCAGATATCTCAGGCCGTAATGCAACAGCCCCTTGAACATGGGTCACAACCACAATCGCCAACTGGTGGGGGAACACTGTTACACTAAAAAATGTCACCATGGCTATTTACAGTCGATATGGCTCAATCAACAGTCATACTACCCTTTTGAGCAAGTCTTATGCCTCTACTATTCATATCAAACTCCAAGAAAGAGAGAAAGTCTTTATAAAACATGTTTATCTCTGGGTACGCAGGTTCTCTCAAGCCTTGCCTGCGGGTACACACCTTTTGTTCATAAGGTCTGCGTCCAAGGACGCTCTGTATCTAAAGGGGCAGGTGCGTCCCTCTGAATAGGTTAAAATGCGCAAGTTTTATCTTTTAAAACTTACTTGTGGTCATTTCTAGAGCATTCTTGAAGATTCTTGGATGAGTATTGAGCGCCTCCAGATGGTTCATGCACTCCTATCAAAGAGGAACTTATCCCATCAATAAGGGAGTGATCCCATTCAAAGAGGGGACTATCCCATTGATGGTGGACCTGATTAACTTCCTCTTGAGCACTATAAAAAGAGGCATTGAGCCAGAAGGAAGAAGGTTGAAAGCTATAGATTTCTAAGGGTAAATGCTGCAGGAATTAGGACTCCCATTTAGAAGCTTGTGAGGAGAGATTGTCATCTTTACTTGTTCTATTTGGAAGTGGGTGAGCTTTGTCAAAGTAGAGGAAGACTCTTGTGGACCCTGGAAGGAGCTTGCACAACACCAAGGCTCAGGTTGTAATGGTTCCTTTTGATTACCTTTAATGCAAATTGGTCCATTCTTCTCAATAGCTTGTTGTTAATGGGTTATTTCATGTACTCCTTGGTCTATGTGTTGAATATGCTTTGTTTTATGTTATAATCAGGTGCTATTTAATTGTTTGACTGTTGGTGATTGCAGGTTTTGGAGAAAGGGAGGAGCTCATCCGGATCAACAAAGCTTGGACTTCTACAACAACGTTTGGACAGAGGTAAGAACGAAACACTTGATTTCTCATATCATAATGTATGTTTAGAGAAGGATAGCTCCAGTTTGTTTTGTTTGTCATTAGAATGTCTTAGACTTCTAGGAAGGTCAGTTGTGTCCGCACCCTTGACTGATTCCGTGTGACAAATTGGCGACTCCACTGGGGAAAGTTTCCATTAATGAGAAGAGTCTTTTCTTTTGTTTGAACTTTGCTTTGAGAAAATTGGTTTATTTTTCTGGTTTTGGCTCTGTGATCTTGTCTCTGGGTGGGTTAGCTTAGGATTAGTTTTATTTTTGGTTTTCTTGAGTTTTTCAGTAGGACGCACCCTCTGAGTGCTGCATAGTGCGTCCCTGGACGCACTTTTGCTGTGTGCACAGAGCGGGCCCGCACCTGTGCTAACGGGTTGCCTGCGTCCCCTGCCAAAATTTAAGAAAATTCCACTTTTTGCCTTTTTTGCTCTTGGATTTTGTTTTTTCTTAGTTTTTTCTGCCCAGATTCATCAGTCCCTTGTCCAGAATCTTCACTTGAACTGGTTTCATTAGCATTAAGTGTTTTAGTGGATTTCGTCGAAGTGTAAGCCCTAGGGTTTGATTTTGAGTAGGTCTTGTAGTGACTTTAGCGGTAGGAATTGTCAAGCCTTAGATATCTCTTGTTTTGTCAACTTTCTAAGAAGTCAGACCTGTTCTAAAGTCTACCTGTAGAAGTAACTTACCATCAAGTTGTCTTTTGGGGCTATTTTCGAAGTGCTTGTTATTTAAGTCTTGAATTCCATTTTACGAAAAGAACAAAAAGATTTGAGTTTTGTTTTGGCTAGTCTTTTGATTCTGCATTAGCTAGTCCTTGATTTGATTTTGATCAAGTAAAACATCCTAGAATCGCCTTTATGAGCTTTTGCCTTGTTAGGTTTACTTAGAGTATTCTCTCTTTTGGTTTTCTTGTGAGTCAAGTTTTCATAGTTTTATAGCTTTTGAGATTGTTTTTTGTTAAAGGTAGGTTTACATGCTTTATTGAAAAAGAAAATACAAAAATATCTCCTTTGAAAAGTTTTGTTTCAAGTAGCTTTAAAATTTTTTGAAAGAAAAAGAGTTTTTCATGCAAGTAAAGGGTGGTTATGTTTGTGTGCTCGAAAAGAAAAAGAGAATTGTTTCTTTGATTGTCTTTTCTAAGGAAGTTGTTTTCTTTAAAAATTGCATTCTCTCAACTCTCTTAGTTAAAGATTTTCATTGAAAAAGCAAAAGTAGTATAGATCATCTTAGGTGCATCTTTGTAGTGGTTGGAGTCGAGTCTGCACACCATTGGTTTCACTTCCATCACCTTGTGAGTTTAAAGAACAACCTTAAAAGTAACGCTTAAAGTAAAATTGAACTAGTAACTTTTATTTTCTAGGGCTCTGAAGCACCAACATAGCTTAGGCTAGTGTCTTGGAGTAGGTGAGTACTTAACTCTCGAAGGCAGTAAAACAAACAAGTAGTCGATCTTGTGATAGAATCAAATCCAATTGTTACATTTACACTCTGGGAAAGCTCCTCTTAAAGGAGAAGCACGAGCTCGTGTCCGAACCAGTGAGGGGATCATTCCCCCCTCGTTGGGAACGACGCCAGACAGTACGTATTACAAACGGTAAACCTCGGATTAACCATTGTCGAGGAGCCAGGGGTCACTTATCGGTAAACCTTGGATTACTGTCAAGGAGCCGGTAAGGGGATTGAGCTTGCTACTCTGCCCTTGCGTGCTGTCGGAGTTTAGACTGTTCCCCCAGGTGTACTTGTGGCCGTTGGTAACCTTACTGACCATAATCTCTAGGATTCTACCCAAGGTGACGGTGGAGGGAAGGTCCCACTGTACCTGGAGCAGACGTCGGCTATACTCACTTGGATTTTCTGGGGGGTTCACTTCACTCGAGACGGTTAAAGTGGAGGAACTTGATCCAGTCTATTCATTAAGCAGGTTGTCGGCGTAACTGTTCCACCCGCCATTTCTGTACTGAATCCTGCGAGGTTGGACCTAATCACCAACTAGCGCTTTTGGTCCGGAAGATACTGTTTGTGTTTGGTTTGACGCCCTAGATTCTTTAGGCGTGTGGTTCAAATTTGTTTGGTTCTTTAGAGACTTTAGGTGGTTTGATTTGAAATTTTATTTTGTTTTCGTGTGTAGTAGTTAAAAGTTTTTAGCTGTGGCAGAATTACCGAGACAGTCCCGTAGAATTCGGGGCAGTCTCCTGAAGTTGTTTCTGTGGCCGAATTGTTGAGAAGATCCCGTAGACTTAGGGGTGAACCTCCTCGAGACGACCCCAGTAATTTAGAAGGTTTAAAGGTCCTTGTAACTCCTCCTAGTGGCAGTAGAGTAGGTTCACCTAAAGAAGGAGAATCTTCCTTGGTAGTCCATCCAGATTACCAAAGTTTAGAGACAGGTTATAATCCCGAAGCTGTTACAGTTTCTGAACTTGTTGGTAGTTTTTCATCTGCTAGCGATACAGGCGAAGAACCAGAAATATCCGAACCTGTTACTCCGACTCCTAGTGTTCCTGATTCACCGAGAATAGAAAGAATTATCACCGAAAATCTTCCTGTTGGTTTGATTGCTATAGAAGAACTTGTTCCAGAGGAAGAAATAGGCGTCTCTGATCCTGAAGATCAAATTACCCTTGATCTAAGGGAGCGTGAATCCATCTTTTACAGTCCTCCTAGAAGTACTACTTGGTACCTTTCGTTAACCAATTATTTAGACAACTTTGGGCTAGGTTTTTCTACACCTCGTACTCCTTTTCCACCTGGAGGTATTCATACTCCTGTAAATATGTCTGGTCAGTCATTTGTGTTTACACAAAGTCCTGAATCTTTTTTACATGGCGGTCCTTCTGTTCCTACTGGGTATCAATCTCTTTCTAGTACCTTTGCGGGAGCGTCTCCTCAACCAATTGATCATGGGTTATTAGTTGGAAACAGTGGTAATGTACCATTGAGTGTAGGAGACATTTACATGATGTCAGGTTCAGTTCCCGTTACCCAACCTCAAGGTGGCCAATTACCGCCTGGGGGGCAGCCTTCGTTAATGCCTGGGGGGCAACCTCAAGGTACTTCATTCGTGTCTGGGGGGCAACCTCAAGGTCAGTACGCTCCTATGGGGCAATACATACCTCAAGGTCAACCCCAGCCTCAATATGTACCCCAAGGTCAACCTCAGTATCAATATCAACCTCAAGGATGGCAACCTCAAGGATGGCAACCCCAAGGGTATCAACCCCAAGGGTATCAACCTCAAGGATACCAACCTCAAGGTCAAGGTCAACCCCAGTACCCATATTTACCTCAAGGTTATCAACCTCAAGGTCAATACTCAGGTCAAAGTTATCAACCACCTCAAGGGCAATCATATGGGACTGCACCTTACAATTATCAATCCTATCCTCAATCTGGCTATGGATCTCAGTACCCTCAACCTGTTATGGGTCAATACCCTGGAATGTTAGTGTGGGATCCGTCACAAGGTCAACAGATGTTGCAGCCAAGTATACAGTCAGTACCTCAAGCAGGACAACCTGTAGTTCCTGGTCCACCCCAGCAACCGCAACCTGTCCAGTCAAGTGTTCAGACCTCTGTAACTTCGGTAGTTACTCAGCCGCCAATTGCACCTAGTACTCCATCTCAAACGGCTGCAGCAACTACCGCTACATCTACCATACTTACTTCTGGAGTATCGACGGCTCCGGTTTCTACTGTCCCTGTAACCACTCCTCAGACATCTGTACCGTTGTCTGGATCTACGATTCAAACCACAGTCCAGATGCCTGTAGGCCAACCTGGTATAAGTACGGTTGTTACTACTCAACCTCAATTTGTTCAACCTCCGTACCAGGGACAGTATCAACCTGGGCAAGCTGTCCAACAACCGGTTTACCAGTATCAACCGTATCCTGGGTACACTTATCAACAACCTCAGCAACCCCAGTACGGTCCGGTTAATCCTGGTTTTCCAGGAGGATATAATATCCCAAATGCGACTCCTGTTCCTAGTTATCCTGGATATCCTCCTCCTGGGGCCGGTATTGTGACCCAGAGTTTTAGAGATCCTAACCGGCAGTTACCGTTTATCGCAACTTTGGATTTACCAGACTTGACGCGCCTAACGAACGATCCAATTCAATATCTTCCGTTCTGGCCGCCAATGCCAAATAAGTTGCCCAGCGATATACCCAAGTTCGAAGGTAAGTCTGGAGAGGATCCGTCCAATCACGTGATGACTTACCACCTCTGGTGTGCTTCAAATTCCATCTCGGATGATTCGATCCGTTTACGTCTTTTTCAGCGTACACTCATTGGTCTCGCGGCCAAGTGGTACAT
Source organism: Pinus tabuliformis (assembly GCA_031772625.1). NCBI lineage: Eukaryota > Viridiplantae > Streptophyta > Pinopsida > Pinales > Pinaceae > Pinus > Pinus tabuliformis. Next base: position 469,589,547 of record CM062808.1, on the reverse strand, counting down.
TGAGTTACCACGGGCCTCTTTTTACAATTTTAGCCAGTTAGCTACCTTGTTCTTAACTCACTTTCAGTTACCGGTCAGATACGATAACGGTACGGAGTTATTAACTTCACTAAAACAATCAACCTCCACGTATATTTCAGATCACATTCATGAGTGGAGACGTCGAAGAAGGCTAGTGAAAGTTTTTATCCCGGACCAAATCTTAGCTGAATGGTTTGTTAAATCATTATTACCAAGAATTACTGAAGATGTAGCTAAGGCCGGAGTAGTTACTGAGGAGCAAGTCATTGCTCAGGCACAATACCTTGACTTAGTTTACACGCAGTCGGGTACATTACACGAGAAGATTCCGGATCTTCCAAAGTCGAACCAAATCGCTGCTGCTCCTTCGGGATCTCATGCCGCTGATGGTATGATTGGTATCGTGAATACAAAGAGCAAGAAGAAGTCTTCCAAGGCTTCAACTACTCCTATTATCACTTTGCCCGATTCCCCGACAAGAGAGTCTTCTCCTGAACTTACCGCCGATATTCACGCTGTAGAGTCATCTACGGCCAAATCAAAAAACGGTGGAAAGAAGAAAGGAAAGAAGAAGGCTAAAGCAGACAAGGCTCCAAAGGAGAAAACTGAAAAGTCGGAAACCAATGACGAAAAGCGCAAACCTCGATATCCTTGTCTTATTTGTGAAGAGGATCATTTTACGAGAGATTGCCCTCATCGGGCCGAGGTAGTGAAAATAGTCAAAGGTTCTCCCACTCCTGCTGTGTTAAAAAATCCATTTCCGGAGCAGGAGAATAAGATGATAGGTTCTTCCTCGAATGCCAGTGAAGAACCCATTTTGATGATGTCTCATGTGAGGATTGCGACTCGATCGCAAGATTATGGTAGTAAGAATCCTGTTGATGGTAAGGAAGCAGAATCTTCTCACTCTAACCATCAACCTCAGCTCCTGGTTCCGATCCACTACAGATCGAGAAACCTAACCCAGACTTAGTAATTAAACCGCCCGCCAAGGGTGTACTTCGAAGGTCTGCTTTCAATCCACATGCGAGAGCGGCCCAGAATTACAACATTGTTGAGGACTTAGCTGTTTCACCCTCAGCAATGTCGGCGTTAGAAGTGCTGCAATCATGTCCAGCACAACGAAAATTGCTTTTGTCGGCTATAGGAGCTGTTGACGTTCAGGATCCGAATCTAATGATCTTCGATCTAGAAAATAGTACACCACGACTCCCCCATCAAATGGCTTTCCAAATTCCAGTGATAGTCAAAAACAGGCCTATTCATCGAACTGTGATTGATGAGGGAGCTTCTACGTGTATTATGTCAATTCAATGTTGGAGATCCCTTGGTTCTCCTTCGTTGAACCAATCCCCCACCATCCTTAAGGCCTTTGATGGCCGTGGGTTCCGTCCGTTTGGTATTCTACAGGAATTGCCTATAGGGGTAGAAGGTAAAACCGTTAGTCTGGATGTGGAAGTGGTTGATGCCCCTCTAGACTACAACCTTCTTTTGGGTCGAAGTTGGTCATATGCTATGACAGCGGTCGTTTCATCGGTCTTCAGAGTAATTAAGTTTCCACATAACGGTAAGATCGTGACAATTGATCAGCTGACATACTTTTCATCCGACCCAGCCTCTTCAGAGAGTATCCAGCATGTCGGTAAGACGACAATCCCTTATAGGGACGTTGGTGTAGGTTTAGTTAAGGATTCCGGTTTACTGGGAACTTTTCCTCTCCCTCCACTCAGCGTAGAACCTTCGTTTGCAACAATTCATATGATTACGTCAGAAAACATTATTTATGATGATCCTTGGTATGTTCCATCTGACTCTGAGATAGACTCATTCGGTAATGCTATGCCTTTGAGTCCATATGAAATTGCTTATGAAGCTCTTATGTCTTTTACCGACTTTCATTCAACCGAAGTCGACCAAATGAATGTGGTCAGTGAAGAATCACTTTTCACCTCAACCTTAGAACGGATAGCGTTTCCCGAAGTCGTGTCATCTGACGAACAACTTCGCGAAATCCTAAGTGTAGACGATCTACCATGGGAAGATCTCCATCACAGATCTTCGTTTTTACCTAAGGATGATGCATTTGAAAATGATTTTTCATCTATTTTTACCGCTGAATATGTCAAAGACGCTCAGGATCCAACGAAACATTCTGATTCAGAGTTGAATTTAGGGAATATTTCTCGTACTATTCCCATTGATATTTCAGTGAAGCCCGGAATTGAGGAGAACATTCATATAGGTGCCTCATGTACAGAAGAAGAAATCCAAACTTACAAGGCCCTATTCCAAGAATTCCGCGATGTGTTTGCATGGTCTTACGAGGAAATGCCGGGAATCGATCCTGCCATTGTTGTTCATGAAATCAAAACCTACCCGGATGCTAAACCCATTCGGCAACGGTTGCGTCAGATTCACCCTCGAAAAGCGGCTGCGATTAAAGCAGAAGTCGAAAAGCTATTGAAAGCAGGTTTCATTTATCCGATCCCGTTAACGGATTGGGTATCGAATATTGTTCCAGTCAACAAGAAACAAGGAACAATAAGAATCTGTATCGACTATAGGGATATCAATCGAGCTTGTCCAAAAGACAACTATCCTACGCCTTATATCGATCAAATTATTGATGATTGTGCCGGAAGTGAAATGTTTTCCTTCATGGATGGTTTTTCGGGCTATAATCAAATCAATATTCTACCTGCCGACCAACCAAAAACGGCATTCATTTGTCCATGGGGGACATTTGCTTATTGCAAATTACCTTTTGGGCTCAAGAATGCTGGGGCCACTTTTCAACGGGCGATGTCTTATGCATTTCATGACATCAAGCACATTGTGCAACCGTATCTCGATGATTTGCCTGCTCATTCTTTACATCGAGCTGATCACCTTGACCACTTACGAGCAATCTTTATGAGGTGTAGGCATTATCGAATTCGGTTGAATCCCCACAAGTGTGTTTTCTGTATAGAAACAGGTCGATTGCTGGGATTTGTTGTTTCAAAAGCCGGCATTCGCGTCGATCCCTCGAAAGTCGAAGCGATCATCAAATTGCCTCCTCCTTCGAGTTTGCGCCAACTCCAAAGTTTGCAAGGGAAAGCGAACTTTTTACGTCGATTCATCCCAAACTACGCCGAGGTCACTAAAGGTTTTACACGGTTGTTGAAACAGAACGTTCAATTCTTTTGGGACGAGATTGCCCAACAATCTTTTGATGCACTTAAACACGCGTTGACCCATGCACCGTTGTTGCATCCTCCCAACTACAACCAGGACTACTTCTTATACCTCGCAGCTTCATATTCCACCATTGGAATGGTGTTAGTTCAAGAAGATGAATTCGGAGCGGAACATGTGATATATTATCTCAGTCGAACCTTAAATCCCACTGAGTTAAAATATTCGCATGTGGAGAAATTGGCCCTGGCAGCCGTTCAAGCTGTCCAGCATTTTCGTCACTACATTCTTCTCCGTAAAACTACAGTTATTTCGGATTGCAACCCTATGATTTACATTTTGACAAAACAATTGCTAGGGGGCAAGTACTCTAAATGGATCGTTATCCTGCAAGAGTTCGACTTGGAGTTCGAGAAGTCCAAGTCTAAGAAATCCTTAGTCTTTGCGGAATTGATGTGTGATTTCCCGCGTACTGACACAGAGACTGTGGCAGAAGAGTCCATTGCGGACGAATCTTTGTTTCTTATCAGTACTTTAGATCCGTGGTTCGGGGATATAATCATCTATCTCCAAACCCAAACCTTTCGGCCTGAAGCTTCCAAAGAGGAACGGCACAAAATTAGGTTTCAATCCCAGCAATACAAAATTATTGGAGATACACTTTATCGCCGGGGGGCAGACTTAGTTTTTCGACGTTGTCTAACTCACGAAGAGGCTGAGAGAGTTTTGAATGATTGTCACTCTGGAGCATGTGGCGGTCATATGTCTGGGTATGCCACAGCTCAGAAGGTGTTGCGCGCTGGTTACTTCTGGCCATCTATGTTTAAAGATTGTATCATTGCAGTCCGGAAGTGCCACAACTGCCAAGTGTTTGATCGAAAGATGCGCGCACCACCTGCTCCTCTCCACCCTATAATTGCCGTTGGTCCATTCGCCAAATGGGGTATCGACTTTATTACTTGTAACCCTCACTCGGCCGGGGGGCATGCGTATATCATCCTCGCGGTTGATTATTTCACTAAATGGGCCGAGGCGATGCCTACATTCGACGCAAGCGGCAAAACAGCTGCAGTTTTCATATTCAATCATATAATAACTAGGTTTGGTGTCCCACAAGCAATTATTACTGACCATGGAAGCCATTTTCGAAACACCATGATGACTGAACTTACAAGCCAGCTTGGTTTGCGCCATGACAGCTCTACTCCTTATTATCCGCAAGCCAACGGTTTGGTTGAGTCTATCAACAAAGTTCTGGTTATCATGATCCGACGAACCATTGGTATTCATCGGTCGAATTGGCACAACATGTTATTTTCGGCGCTATGGGCATACCGAACCTCAGTGAAAACCTCAACAGGGTTCACTCCTTTCCAGCTAGTTTATGGCTTAGAAGCAGTGTTACCCATTGAATGTGAAATCCCATCACTTCAAATGGCTGTCGAATTACTTCCAGCTACTTCCGAAGAGGAGAAACGTTTATTGTACTTAGCTAAATTAGATGAGACTCGACGTGACGCTACATTGGCAATCGAGACTCACACGAAACGAATGAAAGCTCAGTATGATAGAAATGTGACCCCTCGAAATTTTTCGGAGGGAGACCTAGTGCTCTTATATGATCAAGCTAACGATAAGCTAGGTGCTGGAAAATTCGTTCCTATGTGGCATGGACCCTATATTGTAAAGCGAAAGCTAGCAAAAGGGGCTTATGAGCTAGTAGATTTTGATGGGGACTCTTTGGATAAACCCAGAAATGGACTTTACCTAAAGAGGTATTATGCTTAAATGGTGGGTATGGAGAATTTTTAGTTAGGTTAGGTTTTCTTTCTAGCTAGTTTGATTGTTAGTTAGTCAGTGTGCTTAGCTTAGTGAGTGTGTTTTTCGTCGTTATTCTGGCTTATCTTGGTTTTGCTCTTGATATTGTAGATGTCGACGCCCCTCCAAACATACATTGGATTTGCTGATGGTGCTTGTCGTAGTACACGGAATATCTCTTCCGCAGCTTGGGTTATCTATTCACCCTCTGACGAGTTAGTTTCTATGCATGGGGTAAGCCTCGGTCAAACAACGAATAACATTGCAGAATACAGTGCAGTGGTTGAATTATTATCCGAATCTATTTCATTTGGAATTCAACGTTTGATAGTGAGGTTAGATTCTGAACTTGTTGTATTACATCTTAATAGAGTTTATGCCATTAGAAATCCTGTGTTATTAAGGTTGTTTTTGAGAGTGCGTCTCTTGGAACGTGAATTTGATTACATTGAATATCAGCATATTCCAAGGTCTTTGAATACATTAGCAGATGCAATTGCTTCTCGAGTGTTGGACAGACATTTACGATAATCATGCAAGTAAATTTAAAAAAAAAAACATTTCATCATACATGTTAAACAAGATAAGCCGGTAATAGTGATATATATATAGATAGGAGTGTGTCAAAAAATATACATCGTCTTCGATCATAGGTTGAAAAACACCTTATGATCGGCAAAATGATAAGTACAAAAAGACAAAAATGTCACATGTGTCTACAAAGTGACTAGCCAATCACTGGTGGTGCTCCCTGTACGACACCACTACACGGGCTACTTTGCGCAAAAATCTCCTCAACGGTCCAGGGACCGCGACTACGTAGCGCTGAAGTCTGATAGGAATATCATCCATAGATGTCTCCGGTATATCCGCCGTCAGACGCTGTAGATCATGCTCCAATTCAGTCAGTACCTCCGCAGCCGTCGCGTCCTGTGGGGCCGGTAGCGGTGCAACTGGATGTCGCCTCTCGAAAAGCCGGAGGTTGGCTGGACGCTGTTGACCAACATCTGCATTTTGAAAATTTTACTGTCAGTTTGAGACAATATATATAAAAAACAAAAAAAAATACATAATTTGAAAACTCGTGAAAAATAAAGTACCTCTGTCATCCCATTGTTCTCCCTGTGGAAGAACCATGTCCGGATCACCTCGAAAATCTATTCCGGCATACGGAAAGTCCTGAATCGCGAACACCTGGTCCTCTAACCAGTGAAAATAACTGTCAGTAAATCGAACAACTGCTGCACCCTCGTCCGGATGCCGGGCCATCACAGCAACCCATCGTACCAGCTTTGGCTCCTGAGGACCCAAAATATCAACAGTGAGATGTTGAGGGATCAGCATTGGTATCCTCTCTAAGGCAAAGCTCACGACTATAGGCCCATATCCAAAGGTCTTTAGTCTGCCGGTCTTTGCCTTGGTCAGTTGGGCTTTCAAGTTAGCCAACAACGCATCACACTAGTTGAAAATGGTGCCTTGAAGACAATCAATTGCCATCCGAAATTGAGACCCAGTAGCAATATGTAAAGTGGCTGAGCCACAAATCCTGGTCACAGTGAAAGCTAAGACCATGAGTTCACGTTGAGAGACATATTTGATCTCTATGCCTTTCTTGTGCTCTCGATCAGGTAGGCACCAATCTGCTCGGAGACTATCAAGGGATTGGCCACCCGGCCTAGTCCCAGCCAGATTGAGTTGCTCACCTCTGTTCGGCAAGCCAGTAAGAAAGTAAATGTCAGCAGGCTCTATCTCGAGTTGTTGCCCACCGATATAAAAGCATTGTTCCTGAACGTTCCATCTCTCGACCAGCCACTCCAAGAACCTTACCTGAGCTCTCATACCGGGTATGGACCAGTATTTGTATAAACCACATCCTCTTAGGGCATCGAGGGAAGGTTGATGATTGATTGCAGCTTCATCAACCTCCTCATGCTCTCTTTCTCTCCAATCCAGCATGATAAGTGCCCTACACATGAATAAACAGGCATTAAAATTAGTTTTGAGAAATTTCAATGGTTGGTTTGGGAGTTTGGGAGTTTGGGGTTTCAAAACCCGCGTTTTGCGGAGGACGCACCCCGCGTTTGACGCACAGTGCGCCGGGACGCAGGTGGCCTGAAGGTAACCTGCGTCCCCCGACCTTTTCCCTGTGTAGGAAAAAGTCGGGGGACGCAGGCCAGCCTTTAGGAAACCTGCGTCCCCCGCAAGGCGGTTTCCAAAACCCAAAACCCCCCAAAAATAAAAAATGAAACTTAAAACAAAATTCTAAATGGATGAAATTGACAAGGAGGATGTTGTGAAATACCTGGAAGAGATGGCGTTCGATTCTAACGGTCGGATTTTCCGCAGCGACCACGGGAAGTTTCTTGTCAAAAGCTCCTTTTTCAACCTCAACAGTCAAACAGTAAAAATGACATGGTAAAAAGTCTTTTTATAGGTTTTTTGGATGAATTTGTTCATTTTTCACCATGGAAAGATGTTTTTCAATGAATTTTTGCCTATCTTAAACAGGTATGAGTAATGTGTCGCTTTTGTGCAGGACAAAGGGACTTAGAGGGAAAATTGTAATTTTTCACAAACAAATATCAGAGTCATCTTTTAAGCCCTTTTCTGACTCCTAAAACATGAAAAGATTGCCGAGCGTTTCTTTTACACTCGTTAAAATGGAATTAAAAGACGGTCCCCTTATAGCTCTTTTCTGACCGTAAAATCAGGAAAAGATTGCCATGTTTTTGTCGTTTCAAACTCGATACGGAAATAAAACGACCTGTCCTTGATCGCTTTTTACTTTTCAGGTCAGTGACACTAATCATGAAAGTACTCCTTGGTCGCAAGATCAAGCGGTTCCCCCAGGTATTATTTTATACTTTTTCGGGCTTGAGGGACACAAATTTACGAAAAAGTTCAACTTGGAGTTTCCTTAAGTTTTTCAGACTCGCTAAAATTAAAAAACGCCGAGTTTCTCCTATACTGGGCTCGTTAAACATTTCACAGTAAAGGACCTGTTCAATTACAAACAGGAATGAACCACTCCTTCCTAGGGTTCGAATCAAAACTGGGTTGGACTCGTCCGAAGGATGAGCTTATAATCAAGCATATGTTATCCTCCTCAAGCTTGTTAAAAATAAAGAGGTACTTGCCAGAAATGGTGGGGGAAAAGAGAGAAGAACGAACCTATTTGTTACCTTTTGTCTCAAAAGAAACTTTATTACCACTCTTGGACACGACACTTTTCATTCACCTGGGTTGGGAAATCTTTTACCTCACAGTCAATCAAACCACTTTTGAAAGTCTTCAACCGGGTTCCGGGGATTAACTTTGAGTTATTTAGCACCAAACCATCTGTCGTGTCGTTATGTGTTCAAGAGGTCTGCAAACAAAATTTTCATCTGCAAAATACTTGTCATCCATTCGACCATCCCTGAGTCAGTCCTTACAGCAATATTTCTTCAACTTGAACAATGATTTCGTGTTATGGGCTTGCCTGCAACGAGTCTCTTTCTATCGACATCAGCACATTATCTAGAGAGATGACTTAGAAATCGTCAGTGCCTTGAGGTCTGCATGCATCAATGGCAGGTTTCTCGCCTTTGACGTCAGTTTACATCATTGACTTTCGATCGAAGGATTCCGTGAAATGTTCGACATCAACTCATTCATTCACATCTCATGGATTGTACTGGGTACTTTGAGAACCATTGACATTACTGGTGGTCTCTCTCACACTTGTTAACAGTTCACATCATCGACTGGTAATCAAGTGGTTTCTACCATGTTCGACATCGACTCATTTATTCGCATGGCTAGAATCGTACCAATTCGAGAAGTAGGAATGAAGACCCTGGATCAAATCTTTACCGTCCAGGCTGCGAGGAGTTTTTTATTCATTATCTAAGTAGACTAATCATAAACAGATGGCTGCGCCCATACTGTGTCTACAAAAGTCTATGATTATGATGTACTACAAGATCATTTCTGTATCAGAGTAGTTAGTCTGTTAGTTAAAGTTTTTATCTGAGTATGGGAATGCCTACCTCAGTGATGATATAATCTTATCCATGTATTTTGTGTTGAAAATTGCAGGTTCCAACCAGGTTCTCCATGAGATAATCTTTGAAATGATAAAGCGCTTCACCCTTCCTAGATAATACAAAACCCTAATCTATTCCAGGCTTCGCACTTTAGGGGGCAATCTGTTACACTAAAAAATGTCACCATGGCTATTTACAGTCGGTATGGCTCAATCAACAGTCATACTACCCTTTTGAGCAAGTCTTATGCCTCTACTATTCATATCAAACTCCAAGAAAGAGAGAAAGTCTTTATAAAACATGTTTATCTCTGGGTACGCAGGTTCTCTCAAGCCTTGCCTGCGGGTACGCACCTTTTGTTCATAAGATCTGCGTCCAAGGACGCTCTGTATCTAAAGGGGCAGGTGCGTCCCTCTGAAAAGGTTAAAATGCGCAAGTTTTATCTTTTAAAACTTACTTGTGGTCATTTCTAGAGCATTCTAGAGGATTCTTGGATGAGTATTGAGCGCCTCCAGATGGTTCATGCACTCCTATCAAAGAAGAACTTATCCCATCAATAAGGGAGTGATCCCATTCAAAGAGGGGACTATCCCATTGATGGTGGACCTGATTAACTTCCTCTTGAGCACTATAAAAAGAGGCATTGAGCCAGAAGGAAGAAGGTTGAAAGCTATAGATTTCTAAGGGTAAATGCTGCAGGAATTAGGACTCCCATTTAGAAGCTTGTGAGGAGAGATTGTCATCTTTACTTGTTCTATTTGGAAGTGGGTGAGCTTTGTCAAAGTAGAGGAAGACTCTTGTGGACCCTGGAAGGAGCTTGTACAACACCAAGGCTCAGGTTGTAATGGTTCCTTTTGATTACCTTTAATGCAAATTGGTCCATTCTTCTCAATAGCTTGTTGTTAATGGGTTATTTCATGTACTCCTTGGTCTATGTGTTGAATATGCTTTGTTTTATGTTATAATCAGGTGCTATTTAATTGTTTGACTGTTGGTGATTGTAGGTTTTGGAGAAAGGGAGGAGCTCATCCGGATCAACAAAGCTTGGACTTCTACAACAGCGTTTGGACAGAGGTAAGAACGAAACACTTGATTTCTCATATCATAATGTATGTTTAGAGAAGGATAGCTCCAGTTTTTTTTGTTTGTCATTAGAATGTCTTAGACTTCTAGGAAGGTCAGTTGTGTCCGCACCCTTGACTGATTCCGTGTGACAAACACAGGTCCAAACGGGTACAATTACCCCACACCTTGGTCCGACGGTTAGCATAGCACAACAAAACATGGCTTCACAACCATGGCTTGTGCAATACCAACAACCGCAGTTCCAGCAGGTGTACCAAGGTTCTGAGCAGCAGATCTTTGCGAACAGTGGACAACCGTATATCCAAAACGGTCAAAACCAACCACTTTACAGTGGTCAAGTCCACCAACCGTATCAGTCATACCAACATCAATTACATTATGCAGGTATGCAAAGGCCCACTGCTCAAGCGATTCCATCGTACCCTGGTTACGCTTCGCCTAACCTGAATCAACAGTTACCATTCGTGGCAACTTTAGAGTTACCCAATTTACACCGGTTAACCAACGATCTGATTGCTTATGCCCCTTGGTGGCCAGCGATTCCTCATAAACTTCCATCTGACATTCCTAAATTCAATGGAAATCCAGGTGAAGACCCATCGAATCACGTGATGACTTTTCATCTGTGGTGTTCATCGAACACCCTAAACGACGATTCGATAAGGCTTCGCCTTTTTCAGAGGACATTGACAGATCCAGCGGCTAAATGGTATATTGAATTGCCAAGAGCCTCTTTCGACAATTTTAGTTCCCTGGCCACGACTTTCTTAACCCATTTTCAATTACCGATAAGGTATGAAACAGGAACGGAAATATTAACCAACTTCAAGCAGACAACTGCCACCCATATATCTGATCATATACACGAGTGGCGTCGTCGTCGTAGGATGGTGAAAACATACGTTCCTGATCAGCTGTTAGCTGAATGGTTTATAAAGTCATTACTTCCTACTATTACGGAAGATGTGGCCAAGGGGGGAGTCGTAACAGAGGAGCAAGTCATTGCTCGTGCACAGTATTTGGACTTAGTTTATACTCAGTCCGGCACGCTCTACGACAAAATACCTGACGCCCCTAGACCAGAATTTTCAATTCCTCCTCCTCCTAAATCAAATAGTGACTCTCATGCCGGTGACGGTGTGATTGGCACGGCAAACGCAAAATCGATAAAGGCTTCGTCAAAGAAAGCCCGTAAGAATTCGGATCAAAATGCAAAAGAAGAAATTCTTGCTTCGGAAGTAAATGCCGTATCAGAAGATAAAGGCAAAAAAACCAATCAACCAGTAAGCAAGAAGAAACAAAACAAAGGGAAGAAGAAGAAACAGGGCGAATCATCTCCTGGAAAAAATTCTTCAAACCCTCTTGCGAAAGGGAAGCAAAATTATCCATGTCTGATATGTGATGATAAGGATCATAACACAAAGACTTTCCCATTCAAAGCTGAGCTAAAAAAGTTCTTTAAAAGTTCCCAAACCTCAGTTGTGTTAACTGATCCGTTTCCCAACCCAGGTCAAAATCTGGTTGATAGTGGAAATGCTTCCCCATCGCAAGTACTTATGTTGTCGGTTTCAAAACAGCAGAATGATGCTTTGATTTCGACAAGGAACAAAGATTACGGGAATCCTCAGCTGTCGAACGAAAAAGGTAAAGATCAACCAAGTAATTCGACAACAACTTCGACAGAAGTTGTACCACCCATCATCCCTGAATTAACAATAAAACCGCCAAAGGGTGTAGTACATAAGTCGACATTTAATCCTCGCGCCAAAGCGGCACAGCATTATAACATAGTGGAAGATTTGGCACAATCGCCATCCGCTATGTCGACTCTTGAAGTACTACAAAATTGTCCAACCCAAAGGCAGACATTGTTATCAGCAATTGGTGGGGTTGATCCTAAGGATTCCAATCTTGTATCCTTTGATCACAAGGGATACGATCCTCAGTTACCAGCTCAACTAGCTTTCCTTATTCAAGTGAAAGCCCTCAACAAAACTGTTCACAGAACAATTATTGATGAGGGAGCATCAACATGTATTATGTCGATGAGTTGCTGGAAAACTTTAGGATCTCCAACCTTGTCGCGATCATCGACAACATTAAAAGCTTTCGACGGAAGGACTTATACCCCATACGGTATCCTTAATAACTTGAAGGTTGAACTAGGAGGAAAAACAGTAGAAATTGATGTTGAAGTCATTGATGGAAATCTTGACTATAACATCCTACTGGGTAGACCATGGATTTATGCCATGGCAGCTGTCGTGTCGACTTATTTTAGGAAGATCGCATTCCCGTTTGAAGGAGGGATTACGGTCGTCGACCAACAAAACTTCCTCCCTAATAGTTCACAAGTTACAGGAAGCATTCCCATGATCCATGAAAGCAACCATTCAATTCAAGATATCGGAGTAGGATTATTGAAAGACCCCACATTGATGGGAACTTTCGCGCTACCACCTCCTATTTACATAAGAAATGTACCGTTTGTAGCAACCTGCAACATGATATCTTCCACGAAGGTTGCAAAAGACAATGTCAACATGGATCATACAATGGTTTTGCCCCCAAGCTCTTTAGAAATATTGTAGCAATCAATGTTTCAAGCATGGGAGGCGAACCCAAATCAATGCTCGTCAAGCGTTTGGGTAGATAGGTCTAGAGAATATGGAACCCCATTAGATCCTTGGTCGAAAGTACATGGGACTGACGAAGGAATCTTACAATCAATGATGATTGAGGGGGCACCATGGAATGATCACCACCATCGTTCCCTTCTTCCGGAATATGAAGAAGATACTCAAAGTGATCTTTATCACCCTTCAGTTTTTGAATTCCTAACAAATACTGTAAACACGGTGGATTCCGAGCGAAACTTATCCAATATTGAAGAGACTATAGCCATAAATATCTCGACTAAAACAGATGTTGTAGAGAATATTTATGTCGGCAAAGGTTGTTCCCCTTCAGAACTGGAAATATATAACGCTCTTTTTCGCGAATTCAGAGATGTCTTTGCTTGGTCATATGAAGAAATGCCAGACATTGACTCGAGTATCGTTGAACATGAAATTAAAATGTATCCTGATGTCAAACCAGTAAGACAACGGCTTCGGCAGGTGCACCCCAAGAAAGGCGCTACCATTAAGGTAGAAGTTAAAAAACTTCTCCACGCTGGATTCATCTACTCGGTTCCTCTAACCGATTGGGTATCGAATATTGTCCCTGTTATGAAGAAAGAAGGGACGATTAGAGTGTGTGTCGATTATAGGGATGTAAACCAAGCTTGTCCGAAGGACAACTACCCTACACCCTTCATCGACCAGATAATTGATGAATGCGCCGGATGTGAAATATTTTCATTTATGGATGGATTTTCCGGGTATAATCAAATAAATATCCGCCCACAGGACCAGTCAAAGACTGCATTTATTTGTCCGTGGGGCACATTCGCTTATCGAAAATTACCCTTTGGTTTAAAGAACGCAGGGGCGACATTTCAGAGGGCAATGAATTATGCCTTCCATGACATCAAGAACATTGTTCAACCTTATCTCGACGACCTTCCTGCTCATTCGCGAAAGCGGACTGATCATCCGCAACATTTAAGAGCGATATTTCTACGTTGCCGACACTACAAGATAAGACTCAATCCACACAAATGTGTGTTTTGCATCGGTTCTGGTCGTTTACTTGGCTTTGTAGTCTCTAAGGATGGGATTTGTCTCGACCCCTGCAAGGTTTAGGCAATCATTAATTTGCCTCCACCTTCAAATTTGCTTCAGATTCAGAAACTCCAAGGGAAAGCAAACTTTCTGAGGAGGTTCATTCCAAATTACGCAGAACTTGCTAAGGGTTATACTCGTCTTTTGAAAAAGGATGTACCTTTTGTCTGGGACCAGGTGGCGCAAGCTTCCTTTGATGCTCTGAAAGATTGTCTAGTAAAAGCATCATTAATATACGCCCCGGACTATCAAAGAGATTTTAACCTGTATCTGGCTGCAGCGGATACGACCATTGTGATGGTTTTAGTTCAAGAAGTCGATGGAATTGAACATCCTATATATTATTTAAGTAAAAACTTAAATGATACGGAGAGTAAATATTCTTATGTTGAAAAACTAGCGCTTGCAGCTGTTCAAGCGATTCAAAGGTTTCGACATTATGTCCTCTTTCGGAAAACTACCATCTTGTCAGATTGCAACCCCATGACTTATATACTGTCGCGACAGTTGCTGGGGGCAAATATTCAAAATGGATAGCGATCCTTCAAGAGTTTGATCTAGAATTTGTAAAGTCCAAATCAAAGAAAGCTCTAGTTTTCGTAGAATTATTATGCGATCTCCCATCGTCGTCCAACGATGAAACATCGGAAGAGTCAATCGTGGACGAAAGTTTGTTTCTGATATCTGCAAGCGATGAGTGGTATGGAGATATCATAGTTTATCTCCAAACCCAAAGGTTCAGGCCAAACACCTCTCACTCCGAACAAAAACGTATACGATACCAAGAAAAAGACTACATGATCGTCGGTGATACACTTTACCGTCGCGGTATCGATACAGTTCTGAGGAGGTTCCTTACCCATGAGGAGGCCGAAAAAGCCCTGAATGAATGTCATTCAGGCATGTGTGGGGGGCATCAATCTAGATATGCAACAACACAAAAAATCTTACGAGCAGGATACTTCTGGCCAACCATGTTCAAAGATTGCATAACCGCAGTCAGAAGTTGCCATGCTTGTCAAATTTTTGATAGCAAAACCAGACGACCACCCGCACCTTTACAGCCGATAGTTGCTGTTGGGCCCTTCGCTAAGTGGGGCATCGATTTCATGCAATGTAACCCCACCTCGACCGGGGGGCATGGGTATATTATAGTCGCTGTTGACTATTTTACCAAATGGGCCGAGGCGATGCCTACATTGGATAACACTGGTGAAACAACTGCCCTTTTATTTTTCAATCATGTAGTCGCCAGGTTCGGCGTACCACAGGCTATAGTTACAGATCATGGGTCGCATTTCCGCAATCACATGATGGTAGAATTAGCTGCCAAGCTAGGGCTATCTCACGACAGCTCTACCCCGTATTATCCGCAAGCCAACGGACAAGTTGAAGCAATCAACAAGGTTCTGAAGCGTATGTTGCAAAGGATGATCGGGGTTCATAAAAGAAGATGGCACCTAATCCTGTACTCAGCCTTGTGGGCTTACCGAACGTCGGTAAAGAACACAACCGGGTTCACACCTTTTCAACTGGTGTATGGCCTGGAAGCAGTCTTGCCAATCTAGTGCGAAATTTCGTCGCTTAAACTCGCAATCGATCTTCTCCCTGGAACCTCAGAAGAAGAGGCTCGTTTCTTAGAATTAATCCAATTGGATGAAACCCGTCGTGATGCCACTTTGGCTAACAAAGCCCATAAGAAACGAGTCAAGGCTTAGTTCGACAAAAGTGTCAAACCCCGTGTCTTCTCAGAAGGTGATTTGGTCTTGCTTTATGACCAAGAATCCGATAAATTGGGAGCAGGTAAATTCAAGTCCTTATGGATGGGCCCCTACATTGTTAAAAGGGTGTTAGCAAAAGGAGCCTACGAGTTAATGGATTACGACGGAATTCCACTGGCGCAGCCCCGTAACGGGCTGTACCTCAAGCGTTACTATGCTTAAATAGTAACCTGCATGCTTTTGTTGTATTTTGTTTTCGCTAAAGTATTTGTTCTGGTCGAGTGATCCACCTTTTCATTTGTTGCAGATGTCGAACCTTCTGGAGACATGTGTTGGATATGCCGACGGAGCGAGTCGTAGTTTGCGGAACCTATCCTCCGCAGCCTGGGCCATTTTTTATCCAAGCGGCGAGTTAGTAAGTTTTAGAGGTGTATGTATTGGGCAATCAACGAATAACATCGTTGAGTATAGCGCGTCGATAGAACTACTCTCTGATGCCATCACACATGGCATACGTCGACTAATCGTCAGGCTAGACTCACAGCGCGTAATACTACAACTCAATGGTATATATTCCGTTCGCAATCCAGCTATTTATCGCATGTTCCTAAGGGTTAAGATTTTGAAAAGGCAATTTGATTCAATTCAATATCAGCATATTTCCAGAAACTTAAACACATTAACCGATTCATTAGCAAACTATGTGTTAGATAGACATTTGCAACATTTATAAAAGGACACATCATCAAAGATTGTACATATGGATCATATAACTCAATCAGAATAAAACTCGAAAATCAAAATATATATAAGCTGTTTATATAGTTCATACATAATGTTATGTAACCAAGACAAAATTGGTCATATGACCTAAAACTCAAAAAGATACTAGGGGGCACCCTAGCCTAGTGATGCTCATGATAGCACGTCACGGCCTGTGCAATCATGCGCAAGAGACGAGTCCATCGTCTAGGTACACCAGTAGTGTGTCGCTGCAGCTGTAAAGGTAACTCATCAATCCTCACATCGGGAATGCCGAGAGTAAGGCTCTCAACCTGCTCCTGCACAGCTATAAGAGTCTCAGTATCGTCAAGGTCGCGGAGAATAGCTCTCCTAGCAGGCTCCACTGCCGGGGCAGCAACTGGCGGTCTCGGACGAACAGGACCAACATCTGCATGCACCCAAGAGTATGATTAAAAGTCTTGACAGAATAAAGCACAGTCACATTATGAATAAAATAGTAAACAGTGATATGGTCAAAGAGCTTACCAATAGCGCCCCACTATTCGCCATCCGGTAACACCAAATCCGGATCACCTCGGAAATCCATACCCACATATGGATACTCGGAGAAGACCATCTCCTGGCGCTCGAACCACCTGAAGAAGGCCTCAGTAAAAGTAATCTGAGGTTGACCAGCATGCCTAGACATGTGATCAACCCACCTCTGCATGCGTGGCTCGGTCGGAGAAGGCAAGTCGAGTATGATGTACTGAGGCTGCATCAGTGGGATTTTCTCCAAGGCGAAGGCAGTCAGAATAGAACCAAATCCAAAGTTCTTCAGCTTCCCATCCTTTACCTTGGTCAATTGACTTTTCATCTGAACAAGTACTGCATCACACCAGTTGAATACTTTCGGTTGGAGACACTCCAAGGCGTGCTGCATATAAGATCTGTTGGCAACATGTAGAGCTGCGCTACCGGCCATCCTACCAATGGTATATAGAATGGACCTGAGAGACCTGTCGGTAATCTCACGGATAACAATCTTGTCGTCTCTGCTCGGCTGAGAACCTTCCCTGCAATACTGGCGGACATAATCTCTGGTGGAATTGGTCCCCCGGGCCGTACCTGACAAGGAAATGGGGGCACCTCGTCTTGACAACCCAGTCAAGAAGTACATATCCTCTATGGTCAAGGGGATGGACTTTCCCCTGATCTGGAATACTTTGTTAACAGGATCCCAAGCATCAAGCATATACTGCAGCAAAGTAATCTGTGCTCTCATGCTAGAGATACGGAAAAACTTCAGCAGGCCACAGTTCCGCAGCGCGTTCACCGTGACCGGGTCATGGAGGGCAATCATGTCCTCCTCTTCATGTTCTCGTTCTCGCCATGTAAGGGACATTTTTTTCAAAGTTCCCTGCAAAGAAAACAAGAGAAGGAGTAAGTTCCTGATTTTGATGAAAAACTGGCGAAAAATCATCAAAAAATGACCTGAAAACTCAATTTTCTGAGCCCAGCGCAGGCAGAGAGTGTCCCTCTGTTATGAAACCAGCTCACAAAAAGATAGAAAAGAGAGATCCACGCCTTAGAATTCAGCCTCTTTGAGGGGGAAACCTCCTTTACATTACATAAATGAACAATTCTTGGATGATACAAATGAAAATACCTCCTTTCTATATATAGGAGTCTAAGTGGTCCCAATACAATCAAAGCCTACATAACAATAATATTGTAGGGCACAACAATAGCAATAGTGGGCTTCTATGTGGCACAATAGTAACAATATGGGCACTACATGGGTACATCAATATAAATAAGGGGTATAACTACAATAGTAATGGGGTAATCACTAGTATTATAGGGACCCAACATGCCCCTCTCCTTCAAAAAAGTGTTGTCCTCAACGCTTGAGTAGTTCAGGATACTTCTGCATAAAATTCTCGTCCTCCCATGTGGAATCTTCAGCGGATAAGTTCTTCCACTTGATAAGGTACTCTGAAATTGATCGATTTCGTAGCTGTCGAGTTCTTGTTTCTATAACTGCTTCCGGTTCCAATATAATTTTTCCTTCTTCGTCAAGTTCTGGCAATATTGTTTGAACTGGGAGCTTGTCGCTTATCACCTTCTTTAAGCATGAAACATGGAAAACTGGGTGCAATCGAGAAGCTGCAGGAAGCTCCAATTTGTATGCCATAGTACCAATCTTTTGCAACACCTTGTACGGACCATAATACTTTGGTGATAATTTATTATCCTTCTTAGCTTGCTTGAGGGACATTTGCTTATATGGTTGTAGCCGTAGGAATACCCAATCACCTACATCAAAACTTCTTTCACTGCGATGCTGATCTGCCTGTTGTTTCATTCTATTCTGTGCCAACACAAGGTTATCCTTTAAGAGTTGGAGGACTTGTTGTTGATGTTCGATGTGATGTTCCACTGCCTGAACCTTAGAATTTTCTCTTAAATATGATGTGATGGATGGTGGTTGATACCCATAAAGTGCCATAAATGGGGTCATTTTTGTTGCTGTATGAAAGGAAGTGTTATACCACCATTCAGCCAGAGGCAACCATTTGACCCATTGTGTCTGTTTATCAGATACAAAGCAACGAAGGTATCCTTCCAAACATTTGTTTACTATCTCAGTTTGCCCATCAGATTGAGGATGATAAGATGAGCTATGAGCTAACTGAGTACCAAGACAAGAAAATAATTTTGTCCAAAAATTTCCAGTGAAAATGGGATCTCTGTCACTTACAATAATCTTTGGGTTTCCATGTAGCTTTTGAACTGTTTCCATAAATGCAGTAGAAACTGTACTGGCTTTAAATGGATGTGATAATGCACAAAAGTGTGCATACTTGGTAAGTCTGTCAACTACCACCATGATGACACTCTTTCCCTCAGACTTGGGTAAACCTGTGATAAAATCCATTGAAACCTCCTCCCAACGTTGGCTTGGAATGGATAAAGGTTGTAATAGACCCGGTGTCTTAATTGTTTCAACTTTATTTTGCTGGCAAACCAAACATTCTGCCACAAACTTTTGAATATCTGATTTAAGGCCATCCCAAAAAAATTCCTTCTTAACCCTGTGGTAAGTTTTTAAAAATCCTGAGTGCCCTCCTAAGGGAGAAGTGTGCAATTCCATAAGAATCTTTTGTTTTAGCTGGGAATTCTTACATAGGTATAAGCGATCTTTGTACCATAGCGAATCATTTTTCCAGCTAAATGTATCAGAAGTACTGGAATCTTGTTGTAGCTTTTGAATAAGTGCCCACACTTCTTCATCGTTCTTCCATTCCTCCCTTGCTTCGTTTATCCAATCTGGTTGGATAATAGAAATGGCACACAACAATGCTTCCACATCCTCATCCTTTCTTGAGAGTGCATCTGCCACCACATTTTGCTTCCCTTTTTTGTAGATGATTTCAAAGTCATAACCCAACATCTTTGTGACCCACTTTTGTTGCTCTTCAGAGGATAATCTTTGTTCTAAAAAGTATTTAAGGCTATCATGATCCGTTTTTACCTTGAAGTGTCTTCCCATTAGGTAGGGTCGCCATTTCTTAAGTGCATGGAGTATTGCCAACATTTCCTTCTCATAAATAGCTTTTCTTAAAAACTTTCCCTTGATTGGACGACTTTCAAAAGCAATGGGTCTTTCATCTTGCATTAGAACAGCACCAATTCCATTTCCTGAAGCATCACATTCCACAATAAAGGTTTTTGTGAAGTCCGGCGTAGCTAAGACCGGTGCTTGGCACATTGCCTCTTTAAGATGTTCAAAGGCCTTTGTTGCTTCCGAATTCCATGAAAATGAATCTTTCTT
The DNA here is from genome assembly GCA_031772625.1 of Pinus tabuliformis. NCBI lineage: Eukaryota > Viridiplantae > Streptophyta > Pinopsida > Pinales > Pinaceae > Pinus > Pinus tabuliformis. The sequence continues at coordinate 469,569,410 of CM062808.1, read as the reverse complement.
CAATAATGTTGTTAGAGGTGCTGCTATTCTCCCATAATTCTTAACAAACTTGCGATAATACCCTGTCAACCAAAGAAATCCTCGCAGATGCTTTATGGATGTGGGGATTTTCCATTCCTTAATGGCTTTAATTTTGTTAGGGTCTACCTTAACTCCTTCATGAGATACAATATGACCCAAATATTCCACCTCCTGGACTCCAAAGAAACATTTGGATCTTTTTGCATATAATTGTTTCTCCTCCAATAGTTGTAACACCCTGTCAACATGTTCAACATGATCCTTCCAAGACTTGCTGTAGATTAGTATATCATCAAAAAATACTAACACAAATTTTCTAAGGAATGGTTTGAAAATTGAATTCATCAAACCTTGAAATGTTGAAGGTGCATTGGTAAGGCCAAAAGGCATGACCAAAAATTCATAATGACCCTCATGAGTTCTAAATGCTGTTTTCGGAATGTCTTCAACCTTCATTCTAATTTGATGATATCCCGAACGAAGATCCAACTTGGTGAAGTAAATTGATCCATGCAATTCATCCAGTAATTCATCAATAACAGGAATGGGGAACTTATCTTTAATAGTGAGCTTGTTGAGCTCCCTATAATCTGGACACATGCGCCATGATCCATCCTTCTTGTGCACCAATACTACTGGAGCTAAGAAAGAACTTTGACTCGGTTGAATTATACCAGCCTCTAACATTTCTGCAACCATACGTTCAATTTCACTTTTTTGGGCATATGGATATCTGTACGGCCTGATGTTTGGAGGAACACTTCCTGGAATCAGATGAATAGCATGATCATGATCACGCATAGGTGGGAGACCTTTGGGAGTCTCAAATACCTTGGAATGATTGTCCAGGACTTTTTGGAGATCTGGAGAAATAGATGATTCCAATGTGGAAACATCTAGCGAACATAATTGTGCAATTACACCTCTTTGCTCCTTTTTTAGAAGCTTTGTCATTCCATTAGAGCTGATTATCTTTCCTGGTTTCCCTGCAATACCCCTTAATTCAACTTCCTTTCCTTCCACTGAAAATTTCATGAAAAGTTCTTGAAAATTAAAAGCTATTGTACCCAAGGATTGTAGCCATTGGACTCCTAGTACAACATCAGCACCTCCCATTGGAATGGAAAGCATTGGGCTAGTCAATACATATTCTCCCATGGATAGCTTGATATTATGGCACTTTCCAGAACAATTTATTGTTCCTCCATTTGCAATCATCACTTGACACTCTGGTGCTGGATATAGGAAGCAATTCAATTCTTTTGCTACCCTACAATGAATAAAATTGTGGGTGCTTCCTGAATCAATCAACACTATTACCTTTTTCTTCTTGATTTGTCCTTCTATCTTGATGGTTTGAGGAGTGGTAATTCCCGCCAATGCATTACAAGATATGGTTGGATTTATTTGTTCTTCATCTAGGCTTTGTTCCTGGAATATATCCTCTTCTTTTGACCTTTCTTGCTCCTTTTCTTCTTCCTCTTCACAATCTATGTAGAATAATTTCTTCTCAGCACATTTATGACCTTTTGTGTATTTGCTATCACAATTGTAACAAAGTCCTTTTGCTCTTTTTTCTTCCAATTGTTGTGGTGTCAACCTTGTAGGTTGTGGAAGACTATGGGCAACAACACTTCCTTATTTATAGTTGTGAATGGTATGCTTCCTAGTTGCCATAATTATGCTTTCCATTTTTCTTGCTAACCTGAATGCCTTCTCTAATGAATCAGGTTCCCAAAGGCGCACATCATGTTGGATATTATCCTTTAAAGACCCTATGAACACATCAATCCTATGATCTTCTGGAATATCTTTTACCCTTATGTTCAATTTTTGGAACTCCTCAATGTGCTCCATTATTGAACCCTTTTGTTTGAGACTTATCAATTGGCTAAAAAAAGTGTTGCTTTTTGTATCCTCATAATGTGCTATTAATTCTTCCGTAAAAATGGCCCAAGTGATAAATGGTTTACGAGAACAAAGCCATTGATACCATACAAACTGATTTGGTTCCAAATATAAAGTTGCCATACGTACCTTTTGTGTGTTTTGCACATTATTGAGATCGAAGAATTGCTCCATCTGTAATATCCATGTGGCGGGATCTTTGCCATCAAACTTCCTCATATCGATTTTTGGAACATGGTGAGTCTTTGATCCAACATTAGAGTCTATGGAATCATGATTAACATTTCTTTTGTTCTCATCATGAGTTTCCTTTACTACCTTTTCACCATTAGTGACCCTTTCTTGTAGCAACTTCTTCAATTCTTCCATGTTTGTATTCAAATCTATCTTCAAATTTGCCATCGAATCCTCCATCTTAGCTTCCATGCCCTTTATCTTAGATTCCACGCCATTTACCTTAGATTCCACGCCACTTATCTTAGCTTCTGTTAGCTTTTGTGAGCGTGACATTGGTTGCACTTGTTCTTGTAATTTTGATATATCATGTAGCATTTCTTCCTCTTCTTCATGAGTCATGCTAGAGCTTTCAGGTTCCTTACTAGGTGTTTTCATTTTCTTTCCTCGGGGCATCAGTTACCGATAATAATACTTTACTATGCCCTTTGAATTCTGTTAAACCAAGCTTACACAAAAATAAAAATAAAAACTACACACCTTTTTTCACTTTATAGAAGCCTGATATTGAATCTGATGTATCTCTGTAATTTCGGATCATCCAATTCTGAAATTGCTACCTATCGTAGCCTTCTACGTCCTCTTTCCAATGCCACAAGTCTGAGCCAAATTGGATTCTCCAAGGAAGAGTTATGTGAAATCTCCCACGGTGACTTTCTTTTAGACTGGTTCAGTAGAGCGAAGTTGTACGACGTGTCACGAGTCACTGTTTCGACCTTTGGATCTGAAAAACACCCACAAGAAACTACAGTCCGTCCTCTTTCTGTAACTTCTTACGAAACTTCAATCCGATGCTCAGAAAGAAAGTTATGACGATTTTCCCCAGGTCACCTGTTTTGAGTGTAATTCAGGAGTCATCAAAAAGACCAACTTCCTGAAAACATATCTCCGAAATTATCGCGCGAAAAGCTCTGAAATTCAGACCCAAGGTTCAGCGTGATATCTTCGCAAATGGGTTTTTTTTTGCGACTTCTGAAACATTACAGAAAAAATGTTATAGCGAAAATTCCACGATGACCTGTTTGGAGCAGCGAAACCCTAGAATCCAAAGCTCTGATACCAAATGTTATGAAACCAGCTCACAAAAAGATAGAAAAGAGAGATCCACGCCTTAGAATTCAGCCTCTTCGAGGGGGCAGCCTCCTTTACATTACATAAATGAACAATTCTTGGATGATACAAATGAAAATACCTCCTTTCTATATATAGGAGTCTAAGTGGTCCCAATACAATCAAAGCCTACATAACAATAATATTGTAGGGCACAACAATAACAATAGTGGGCTTCTATGTGGCACAATAGTAACAATATGGGCACTACATGGGTACATCAATATAAATAAGGGGTATAACTACAATAGTAATGGGGTAATCACTAGTATTATAGGGACCCAACACCCTCCTATGCTGAAGGTCAGGCTGCCTTAAGGCAGCTTGACATTCAGCGCAGGTTTCGAATGGGGAACCTGCGCTGAAGTTAGGGTGCTCTGGAAAAACCCCTTAGGCCTAGAAAGACTGAAAAACAGGCTTGAAACTGGAAAATGAAACCATGAAAAGAAAGAGCTAGGGTTTAGCTCCTACCTGGTCCAGACGGCGCCGAAAATCGTCCGCAGAATCTCCCAAAATCAGCTGGTGAAAATCAAGGAAGGAGAGGCACCTCCAGAGCTCCAACAAACCAAATGCAAATGAAATGGTAAATGAGAGGTAAAAACACCTTTTAATGGCTTTTTACATAGTTCAAAGCGAAATATTAGGGTTATAATCTCATTTTCATGCAAATATTATTCATTTCTAACAAAGTTTGTTGCAGCAATTGAAAATGCAGTACTATACTTGAAAAGAGAAAAGCTAGTAATGGTAAAAAATCAAAGTTTGACCATATAATCGAGCAGTTTTACCGCGGAATTTATGCTCGTTAAAAAATAGAAAAGCGAGATCCGAGCAGTTTTATCGCATAGTTCATGCTCGTTAAAAAAATAAACATAAGATTGAGCAGTATTTTGGCGCATTCAAGCTCTTTAAAAAATGAACCCAGTACCGGTAAATAACCATTTGAGATCGTAAAATTATTAGCCATAAAAAGCCTTGGTCGTGTTTGCACCTGCCACCTCCATTCCATTTGGCCAGTCGTTCACCTCCATATGATTGTTTACCTATTTTGAGGAACAGATGCGAAGAGTGATTTCACTCAGCCATCCTTGTGACACTGCCGTGATTGGAAAATTCCAACCTGTACCTGGAATCTGCTGCTATCCCTGTTTATCACTCATTCCTCAAAAGACGAGTCTTCTTTGAGCTCTTTTCATCTGACTCGTAAAATATGAAAAGTTTGCCGAGTTTTGGCCTTCCAGCTCGTTAAAGTGACCGAAAGAGCTATCCCTCCTCTAGATTTTAATCTTTTTGGACCTGAGGGATTATTACACAAAAAGGTCGAGCGCTTGTTTTATTCGGCTCGTTAAAGTTATCGAAAACTCATCCCTTCTGTATTGTTTTATACTTTTTCGGACTTAAGGGATTAGATGACGAAAAAGGAATTTTGGAGTTAACTTTCTGTACCTTTTCAGACTCTCTAAAAATGAAAAGGACCGAGTTTTCCTTGTCGTTAGACTCGTTAAAATGATTAAATAGCGACAAACTTGTCTTTAGACGAGAACGAGTTTCCCTATCACTAGGCTCGTTAAAACATAGCGATGGGCTTTCCCGAAGGGCAGGTTATAGAACAAGCATATGTTATCCTCCTCAAGCTTGACAAAAATAAAGAGGTACTGGTCAGAAATGACTGGGGAAAAATTGGGAGAACCTCAAAGCTTTAATGGTAGCAAGTCGCTCTTGAACATGACACTTTTCCTTCGTATCACATCGGGTTGGGTTGTTTCATTCGCCGGTCTCATCACCATGGTCTTCGCCAAACCATCCACATTTGGGGTAATGCTACCGATCCATCGCATCAGTGTCGTTATATGTTCAAGAGATGTTGCTCAGAAAGAGTCAACCGTGTCCCATCCACTGCCATACATTATCCTTCATCCACCCATGATCGCCACCCTGAATCATATTTCACAAATTGTTTTCACCTCTAAAATCATTAGCTCCGTTCCATGTCACTGATGTGGGATTCATTAAGGCCCTCCATTGACGGATCGCTTCTTGTCGACTTCAGCCCATTATCCAAGAAGTTGATCTAGGAACAACCCCTTCAGTACTTTGAAGCTTGCATGCCTCAATGGCAAGTTTCTCACTTCCGGCGACAGGTATACATCAATGACCTTCGACCAGAAGATTTTGCGTGGTGTTCGATGCCAAGTCCTTTATTCACACCACATGAATTGTACTGCAATACCTTGAGGGTCATTATCATTATCGGTGGTTCCTCTCGCGCTTGTTAATGGTTTACATTATTGACCGGTAATCAAGCGATGTCTTTCCATGTTCGACTTCAGCGCAATTCTCACATGGATCGACTTGTACTTAGAGTGAATATCAAACGAGTTTGAAGACCCCGGATCTAGTTTCATCCATCCGGGCTGCGATATATATTCAGGAAATATAAAAACATTTGACATGTACATCATTGCAGCAGATGATCATCCTACTCAAAGGATGATAATTTCAGCAGAGAATTATCAGTCTACCATCAGACGATCGTCTGTTATATGTACCAAAATGAATTTATAAAGCTGAGCATGGGAATGCCCGCCTCGGCTAGATCATGAAAGCAGAATGAAAAATAATGTATTGTATTGTATTTTATTACAGGTCACCTCTCAGCGATTGAATGAACTTTGGACCCTCCTGATAAAGCATTTCACCCGATAAACGACCTCATACTTTAGGGGGCAACTGTTATAGACATTTTTGTGCCTTACAGCATGAAGCATGAAATGTCAATAATCTAAGGGATCCAAAGTTCCTAAACATGTTGTTCCTACCCCTAGAGGAACAAGGTCAGCAAACCACAGCACTAAATATCAGTTCTCCACCTGAAAACATTCAAAAACGGGCTAATTCTGGATCATGTCAGCTGCTCCACTAAGCATCTGCGCTGAATGTCAACTGCTCCACTGTGTACCTGCGCTGAATGTCAACTGCAAAGAAGGCTACCTGCGCTGGGCGAGTTTGGCCAAGTGGCACAGTCATTCCTCCAGGTGTCAATGCCCAGGAAGCTTCCAAAATGACACTTGGATCAGGGAATTCGACTGGTGATGAGTAAGAGGGTCTAGATCTCCAAGTGGAAGCAAGAACCTCCAAGTGGACTCAAGAACTGAAGAATAACTGAAGTGGGAGAGGACACTAGTCAACTTCATGCCAGCTACAAGCTGACTCATCCTTTCTCCAAAACTCCTATATATAGAGCTCTCTCATGAGGTCTAGGGAGGCTGGAATCTTGTGAATGTAAGGAAGTGCTGTTGGTTTGAGTATAGAACTATTGGGTGATTTGCTTGAAGGAGGTGAAGAGGAGATTTCTTTCTGCTGGGAGGTGATGCTGGATTGGGCCTTTTATGGTTGTATCACTTCCTGAACTTTACTTCTTCCATTAATAAAGCATTTGAGGTTCTTCTATATTCATGTGTCTCAATGGTGTATTGCTATACTTGTGTATTTGATTTATTCTAATCCTTGAATCAATTATGAATGTATGCTTCTTGTAGTTTCCCTCTCTTGCCATTTTGCAGGATCTTGGTGTAGCTAGGCCAGTGAAAGAGCAAGGAGCTGGGAGCAAGCAGCAAAGAGAGAAGATTGGATCAATCATTAGCGGAAGACAATGGTTAGTGGATCTCTTTCTCCCCTCTCTTACATATCATAAAGAAGTAATCTCGAATAGCTTTGCTTTGATTGTTGCTGAGGTACTATCACCCTTAGAGTGGGATAGGGTCATTCCGTATTGGATACTTTTCCCAACAACAGAAAGCCTTCTTGAAAACCTTATCATCCTCTAACATATTTGTAGGCTCTCCTTTATGTGACATGCTTACTAAAGCTTCAACTGCAATTTGAGGTAGGACTGGTGGTGGAGATTGTGGCAATATTGCACTCCTCCTTGACCCAACTTCAGGACCTTCAACCAGTTTTCCTTCTCCTCTCTTGAGCTTTGACCTTGTAAGAATCACATTCAATTGCAAATAGTTAAATCCTTCTTGCACAAATAAAACCAAGAGCTCTGATACCAAACTTGATCTGAATGAGAAAATTAATTTTGTTGTGTGCTAAATTCCTCTTCAGAATATTGTAAAAATGCTTAAGGATTCATGTGGTTAATTGCAAGTTTTATCATGAGTTTTTGAGTATCTTTATGTAAATTTCATGTGCAAATTAACATAAAAAAAATCACTAAACAACAGCATATAACAAACATGAACATCACCAAAATAGTATCACAACAACACATGATGAAGGAGTTCACCCCGCCTGGACTACGTCTCCTTGGTCTAGCTTCCAATGGCTTGGCCCTCTCTATTATTCTCAAAATTGTGAATAGATCAGTTTACAATGCTCAAACAACTCTAAAACCTTCTCCAATGGCTCTAGAATGGCCAAAAATACCTATCTAGCCTCTTTCTGCTCCTAAATTGGTCAAATATTGAAGAAGTTGTGGCTTCCCCTAACTCTTGCACTATTCACTCTACAAATTCCCCCAAATCTGGCACCGGTCCTACAATTTCACCCCACATTGTGGTAACTGAGCTCCATTTTGCCCAAAATCCGACACATTTTGTGGGCGCGTTGATTCAGCCTCTAAGGCCTTAACTCTGAAAAATGTGGTCGTGTGGAGACCACGTGCTCGTGGGCCAGGGATAACCGCCTGCCCCCACTGACTGGGCCCCCAATCCTCTGCCCGTAGTCGTGTTGAGTGCATGCGCCCAGGTGCTCGCCCCTTTTCCATATGACACACAACTTAAAGTTTAAATACAATTGGGATATCAATATATAATAAGAAATATAGTGGTGCATTGGTAGTTGGCAAGGTTTGTTGGACGGAGGTCTGGTGTTCACCCCTCACCTGGTCCATTCAGCCCTTAACAAGACTTTTGGTGCCCCCCATGCTGCCACATGGCAGGCTTTGGTTGGGTCACCTAACAGCCTGTGATTGGCCACCAATCCACCAATGAAATTCGCCCAAATCAAAACCGATGAAACCGTGCCACTTGACACTACCTGATTCGTCAGAGAAAACACAGTCAACTGCCACATCACCTGCCACATCATCTTACCACATCATCTTACCACATCAGCTTGCCACTTTAGAAGTATAGACCGTTGATTGGGTTGTCACAATTTTTGCCAAACTCATCTGTTTTGGAGAATGAACAGAACATTTTTGGGAGCATACAAAGTCTATTTCACATGAAATGAGTTGTGTTAGATTCAGGATGATGAGTACTATGCAGTCATTTAGGTTCCACACCAATCCTACAAATTTGAATTTTGAGAAAATGTTTTAGCACCTGATCAACCCTATTGGGGCCATGGAGCCCAAAAAACCAATGGGAGGATCATAACCACCCTTGAACCTTTAACTTTGGAAGGGTTAAATGATATTGGGATAAACTTATTGCATTTTGACTGCACATGCCACACCTCGTAGTAGAGAAAACACTGAAAGGAGATATTCTAGTAGTCAACTTTTTCAGTCCGGACATGACCATTCAATACCAATTCTAGCTTAGCAATCAAGCCATCCTTCAGATTGACCTCAAGTTGCACCAGACCCATCTATGAGCCTGCTTGGGCCTCCAACTAGGATCCAAGCTTACAAAAGAGCCACACTTATTTCCTATCACCATAAAAGCTCCATCATTCCAAAAAAGCAAGGGAAAGCTAGGGAGGATCACAAAGACCTTTAATACATCCAATAGCTCTTGGGTCAGGTAAAAATTGATAGTCCATCTGCAAAGAGACAATCATGCATGACCCTAACTCCAATCTTTATTCATTATGCACAAACAATCAAACACGCTGCAAAAAATAAAATCCAACCGACCTAATGAGATAAGCCAAAAATACAATTAAAAAAAGTAGTTTCTTATTTTCCCTCCAAAATTCATAACTCTTATTTTATTATTTTAACTATTATTTTATTATTTTTCCTTAAGAGGCCACTTTTAGGCTGTAATTTCCTCTAATGCAAGAGCCCAATGCAGGGGCTCTTATCTATTTTTCACATAATCTCTCTACTAGTGTCTTTCCATTTTAATCGATAATGTGGGAAACCGCAATGTCCTTTCCTACAACCATGCTTACAGACCCTTTGTGACTTTGAATGCACCTCTTCTTCCCTGACAAAGCTCCTTCCTCTCATTGTAAAGGGTGAGGATCTTCTCAGGCATGGAGGATCCTCTCAAAACCAAAGTTACATTGCACTAAACCTTAAGAATGTGAGTCATGAATACCACCTTGCAAAGGAGAAGCCCCATAGATGGGACAAATGGTGGGTACATAGTGGAAATAACTAATTCTATGTTAGTTATCAAGTCAATAATAAATGTGGAATATCCCACAAAATCTTTAGCATGAAAAGCTAGCGAAGGGGAGGGCTCAACAGATACTCTATTTGTATTCCATTGTTAGGTGTCCAAACCAAGATCTTGTTGCGTCACCCAAAACTAGACCCACTCACCGAATTTCAAAGTCCAACAAGGAAGAGTCAAAAAGTGGTAAAAGGAATAATAGATGCAATCCTGAAAAATCTCACACTCGTGCACAAAATCACATGAAAATAAAAACCTACAACCGCCTTAAAACAAAATACACTTGTTTTCACATGATTAAATAAACATGAAATGTATCATTTGCTTTTTTACTTTATAGTATTTGAAGATATAAAAGTAGACACTAATCCTCTTATATTATGCATTATTAAAAAATATTAAAACATATCTACAATTTACATAATTTCTTTTATATTACAAAAACTCGCAATAATTGTTATTTATAATATTCTAATTTATACATTTTTTAATTATTATTGTTTTGAATTTTATTTATAATCCCTTAAATTCAAGCAAATTAAAGAAATAAAATTAAATGTCCTTTTAAATACCATTTTATATTAAACACAATAAAAATGAAAGATACTTTTTTTTTTCCTTGTAAACTTTTAAGAATAATTACATTATAAAAATAAAGTTATAAAATCTCATATTACTAGAAGGAAATCATTATTATTTTTTTTTAATATCTTTGTTCATAAATATAACACCTCCTGTTAGTACTAGCAGTGGATGGTAATTTCAGTTAATAGTTTTTTTTACCATAGGTAAATTAGAGAGTTAAAAGACTTATTTATGTGATTATGGAACAAACTTATGAGAATGTAAATATTTTTATATTTATTTGGAATAAGAAAATGAGACAAGAATACTTTGCACAATTGTGACAGTTATGAATCTTGGTCCACATTCTGGAGATAAGAATCTGAGCGAATGGAAAAAAGGGGTATGCTTTTCTCTGGAAAAAGAAAAAATATCTTCTGATAGAGCAAAAAAGGAAAAGAGACCTAGATGCAAAAGATGATAGTCAGGTGCTAAACTAGGGTATAAATCTTAAGCTGAAGAAAATCTAGTGGGGTTATTCACCTTACAGACAGAAGTCTGGAGTTTCATATTGGACTTGGAGGGTCTAGATATCTGGAAGATCGATTTAAAGAACCTATCACAAAACTGTGGAAGTTAAGGGGCTCAGGGGAAGACACGGACGTAATTTCTAGTCTCGTTGGATGGGAGGAGATCATCTTTGTTAGAGCTTCTCGACTGCAAAGAAATTCACAGATAAGTGTTATGGACATATTTCTTTATATGTAAAATTTTGTATATATATTTATCTGCTAGTGCTAAAAGGAAAATAAAGGTTTCATTTCATTATCTGTAGTGAAGGAATATAGTCTATAAATATAAGAATGCAAGAAAGATATTATATGTTTAGTTAAAGCACTGTTTGCTGACCCAAGTAACACTCCCACAAGGGAAATACAACAATGGTAACTACTACAATTGTATTAAAAATTACTTATATCAACCAAATAATTTGTCATGCAAATGTAACAAGAGTAGTGTTAGTCCTCTCCGAACTAAACCAGAGTGGAGCAATCCACTACCTAAATGACTGTATCCTCGTGGACCAAGAAGTGGTTCGGGAAGAACCCCAATCTGTGACCTGAGGTGGCAATTAAAAATAAAATGATGAATAGTATATAGATTGAAATAAAGCAGTATTGCCAACTCAAATCACTCGCATAACACAACAAAGGAAATTAAATAGTAACAGTGGAAAATATAGTCAATAAATGAAAAAATTTAAGTTCCAACCTCCAAATTCCATGGTATCAATGAAAAGGGCACACATAATCTTTGCAATATCAAAATTATAAGCACATAATGTAACCCAAGTAAACAATAGCAAAATTACATTCACATTTTGGTCATAACAGGACTGAAATAATAATGGTTACACAAATCATGTAATTATTGTATGCATCTAGGAGCCTGTATAGGCATTCCTTTCCAAACAACTGAATGAAACAGAAACTCAGAGTTAAAACTCAGACAGAAAATCCATTCAACCATAGGACTATAGAATCAAGCTCAATAGAGCTATTCGCCCTAGTTACGATAGTAAAAGGACAAAATCATTGCCAGGGATGTCTTGACATACCCGCGTGATTGGAAGATGGAGATAGGCAACCTGGCAGAAGAATACATGTGTGTTAAGGAGTTGCATCATGGATGGAACCAAAAGCACGTATAATATTGGGAAGGTACAAAAAATACTTGCAAAACATCAAACCCATAAGCCTGTTAGCTTAAAACATGTAGGAAAATGACTGTTACAAATTCATAAGAATAATAACCAAAGGGACCTAGGTAATATCGTACCTACATAGATAATGCACAAGGAAGAAAGGGAATTCAATTTGAGCTTGTCTAGAGAAATGATTTTTCATTTATAAAATTCGAGTTATTAGAATTACAATAGAGAAGTCAGGATAAGGTGGCTCCAAGGAATTACTCCCTAAAACCCCAACCAAACACTTGTAAATGCTCAAACGTCAAAGATTTAAGCACACTTGTGAGCAAGCATGGTGAACTCCATTACTGGGTAGAGATACAAAAAGGGGATAGTGTCAAAATATGTAGTGGGTGCAACAGTTACCTAGAGAAAAACCCAAAACAAAACGTTGTCGACGGAGCACTGCGATGCAGAGGAGGGAAAGAATGGCAAACCATTCGCCAGAGTTTGGAAATCGGTTGCCCCTTTGATGCAAGGATGATATTGGGCCATTTGATCATAAACCTAGGGGATTAAGGGTCAGATCAACCCCCAATTGTCCCATCAATAATGGCATCCAGAAAACTCAACGGATGAAAACAAATGCAAGTGTTGTCAAAGTACTAGAGTATATTGCGGTGTACAAAAAAACCTAGTGGGTGTAATTAAATTCAATGCAGTAGATTAACGCCAAAGCTAGGTTGAAAACCTTAGCAACATATTTCATTAAATGGAAATTGGAGTAAGTCATATAACAATGCGACATTAAATTAAACCCAATGGATATATTTACATGAAATCCCCATCGTATCATAAATAACCATAATAATTATGCATAGAGTTAATCCATACCTAAATACATGTGGTATGCATAGTAGTTAAATTTATTATTTTTACTATTAAACTAAGTTGAGAAGTGAGTGTATGTTACAATTGGTATCAGAGCCCGGTTGCAAGCTGAGGCCTGCATGGGCACAGAAGGGAATAAAAAAAATGAAATTGTTGTATGATCCACAGTGAAATCTTGACATGATGTGAAGGGGAGTGGATACTATACCATATGGACGACCAAGGGATGGAATCGAGACCTGACACCATATGGGAACCAACCCAAAAATGTGGGTTCAAATGGGAGACAATACCCAAAATACAAATGCACTACTGCTAGAAAAAATCCAACAATTATGGATAGAAATGAGCAATCTCAAGGCTAACAATGAAAGGCTAAGGTTAGAGCAGGAAATAATTATAAAGAGCCTATCAGATAGAAAAACCAAAAGAAACCCAAACCCAAGCGTGGATAATGGAAATAGGGCAGAAATGAACCTCCAAGGGGAGGGACAGCCCGAAGTTGAGGGAAGTCAGATGAACAATGAGGAGGAATTTGAAAATGTATCTACTGATAAAACAAAGAAGCAGAAAATCGAATTGCATGGGGAGTTTAAGAAAATTAAACCCCCAACATTCGATGGTGAGGCAGAGGAAGTTGTCGAAGCTTGTCTGATCAAAATGAATAAATATTTTCAAATCTATGAATATGATGATAATCTTAAGGCCCAACTCGAAATATATCAATTAGATTGAGAGAAATCAATTAGATTGATGAGAAAGAAGTAACTTGGGACAAGTTTCAAAAAAATTTTAAAGATAAGTATTTAACGGAACGCTTTTATGATGAAAAAGTGAAAGAATTTCATGATCTAAAACTGGGACAACAAACTATGGATGAATTTATAACTATATTTAGCTTGCCATTGAGATACGTGCCTTATATTCAGGAGGAAAAAGCTAAGGTACAACACTTTATCAGTAGTTTGTTAGTGTTCATGAAGGAGAGGCTGGAATTTGATATCCTGAAAATAATGGATGAGGCTACTCGAAAGGCCCAGATCTGCTATCAATAGATGAAATAGAAGGGTGAAAGCAACAAAGTTTGGTTGCATAAAAAGGGATAGAAGAATAATCAGAATATGAAAGGCCCTAAAGTGATTAGTGGTAGGAATTTAATCAAGAGACCTTTTAATGGACCCTTGGGAAAGAACCAACACAAGGATCGAATTGTTAATGAGACCAGACAAACAGAAGCATCCAGTAAACCTGACTTGAATCAAGCTCAAAAACCCCCTATGCAATGTTGGGGCTGTGGAGAGCCACATTATTATAAGAACTGTCCCCATAGGGGCAGAGTAGAACAAGTATCTAATATTCAAGAAGCTTATACAGTAGGAGAGCTGACCATGAGCATTCCGCGAATTAATGTAACGTTGGAGGATCACCACGTATAATACCAACTAGCAATGGTCGAATTTGAAGTTAAATTAGCCAATCACTATGTTTTTTATTTAATAGATCCCAGTACAAGTTTAATTTACATTAGTCCCAAGGTAGTTGAATCATGTCAATTACAAATTGTCAAGTTTGATAACGCTTGGCTAGTGCAATTGGCTACTGACACAAAATGAAGAGTGACTTCCAAGGTGGAAGATTGTTTGCTAGAAATAAATGGTCAACATATTAAAGAAACTTTTAATATACTACCACTAGGATCATATGATGTATTGATTGGCATGGATTGGCTAGAAAAGCATTGGTCTATGGTAAATTGTAGAGAAAATACCATCAATTTCCTTACTAATGAAGGGAATAGACAAGAAATTCAAGGAATTAAAAAAGGTATAAAACTACGCCCAATCACAACTAATCAATTAGGTAAATGCATAAGAAAAGGTTGTCAAATTTATGTTGTACAGGTTGGGTACACCAATTCTAAAGACAAGATTTCCACTCTGGAAAACATACCAGTGGTGCAGGAATTTGTGGATGTGTTTTTGGAGGAAATCCCAGGGTTGTTGCCCAAATGGGATATTGATTTCATAATATAATTAGTTCCAGGAGCAACCCCTGTGTCAAAAACCTCATACTATATGAGTGTCCCAGAATTGACAGAGCTAAAATTACAGTTGTAAGAATTACTTGACAAGGGGTACATACACCCAAGTGTATCACCATGGGGTGCCCCAGTACTATTCGTAAGGAAGAAAGATGACACCCTGCAGTTATGTATTGATTATAGACAACTGAACAAATTAACCATTAAAAAAAATACATGCTGCCCAGAATTGATGATCTATTTGATTAGGTGAAGGGGCCAAAGGTATTTTTGAAAATAGGTTTACACTCAGGCTATCATCAGATAAGGATAAAAGAAGAATACATAAGAAAAACAACATTCATAACCCTTTATGGCCATTACGAGTTTATTGTACTACCTTTTGGCCTAACTAATGCCCCTACAACATTCATGAGTTTGATGAATGACATCTTCCATCCATACTTGGACAAGTTTGTTTTGGTATTTATAGACGATATTCTAATTTACTAAAAAAAATGGAAGAACACAAGGAACACCTTCGGATAGTGCTGCAAACATTGAGGGAAAATCAACTTTATGCTAAATTTAGCAAGTGTGATTTTTATAAAGACCAGATTCAATATTTGGGGCATGTGATATCTTCAGAAGGTTTAGCCATAGATCCTGAGAAAATCCAAACTATCATGGAATGGTCAGTACCCAAAAATGTGGCAGACATCAGGTCATTTATGGGCCTAGTTGGGTACTACCATCGATTTATCGAGGGATTTTCATGAATCACCTATCCTATCACTTCTCTATAGAAGAAGGGTAGGATATTCAAGTGGACCCCAGAATGTCAACAGAGTTTTGAAGGACTGAACATAAGTTAACTACAACCCCGATGTTGAAAATTGCTAACCCAAGAGGGGAATTTGTAGTCTGCATGGACGCATGTAAAGAGGGTGTTGGAGGAGTTCTGATGTAGGATAATAGAGTGGTGGCCTACGAATCTCACAAACTAAAGGAGCATGAGCCATGATACTCCGCGTATGATTTAGAGCTAACTGTTGTGGTGCATGCACTCAAAATGTGGCGACATTACTTGCTGGGAAAGAAATTTTTACTTATGACGGATCATAACATCTTAACTAATTTCTTTAGGCAACCTAATTTAAACGCTTGACAAGAAAGATGGACAATATTTTTAAGTGAGTTTGATTTTGATATAAAATATTTAAAGGGTAAGGAAAATCGAGTAGCTGATGCATTGAGTAGGAAGTTACAATGTGTTTATGAGATAAAATATAGTGTGGTGGATCCTAAGGTCTCATAACAGATTAAGGAAGCAGCAAATCGAGACCCTGAATATAAATTCTTATGGCAACAAACCAAACGAGACCAAAGTACTAAGAATCGAACTGAATTTGGTATCAATAGTGAAAACTTGCTGACATTTAAAGGAAGAATTTATGTGCCCAATCAACTAACAATTAAGCGGTTACTGTTGGATGAATTCCACCAGAATCCCTATGCCGCACACCCGAGATACCAAAAATGATTTTTTGTAGTAAAAAGAAACTATTTTTGGCTTGGAATGCGGAAAGACATTGTGGAATATTTGGCTAAGTGTTTAGAATTTCAAGGTAGAGCACCAACACCCAGCTAGTCTACTCCATCCCTTACCCATACCTGAGTGGAAGTGGGAAACCATCACCATGGATTTTGTAACCGGTTTACCAAAGACACAAAAAAACAATGACTCGATTATGGTAGTAGTAGATAAATTGAGCAAAGTAGCTCACTTTATCCATATTAAATCTACATACAATGTTGTACAAATTGCAAACATATTCATGAAGGAAATATTTTGGCTCCATGGAATACCTAAGGCTATAGTGTCCAACAGGGACGCAAAGTTTACTTCCGCCTTTTGGAAAGCTCTCTTCGCAGGATTGGGAACTCAAATCCAATTCAGCAATGACTTACCACCCTCAAACAGATGACCAAACGGATCAGGTTAATCAAGTGTTAGAGGACATGTTGCGTATGTACGTAATGCAACAGCCTAGTAAGTGGGAAGAATACATTCACTTAGTAGAGTTTGCATACAACAATAATTACCATGAATCATTAAAGATGAGTCTGTTTGAAGTGTTGTATGGCAGAAGGTGTAAAACACCAGTAAATTGGAATAGTCCAGAAAATAGGCTAATGTTTGGACCAAATATGTTAATTGAAATGGAACAAGCAGTAAGGAAGGTAAAGCATAATTTAAGAGCAGCACAGGACAGACAAAAATCCTATGCTAATAAGAAGCGAACTTTCAAAGAATTTCAGATAGGGGATCATGTATATGTGAGGGTCAAACCTAAGAGAAGTACTCTAAAATGGACCAGTTGCACCAAGTTAAGCCCTCGATATTGTGGACCCTTTCAGGTCCTAGAAATAATAGGGCATGTAGCTTATAGGCTCACATTACCAAGCTATATGGGGTTGCATAACATATTTCACATCTCTTTACTAAAAAAAATATGTATATCATCCCAGTCATATTATAAATTGGCAAGAGGTACAGGTAAATATGTGATAACAACATGGTACCCTTGTTAATTCGAAATTAATTCTATTTAATTATATTTTTCTGTTAAAAAAAAATTAAATCACACTAAACTGCAGGTAGAACTAGATGGAGAGTTTCTGGTAGAGTCGTTGTGTATCCTAGATAGGAAAGAGGTAACATTGCGGAAACGGGCTATCACCCAAGTTAAGGTGCAGTGGCAACACTTTAGCCCAGAGGAGGCGACTTGGGAAGATGAAAGTGTGATGCAACAAGAATATCCGCATCTATTTCAAGAACAGGAATAAACAATGGGGATAGTGTTTTGAACCAGGGGGAAGATGTAACACCTCCTGTTAGTACTAGCGGTGGCTGGTAATTTCTGTTAATAGTTTTTTTACCATAGGTAAATTAGATAGTTAAAAGACTTATTTATGTGATTTTGGAACAAACTTATGAGAATGTAAATATTTTTATATTTATTTGGAATAAGAAATTGAGATAGGAATACTTTGCACAAGAGTAGAACTCTTGGAGGGCTCATGATGAAAAAAACCTAACTTCCAAATAGTTGTGACAGTTATGAGTCTTGGTCCACATTCTGGAGATAAGAATCTGAGTGAATGGAAAAAAGGGTCTCCTTTTCTCTGGAAAAGGAAAAATTATCTTCTGATAGAGAGAAAAAGGAAAAGAGACTCATATGGACAAGATCATAGCCTGGTGCTAAACTGGGGTATAACTCTTGAGCTGGAGAAAAACCAGTGGGGTTATTCACCTTACAGATAGAAGTCTGGAGTTTTAGATTGGACTTGGAGGGTCTAGATATCTGAAAGCTCAATTTAAAGAACTTGTCACATAAATGTGGATGTTGTGGGGCTTGGGTGGAGACACAGACGTAATTGTCAATCTCGTTGGATAGGAGGAGATCATCTCTGTTAGAGCTTCTCAACTTCAAAGAAATTCACAGATAAGTGTTATGGACATATTTCTTTAGATGTAAATTGTGCATATATATTTATCTGCTAGTGCTAAAAAGAAAATAAAGGTTTCATTTCATTATTTGTAGTGAAGGAATACAATATGTAAATGTAAGAATGCAAGAAAGATATTATATGTTTAATTAAAGCACTGTCTTCAAACCCAAGAAACACTCCCATAGGGGAAATACAACAATGGTGAATACTACAACTATATTAAAAATTACTTATATCAACCAAATAATTCATGATGAAAATGTAAGAGGAGTAGGGTTAGTCCTCTTCGGATTAAACCAGAGTGGAGTAGTCCACTACCCGGATGGTTGTATCCTCGTGGGCCAAGAAGCGGTTCGGTAAGAACCCTAATCTGTGACTCGGGGCAACAATTAAAACTGAAATGATGAACAATATACAGATTTAAATAAAGTAGTATTGCCAACTCAAATCACCACCATAACATAACAGAGGAAATTAAATAGTAATAGTGGCAAATATAGTCAATAAACGAAAAATTGTAAGTTCCAACCTCTAAATTCTAGGGTATCGGTGAAAAGGGCACACATAATCTTTGCAATATCAAAATTATAAGCAGAGAACATAACCAAAGTGAACAGTAGCAAAATTACATTTGGATTTTGGTCATAACAGGACTGAAATAATAATGGTTACACAAATCATGTAATTACTGCATCTAGGAGCTTGTACAATCATTTCGTGTTAAACAACTAAATGAAATGGAAACTCTGAGTTAAAACTCAAACACATTATCTATTCAATCGTAGGACTGTAGAATCAAGCTCAATAGATCTATTCACCCTAGTTACAGAAGTAAAAGGACTAAATCACCGCTAGGGATGTCCTGACATACCCGCGTGCTTAGAAGATGGAGATAGGCAACGTGGCAGAAGAATACATGTGTGTTAAGGAGCCATATCGTGGCTAGAACCAGAAGCATGTTTAATCTTGGGAAGGTACAGAGAATACCTACAAAATGTCAAACCCATAAGTCTGTTAGCTTAAAACGGGTAGGCAAATGACTATTATGAATTCATAAGAATGATAACCAAAGAAACCTGTGTAATATCATACCTGCATAGAGAATGCACAAGGAAGAAAGGGAATCTGAGCTGAGCCTGTCCAGAGAAACAATTTGTCATTTATAAAACTCAAGTTATCAGAATTGCAGTAGAGAAATCAAGATAAGGTGGCTCCAAGGACTTACTGCCTGAAACCCCAATTGAACGTTTGCAAACGCTCAAATGTCAAAGATTTAAGCACACCTGTGAGCAAGCATGGTGAAATCCATTACTGGGCAGAGATAAACGAAGGGGATAGTGCCGAAATCTGTAGAGGGTACAACAGTTACCTGGAGAAAAACCAAAAACGAAACCGTGTTGGCGGAGCACTGCGGTGCAGAGGAGGGAAAGAATGACAAACCATTCGCCAGAGTTTGGAAATCGGTTACCCCTTTGATGCGAGGATGATGCTAGGTCGTTCGATCGTAACCCTAGGGGATTAAGGGTCAGATCAACCCCTAGTTGTCCCATCAATAATGGCATCCAGAAAAATCGATAGATGAAAACCAATGCAAGTGTTGTCAAAGTACTGGAGTATATGGTGTACAAAAAACCCTAGTGGGTGTAATTAAATTAAATTCAATGCAGTTGATTAATATCAAAGCTAAGTTGAAAACCTTAACAACATAAAACAATACGAAATTGAAGTAAGTCATATAACAATGTGACATTAAATTAAACCCAATGCATATATTTACATGAAGTCTCCATCATATCATAAATAACCATAATGAGTATGCATAGAATTAATCCACACCTAAATACATGTAGTATGCATAGTACTTACATTTATTATTTTTACTATTAAACTAAATTGAAAAATGAATATATGTTACACTAAAGAATAAAGAATAAAAATAATTTATTTATAATTTTTTCATTTTCCTAAAATTATTTTCATATATTTTTAATATATATTTCATTCTCCTTTTTAAGTTTTTCATCATTGTACTTTCAAAACTGCCTTTTTATTTCATTGTCTTTTCAAAACATCCTGAAATCACGGAAAACAAATCGTTCACAAAGCTTACATACATACATCTATTTTTCTTAAACAAATGCGAAAATATATATTTTCTTAAACAAATGAGAAAATATATTTGACATTTAATAATAATCCTATAAAAAAGAGTTTATAATAAAAAAAAACTATATTCAATATAACCATGATTAAAGCAAAAACTTAATGGACTAAAAAATATAAGAAATTAAATGATTTATTTAAATAAAAAATGGGTTTATTTGACTTTTTTTTTTCCTTGTGTTTTTTTCATAAAAGGAATAGTAATTTAATAATAATCTTATAAAAGAGAGTTTATAATAAAAAATTATATACAATATAACGGTGATGAAAGCAAAAACTTACTTGACTAAAAAATATAAGAAATTAAATGATTTATTTAAATAAAAAATGGATTTATTTAACTTTTGTCCCTGGTTTTTTTCATAAAAGGAATTGTAATTTAATTTAATAATAATCTTATAAAAGAGAGTTTGTGATAAAAAATTATATACAATATAACGATGATTAAAGAAAAAACTTAATTGACTAAAAAATATAAGAAATTAAATGATTTATTTAAATAAAAAATGGATTTATTTGATTTTTTTCAGTTTTTTTTTCTCAAAAAAGGAATAGTAATTTGTTGGAACGCTAAGTGTTTTTGGAATTTTTTTTTCCAAGTTATTAAATTCATTTAAATATTAAAAATATATATTTTTTAGCTTAAAATTATATTACCAAAATTATTTTAAAATATAAAACAGTGAAATTATATCTAACAATATTAAATAATCTATTTAAATTTTATTTTGATATTTTAAAAAGTGCTTTGGAAAAGGTTTGTGGATGACACTTGCGTCATCTGGTCATTTGGTCTCATGGTCAGAAAAAGTTGGACCTCTTTTCTAGCATCTTAACAATCAATCTAGTTCCATAAAGTTTACCATGGAATGTGAAATCAATAGCAACCTCCCTTTCCTCGACGTTCTTATTTCAAAGAGAGATGATGGTTCTTTCTCCCACGAGGTTTTTCGAAAGAAAACTCACACCCAACAATATCTTCATGCCAATTCGCATCATTTCCCAGCTTAAAAGCTAAGTGTTCTCAACACCTTAGCCACTAGGCGTTATGAGTTTATGATGAAAACCACCTCAATGATGAAAAAACCCATCTCCTTAAAGTTTTTAATAAAAATGGTTATAGTAAGCGCCAATGTCTTAGGTCTTTCCTTAACGCTGAAAAAGGTCCTATGATTAAAAATGATCTTAAAGATCAGTTTTCAGGGGTGCATCTTCGGTTCAACCAAAAAACCACAGAGAAGATTGCTAAAATCCTGAAGAAGCATAAATTTCCTTCGATATTTAGGCCTCTAAACACTATCTGAAGCTCCCTAAGATCACTGAAGGACCCTGTGAACCCTAAAGATGGGAAAGGTGTTTATGTCATCCCTTGCTCCTGTGGGACTCCATACATTGGTGAAATTGGCCACTCAATTAATCAGAGGATTATTGAGCACGCCACTGCCATCAAACATGGAATGTACCGCTCCTCTGCTTTGGAGGAACATGCATAAAAGACAAAATATCTTATCTACATTGAAGAGGCGAGGATCATTACAAAGATTGATATTTTCATCACTGTAAGTTTAGAGAAGCCTTGGAAAATGGTTGAAGTATTGTGTTGGAACCTATTCCTAAATTTTTATAATATTCCATTAATTAATAACGGGTTCTAATTGAGAAGAAATTTGGTATCCCTGTTGCATCTCCTCGTCATCCAGAAAAACCTTCAATCCTTTCTCGTGAAGGCGAAGGTAGAGAGGCCTGGCGAAGGTTTCCTTCACATCGACCCCGCGATGGTTTATGAAAATTTGGTAGGATTTGTAGTTGGGATTAGCAGCCCCAGAGGCGATGGTTTATGAAAATTTGGTAGGATTTGTAGTTGGGATTAGCAGCCCCAGAAGTGGAGGTGGATGCGGCCATTGCCAACTGGAAAACAGAAATAAAAGGTAGTAATCGTCGGTGCTGTGGACGCAAATTTGCAGAGAAAGAGACGAGTTTGGATTTTAAAAGCGCTGAGCAATTGTTCTGAACCTGTGTTTTATTGGCAGTTAAACGTTCATTAAATATTCAACGGTAGTTTAACAAGTGGACCATAGAATTTTCAACTAACCCACACGCATTCAACTAAAAGGTAAGAGTCAGATGGACCCCACGCATTTGTCATCGACGTATATTAGTTACCGATGCCTCGGCCATATGACGTGGATTAGGCGTTGGCGATTATGTTGCTCCATAAAAAGTCAACTTGTATTTTACACGACATAAATGTTCACCCCATCCTATGTGGCATGTTACACGACAAAAGTTCACACCAACATAATGTCGTCAGTAACATATAACGACATACGTTGTGCATCAACCTTTGTACCAAATTATCTACAGAGTGAGCATCGATTTTTGTAGCGATTATCCACCTCAATCTTTGACGCCGGTGCCCGTCCACCTCAGCGCTCCATCATGTATTTACACAACATAAAGGTGTTACCTCAACCATGTGGGCCTTTAATTTTAAGTGAATTCAAATGTATGCTAAATCTCACTTTCCTTTATAATTTTCCCAAAAATCTTTCTTTATTACACATAACTTTAAATGCTGATGGATTACCTAAAATGTGTATCAATTTTTTAACAAAATAAAAGCAAAATTACAAAATTTACTAGGCTAAGATTAACCAAGTGATTAGCTCATGATCCAAGTCCATTTTTATAAAATGCTTAATTCACTATAGGCCCATTTTATATTCTATCTCAAGTCCACATCGATTCTTTGTATACAAAGACTATAAAATTACTTCCGGGTTGTCACGAATGTGTTTTAGTTTTAAAATCATTTACTTGTTTTCAAGAATGTGTTTTAGTTTTTTTTTTTTAAAGTAATTATGGGTTTCCATTATATAAAAAAAATTATTTTATTATTCTCAATATTTTATAGTTTTTTTCACCCAAACAAATATATCCAAAATTACTTTGAAAATATTTCCTATGTGGTGTGGCATGAAATGAAGTGATGCAACAAAGGCAATAGTGGATCTCTCTTTCAATTTACTTCCCAACTCTAACTTAAATAAATGAAATCTCAATGCTCACCCAATTAATTCAAAATTTTGACACAATGTTTCACCTTGGACAATATAAAAAAATCTTCACCTCCTTGAGCGATGGACTAGTTATGAGTCTGGTGTTCTATCTCCTAGGCCAATGCGTCCAATAGCTAATACGCTCACTTCCTCCTCTCGAATACAACCCTAATACCTTCAGTGAATTCCCAAGCTAGGGTTCGACCTAAGTCCATGCCAAGTATCCTTGACCAAGTCTACAATTTCCATCTAACAGGGAGGACCACAACGAGCCTTGGCTACTCTACAAAAACCAACGACTGAGATTCTACCATGTTTGACGGCAAGCGATGAGTCAAATAGTCGGGGTCTAAATACTTTTTCCACTAGATTCACTAGTTGACTCGAACAACAGACCTACGTAGCTTAGTCAGGAGTAGTCAAGGTTCTCACCCAAATGTTAAATGTCCGACAACTTCAAGGCTTGATTAAGGTTTGGCGATGACTCCTCCAACTAATGAGTTCTGCGATGGAAAATTTAGTGTTAATGGACATGTCTTTCTTGATGCACACCACCAAAAAGGCCTGCTAATTTTTCCCTTTCTCCCACAACTGTTGCAATGGGTCCTTGCCATAACAACACACCATTAGCACTGCCTATAATCCAACACCACACTTTACAACAAGGTTACAGGGATGTTTCCTCGTCCTCCAACCTTGTTAATCGACGAGAATTTGGCCCTAACTCCAAATTTCACCCAACTTCCCTCGTTATGATGGTTTAACACTGTCGTCGTTAGAAGCTGAAATTTTTGCATTAAACAAACAAATGGACAATTCCAAATTACCCATTGCCGCAATATTACTCTAAGGGTCGAGACATTCAGGTTTAAAAGGAATCCACTCTCATGACTCCCTCTTGTGGCTAACTCACACTAAGGCAATCATTCCATCATCAAATAAATGTAAGGATTTAAACATTCTCATAGAATTCACAGAGTTCACCTCCACCACATATGGGATTTCAATATAGTTATGCAGGAAAAAGAATAAACCACAAATGAAGACTAAACGATCCATATTTCTATTAATTAAAAAAACATATTTATAGGGGAGGTGTTTGATGGCTTATTGTCGAAGGCCTCGTAGGCCTGTTCAAGCATTACTCCAAATCTCGAGCTCTATCCAAGCTTCCTATCCTCCTATATC
The DNA here is from genome assembly GCA_031772625.1 of Pinus tabuliformis. NCBI lineage: Eukaryota > Viridiplantae > Streptophyta > Pinopsida > Pinales > Pinaceae > Pinus > Pinus tabuliformis. The sequence continues at coordinate 469,544,690 of CM062808.1, read as the reverse complement.
CTCCCGACCAACAACCACACCTACAACTCTCTACAAAACACATATATGTACATATGCATTTACATGAGACATTTCCTAACAACCTAGGAGAGGTTTCCTATCGAGAAGCCTCTTGAATGGACATACATAGCCTATGCTATAATCCACCATAACAACAAAATTGCAGTTGTCCCATAAGGACACATAAGTTGGACTAAAATACTTACACTTGTCCCTACTCTAACTCCCTCACAACTCGACTATGAATGATTACAATTGGAAAGGACCAATTGGCCCAACTCATTAACCAAACCAACAACCCATAAACCTGGAATCAGGACACCTATCTCAACATTAATATTTTACAAATATGAGGGAAATATGCTATCCCTCGAGGATTTACATGGCCATTTATTGGAGTCTAAGGAAAATGAATTCCTAGTGGTTAATGCTCCTGCGACATACTCCCCAAGTGAAAACAATATATGACCTCTTGGTCATATGTCTTCAATTATTGAAGCCTCCTGGATCCCAATTGAAATGTTGTTGCAGTCCACATGTATGGCTATATTGTTGCCTCAGTATTCTAGGATCTCATGTCTGCCTTTGCCTACGTACAATCCTCTTGCTCCAATGTTCTTTGTTAACCATCTACCTCTTATTGTGGTTGATCCATCTCCACTTGGGAATATTTGTCTTTAACTCTACCCTTCTCACTTTTATCGTTGATGATTGTTGCTTCTTTGAATTGGGAAGTTTTCCTCCTCATAAGACAACTTCCATTTATACCAAGGTTCCCTTAAGGTTTCAAGGCATTTGAAATCCTACTCCATACATTCTCTATCTACTCTGCTTTGTGCCTCCACCATTCTTATCATTTGTTGCCTCCATCTCAGATGGTATTTTGCATCAGTCTCCAATTTCTCAAGCTAATTTATAAAAGTTATAATACATAACTCCTCAGCTACTTCCATTTCCCATATGTCCATTGGGTTAAGTGGAACTCTTCTATATTTAAAGATAGTCACCTCCTTGCTTGGTGTGTAAGCATGCAACCAATTCTTTACATGTTTCCCTATCACTGTAAGAATTTGTCCTTGGGTCCTTGAACCTTGCCTACTTCTTATTGCATTCAGGTTGTCTTCAATTACATTTCCAAATTCTCCACCTTCCCAAGCAATCCTACTTTGTCCACGAGATTCACTAGTTGACTCGAACAGCAGGCCTCCGTAGCTTAGTTGGGAGTAGTCAAGTTTCTCACCCAAATGTTAAATGTCTGACAACTTCAAGGCTTGATTAAGGTTTGGTGATGACTCCTCCAACTAATGAGTTATGTGATGGAAACTTTAGTGTTAATCGACAGGTCATCTTGACACACACCACCAAAAGGGCCTGCTAAATTTTCCCTTTCTCCCTCAAATGATGCAATAGGTCCTTTTCTTAACAAGACAACGTTAGCACTTCCTATAATCCAACACTGCACTTTACAACAAGGTTACATGGATGTGTCCTCGTCCTCCAACCTTGTTAATCGACGGGAATTTGGCCCTAACTCCAAATTTCACCCAACTTCCCTGGCTATGATGGTTCAACACTATCGTCGTTAGAAGCCAAAATTTTTTCATTAAACAAACAAATGGACAATTCCAAATTACCCACTATTGCAGTATTACTCTAAGGGTTGAGACAACCAGGTTTAAAAGGAATCCACTCTCATGACTCCCTCTTGTGGCTAACTCACACTAAGGCAACCATTCCATCATCAAATAAATGCAAGGATTTAAACATTCTCATAGAATTCACAGAGTTCACCTCCACCACATATGGGATTTCAATATAGTTACACAGGAAAAATAATAAACCACAAATGAAGACTAAATGGTCCATATTTCTATTAATTCAAAAAACATATTTATAGGGGAGGTGTTTGATGGCTTATTGCCTAAGGCCTCATAGCCCTATTCAAACACTACTCCAAATCTCGAGCTCTATTCAAGCTTCCAATCCTCCTATATCCTCCCGACCAACAACCACACCTACAACTCTCTATAAAACACATATATGTACATATACATTTACATGAGACATTTCCTAACAACCTAAGAGAGGTTTCCTGCCAACAAGCCTCTTGAGGCCATATCTAGCCTATGTTATAATCCATCATAACAACAAAATTGCATTTGTCCCATAAGGACACATAAGTTGGACTAAAATACCTACACTTGTCCCTACTCTAACTACCTAACAACTCGACTATGACTGATTACAATTGGAAAGGCCCAATTGGCCCAACTCATTAACCAAACCGACAATCTATAAACCTGGAATCATGACACTTGTCTCAACATTAATATTTTACAAATATGAGGGAGATATGCTATCCCTAGGGGATTTACATGGCCATTTATTGAGTCTAAGGAAAATGAATTCCTAGTGGTTAATGCTCCCGCAGCATACTCCCCAAGTGAAAAAAATATATGACCTCCTGGTCATATGTCTTCAATTATTGAAGCCTCTTGGATCTCAAATGAAATGTTGTTGTAGTCCACATGCATGGCTATATTGTTGCCTCAATATTCTAGGATCTCATGTTTGCCTTTTCCTACGTACAATCCTCTTGCTCCAATGTTCTTTGTTAACCATACACCTCTTATTGTGGTTGATCCATCTCCACTTGGGAATATTTGTCTTTAACTCTACCCTTCTCACTTTTATGGTTGTCGATTGCTGCTTCTTTGAATTGGGAATTTTTCCTCCTCATAAGACAACTTCCACTTATACCAAGGTTCCTTAAGGTTTTAAGGCATTTGAAATCCTACTCCATACATTCTCTATATATTATGCTTTGTGCCTCCACCATTCTTATCATTTGTTGCCTCCATCTCAGATGGTATTTTGCATCAATCTCCAATTTCTCAACTTTCTAATTTGTAGAAGTTATAATACATAACTCCTCAGCTACTTCCATTTCCCATATGTCCACTGGGTTAAGTGGAACTCTTCTATATTTAAAGATAGTCACCTCCTTGCTTGGTGTGTAAGCATGCAACCAATTATTTACATGTTTCCCTGTCACTGTAAGAATTTTTCCTTTGGTCCTTGAACCTTTCCCACTTCTTATTGCATTCAGGTTATCTTCAATTACATTTCCAAATTCTCCACCTTCCCAAGCAATCCTTTGGTCTTCACTTCTTCTTGGCCATGATGAAAAAATTTGTTTCATGCAACAACTTTACATTCTATGCAGCCCACCTTTTTCTCGACAATGCTCTATGCAAGAGTTATAAGAATTCTCTCCCACCTTCCTTCATTAATCTCCAAGGTACATAATTTAAAAGCCTAATATTCTATTGGATTTATGGAAATGTTTTTCATTGCCATTTCCGAGATTCCCAATTCTAGTTACACTTGGACACACAACAAACATATTACAAAAAATAATTTCTTCTGAACATCCCTTGATTTCATTCTTAATTTCCACTACCTCTCATCCTCCTCTTTGACTATCCATTGAAAATTTGTGGTTTTCTATCTCATTAGGCAAATGAGTTCCCCCTTTAACCCTTTTCTCATCTCTTGCAACTTCCTGAATGACACTCTTGTCATTGTTCCACAAAACATCTTCATTCTCTACATAAACCTTCTCATTATTTCTCTAGACTATGCTTTGGCCTACTCTTCCTTGAGGTACTTCTATGTACCCTACTTCATAACTATCTTCATAATCTAGTCTTCTTCTTTTCCTGATTGTATGAGATAATGTGGTCTCCTCATTCTTAATGAAAAGTTCTCGATTATATCCTTGTTCTTGACTTATTTTGGCCTCCCTTGAATTAGCCAAAATATGTTGTGTCGAGTTCTTCTCGTTAGCTCCTCCTCTACCATATTCACATTGATCCAATCCAAAAATATGCAAAATATGTGGTTTCCTCTCTTTTCCCAATTTCCATAAGCCTTCAATCCATGAAAAAATATTTTCATGAATGATCCAACAAACATTTAGTAAGAGAAAACACAACCAACCATTTATGCCTCTGAGTTTACTCTTCCTCTCACTAACTTGGAGAGTTCCAATCTAAACTCCTTCATGGCCTTCTTCCACATTGTCTTCATGGGATAGCTCTATATCCCCTTTTTCTGTGACAATTCCTTGAGACTGTCTTCTGAGTTTGCTACCTCTTGTTGTTCTTCATCAGTATAACTCAACTCTCTTTTAGTTTCCGCTTCCTCCATAATCTTTGGCACTTGTTTAGCTTCATTGTATTTGGTACCTAGAAATGCAGACTCACACAAATAATTAACTAAGAATACACTAATATATTCTTCCTCGTCTGATGTTATTGACATCCTTTCCTTGTGTTTAGCTAAACACATCATTATTTTATCACCATCATCATCCTCACCTAGGATTGATCCTTGTTCTGGTTCACAAAAGAGAACAACCTCTCCTTCAAACTTAGTTTCCTTGAGTTTATTCTCCTCTAATGAAGCACTTAAGCTATGCCTCATCCTCTTTTGTAGCATAGGCCATTTCACCTTCTTCTTCCTTAACACCCAACCTTCTTTGTATTCTTCTTCCCTCTCTTCTAGTAGTTGTAGCATTATGTTGAACCTCTCCTTTAAATAAGCCATTTCAAGGTAAAATTCCTCCTAAATCATCCTTCTCCCCATGCCATTTACTTTGGCATCCTTTTTTTTTCTTATTGTGGCTTATGCTTGAACCTTCCTCCTAACCAACAATGGTCATTTTTTTCTCCCTCTGCATGAGCTTCTCCTTTCCCATTGTGAGATGCAACTTAGCCCTGTAACAAGCCTCACCTCACTTATTACCTGAACACCTCACCTCACCCTGGGTATTGGTGTTTGTATGGTTCACTCCTCTAGAACCTCTTGAGCACTCCTTGCTCCTCTCAGGTGTTAGGAAAAATATTTGGGGGGGGGGTGAATCAATATTTTTAACTCACTTTATATTTTGAATTATGTAAGCTAATGTTCTTAATGCAATCAGTGTACGTATGCGACTCTAGTGAATGCAAACAACGTATATCCAGATAACTTAATTTGACATAAATTCAATCAGATGTTTATCTTTAACTAGTGCATTATTAATTTCATCACACATATAGTATGTAGTAAAGAGAAAATAAATCACAACACACATAGAACACCAAGATTTTAGGTGGAAATCCAATGTGGGAGAAAACCATCATTGTCGTCGTCTATGTTTTCTTCCTTTATTATTAAGAAAACTTCATTACATCTTGTAATGGCACAGACTCTTACTAGCATGCAGGCACCCACCTGCAAGAGGCTACAACCTCCACTCATTCTCCAGCACCCACTGGAAATGAGCTCCAACCCCATGATCTCATTTACCGGCTCCTACTGGAAGAGAGAACCTACCCCCTGAAAAAATTTACCAGCTACCACTAGAAGGAAGCCTCGACTCCCTTACTGAAGGCTCCAACCCTTAGCACCCTTCGTGGGCCACGTTTTAGAATGTTTCACACTGGATCCACCTGTCTCAAACAAACATCAAAACTTGTAGGCCAACTTTCATCGTATTTTCAAACTGGACCCACACCCATCATTATGCTCAATACCAATCTAAATACTAAATACAATCACTGAACCAATTGAATCACTGTAACATCAACAAATCAATCACTGAACCTAATCTCAAACAACTATTGCAACTAGATCAAACCAATTTATAATAGATATAAACCATCAGATTAAGACATCATTGACAGAAAATAGCATATACAATAGAACTCATCAACTACCATCATCAAGAAGCACTGAAAACCTTGACCATATTTAACCCATAATATATATGCAACTATTATTAAGAAAACCAATGTATATACATGCTTATTATGTGAAACACCCGTGTACAGATCTCAACATACTGAAAAACATATCTCAGAATATATACACAACTACCTAGAAACAGATCTGTGTATGTACTTGGCTATTCAAAAACAAACCTGCATAAAGATTTGAAAATTTTAATTGCAAACATAATTCCCATTCTGCAAACCTTACTCTCATAAGTACAAACTTCTGAATAATTCATTTAGATCACACCATCACTATAATCATAGATTCATCATTAATAGCTACTTTGACATTTGCAACAAGTAAATCAGTCAAGCATATATGTCAACATATCTTCAGATCTTTCAGGTTTGAGTCATCTCCTTTCTCCCTAGTGAACAATTGCTCTAGATCATATCACACATAAATAACCCATTACTTTCACGCCTAACACCTTGATCTTGATCTCCTTATATAGATTTTTCCTTAACCAATACCTTAGGTAAATCCTTTAGTAAAGTTTTTAGTATTTGTTGAAGGGATCAAATGAACGTTGCTGCCATAATTACTATGGGAAAATACCATGGTAATGATCCTTGGGATCCATATTTCCATGGTTCGGATTATGTACGCAACTTTTTCTCATAATATCTGCATATGTACGTGACCCTCCTTCATAGGAACCATGTATACTTTCTCAAACTTCACTTTTGTCATCCATCTTTCACTGAACTGGCATTTCTCTGTCCATAACATCTATACCAATTTGCATGAGTTCCACAATCATAATATTATCACAATGTTGACATCAAGTATATCTTTGTCAAGTAGGTTTCCATCAAGGACAACACATTAGACATAATTCCAACAATCTCCCCCTTTGGACTTGATGGAAACCACTTTGGTGTTTGGACACCACCTGCAAACACACCTGCAAATACCAAGTCTTCACTCCAAAAACCAAGCTTCTCTCCCCCTTTGACATTAAGGGCAAAGGAATGATCCAGGCTTAATGAAGTACTTCCCTTGTAGTGTTGATCATTGTAGTTCTGATCTGCTGAATTGAATCATGAAAGCTGCATATTGACCATGCTCCCCTTGAGCATATGTAAGCTTTTTCAAAGTACAAGGCTTATGACTCAAACAAATATGAACTTTTATATCACCAATGACTCATGATTACGTCATATACCAAACATATTGGGTTTACATATTGGACTTCAAATTTTACATAAATGTCCCAAATAATGGTATTACATACATAACATGATTTGATCCTAATAGCCCATACATGACTGAATTTTACAATGATTTACAACATGGGTCTTTTCATGACTGTTACATCAAGAGGCATATATGACACTTATAAACGCAAATAGGAACCTCAACAATGAGGTAGCAAGACCATGCTAGTCATCAACAACCACCATGCACCATATAGGAATCTGCAATATAAACATCTAATTTTAGCAACATAAATGTCATAGTGAACATCCTCAGCATCAACATGTAAGGTAAGACAGTGTAGGAAACAATATCTCCAATATCATCAACATGTTTCCAAGTATGCAATGTTTCCAGGTATCACTAATCAACTGTAGCATAAAATTGTGCAATCAAGCTATGTCAACAACACATCCCCTTGACTTCATGTCATCAAGGTCAATTATGATCTCTCCACATATAGGAAGAGCCACAATCCACAAGCAACATATACATCATCATAGGTATCATATACATCATAGGTAACATATACATGTATCAACAACATGTGAGAAAACAACGAGAACATCTAGTATCATCAAGCAACATCTTCAGTGATCATACATATCTTCCTTATCTAGATAAGAATAAGACACCATCACAATATTCACCAAAATGCAACTCAAGCAACATATAGAAATCATCCATAACTTCTCCACATGCAATCCAAGCATATAATAACAACAAAATATATATCTTTTCATCAATGCCAACAATCAGTGAGTAAGACATGAATGCATCCTAAACACCAACATGCAATAAGGAGTGCTTAAGAAACCATAATGCCAACAATGCACTATTAGAAGCAAAATAGATGCTCCCCCTGAACCTGTGCCAATTAGTTACCCTCAATTATGATATTATATCCATTCATCAATCAACAAGTGCACCAAATAACCATTTCAACTAGTAGCAATATCATATGATTTCGCAATAACCATAGACTCATCATGTACCAACATCATTCCTAAGCAACATATGGGCATTATTAACAGTCTGTAGTAAACCAATGTCAATACCAAAATTCCAATAACCAACTGATAAAAACACATGAAAATCTCCCCCCTGAATCTGTGCCACTTATTTTTTATCACAGAAAAATATACGTGAATGTATAACTCAAAAACCATGTGTATGCATGACTGTATTTCATAAGATCTGTGTAAAGAATGTTAATTTCTAATTTTTATATCCACAACTCTCTCTAAACATGTTAAATTTTTTCCCATTCACTGTAACTTCATCAGATGCAATTCCAGTAATATAAACATCACCAAAATAATATCAAAGCATCATAGGGAATCATCATCAAAGCATAGCCCCCCCTTATATCACACACCAGCAATCTCGTGGACCTGATAATCATCACATGTACTTCATGAGGTTATATGCCTCTCATCACTTCTAAAGTCATTGTTAGAAGTATGCATTTAGTAGGATAGACTACAGTGGGGACTGTTTTATTTTACTTTGAATCAGAGGAAGAGGAACTATACTTCTTATTTCTACTTGAATTCTTCTTTATTAACACATATAATTTGTCTGCATTTCTGAATCCTCTTGCTATAACCTTTCCAGTGTCTTGTTCTATAACTTTTCATTTAGTCGATGTGAACACAATTTTGTGTCCCTTATAGGCTATTTGTATTACACTTAGAATGTTCTGCTTTAGCCCTTGAACTAATAATGCATCGGCTACTTTTGTATACTTATCAAGTTTGGCTCTACCTTTTCCTAGAAATGTTGTTGGTGCACTATTTCCAAGAATAACTTTACCATATTTTTTTTTCTTGAGAGACTCAAACTTGTTCTTATCTCCGGACATGTGATGAGAGCATTCACTATCTATGTAACCATTCATCTTCATCTTCAAATGAGCACAAAGAAAGGCCATACTTAACTTGTTCTTCTTCCTATTTCTTAATATGAGAAGTGTTGGTAGATCCATCTTTCTGGGGTCTTTTGAGAACAATATTTTTATCTGGTTGCTTGCCTTGGAGGAAATCAACTTGTTGTCTGTGAGAATCTATTGACTTGTTCCTGCATTGTTTTTCTACATGCTCAAACTTGTTACAAGTATAACATCTTACATGACTAGAAAAGGGAGCAGAGGAATCATAAGATTTTTGTTTCATATTCCTTCTATTGCAATCAATATATTTGTGACCAAATATGTTGCAAGCAAAACAATGTCCCTTAAATAAACCTGAGTACCTGGGAGATGATGATATTCCTATGAATCTACTTCTGCAATTAGATGCAAAGTGTCCAAATTTATGACAAATAAAATATTAAACATCATTGTCCAGAGGAGAGAATCGATTGATACTTCTATAGTTAGGAGAAAATGATTTCTTTTGAAAATTCACTTTCCTTGGTTGTTGGTCTGGTTGACATATTATCTCTTTATCAAGAATTTAAGATTTTGCATTTCTGTCCTTCAAGTTTCTTGCATAAGCCTGTGAACTAGATTCTCCTTTAATAGTTTCATGAAAGCCAAGACCAGATTTAATGGAGGGAGACATTTGACTACTAAGAATGTCATCCAAAATCTTGGTACTATCTTGAAATCTCAATTTCTTATCCTTTTCTGCTAGCTTACCTTCTAGAATACTTACCTCAACCTCTTTTTCACCTCTATTATTTTCCAATTGAGTTCTCAACTCAATGATCTCCTTGTTAATCCCATTTTCCAGTTCTTCAAATACTTGAAGTATCTCCTCATATCGCTTGTTCGATTTTTCAAGATCAGATTTGAGCGAGATGATTTCAGCTTCAAGTCCTTCATAGTAACTTATTATTTCCTTAAGTTTCTTGATTGTTGCATCCTTTTTCAGTTTTTGTTGCCTCTTGTAGTTGGGAGATTTTCTTTCTGAGTTCATCCTCCAGTATTTGACACTAATCTTCTTTTTCCTTATACTTCTTCCTCATTCCTTCTCCAATTTTCCTTCCTTATTTCAGTTGGGTTTTTAACATGACAATATATTCTTTGTAGGCACACTCCTTTACATCAAACTGTTGCAATACCTTTTGCTTCTCTCTATTTTCATCCTTAAGCCTTTTAATTTCTACCTCTAGGGCCATTAGTTTTGAATCTGATTTCTCTACAGAATGGTTACTTTAACTTCTACCCATAAGAGAAATTTCAATAGAACCATTATCATCATCACTACATGAGAAAGGGAATGTGCAATCACTTGTACAATGGTAATCACGTCTACAATTAAAATAAAAACTAGTACATGATAATTCTTCATCACTATTATCTTCTTCATTCTTGATTAAAAGAAAGTGGGGAGTTCCTGTAGCTGAATATTTGCTAACATCAGTAACCGTCACTTCATCTGATATATCACTTTCACTGCCACAATGTTCTTGAACTTACTTCTTCCTTTGAGCTTCCTTCTTCTTTTTCTTCTTTCCCATTGTCCCTGATCCACTCTCAAGTGGTTAAGCTTATGCTGGAGCAACCTGGATCTGATACCAACTGTTAGGAAAAATACAGGGGGGGTGAATCAGTATTTTTAACTCACTTTAATTTTTCACTTCATATTCTGAATTCTGTATGCTACTGTTCTTAATGCAACCATCATATGTACGTGACTCTAGTGAATGTAAACAACGTATATCTAGATAACTTAATTTGACATAAATTCCATCAGATGTTTATCTTTAACCAATGCATTATTAATTTCATCAAACATATAATATGTAGTAAAGAGAAAATAAATCACAACACATAAGAAACACACATAGAACACCAAGGTTTTAGGTGGAAACCCAATGTGGGAGAAAACCACCATTGTCTTCGTCTCTTTCTTATTCTTTTATTATTAAGAAAACTTCATTACATCATGTACTGGCATAGACTCTTACCAGCACGCAGGCACCCACCTGCAGGAAGCTACAACCTCCACTCATTCTCCAACACCCACTAGAAGGGAGCACCCCCTAATCTCGTGTACCGGCTCCTACCGGAAGGGAGCACCTACCCCCTGAAGAGATTTACCAACTACCACTGGAAGGAAGCTCTGAATCCCTTACTAAAGGCTCCAACACTCAACACCCTTCGTGGACCATGTTTCATAATGCTTCACACTAGATCCACTTGTCTCAAACAAACATCAAAACTTGTAGGCCACCTTTCATCATATTTTCAAACTAGACCCACACCCATCATTATGCTCAATACCAAACTGAATACTGAATATAATCACTGAACCAACTAAATCACTGTAACATCAAAAAACCAATTACTGAACTGAATCTCAACCAACTATTGCAACCAAATCAAACCAATCTATAACATGTATAAACCATCAAATCAAGACATCATTGACATACAACAACGTATACAACATAACTCATCAACTATCATCATCAAGCAACACTGCAAACCCTGACCATATTTAACTCAGAATATATACACGACTCTTATTAAGTAGACCAACGTATATATGTTCTTATTATGTGAAACACCAATGTACAGATCTAAACATACTAAAAAACATATCTTAGAATATATACGCGACTACCTAGAAATAGATCTACGTATGTATGTGACTATTTAGAAACAAACCTATGTACATATCTGAAAACTTTCTCTGCAAACATAATTACCATTCCGAAAACCTTGTTGTCGTAACTATAGACTTCTGAATAATTCATTTAGATCACAACATAAATATAATCACAGATTCATAATTATTAGCTACTTTGGCATTTGCAACAAGTAAATCATTCAAGCATATATGTCAACATATCTTCAGATCTTTCATATCTGAGTCTTCTCCTTAATCCTTGGTGGACACTTGTTCCTGATCAAATCACACATAAATAACCCATTACTTGCACACCTAACACCTTGATCTCCTTCTCCTTATATAACTTTTTCCTTAGCCAATACCTTAGGTAAATCCTTTGGTAAAGTCATCAGTATTTGTTGACGGGATCAAATGAATGTTACTGCTCTAATTACTATGGGAAAATACCATGGTAATGACCCTGGGAAAATACGTGACTTTTTCTCATAAGACCTGCATATGTACACGACCCTCCTTCACAGGAACTGCGTATACTTTCTAAAACTTCACTTTTGTCATCCATCTGTCACTGAACTGTCATTTCTCTATCCATAACATTTGTACCAATCTACATGAGTTCCAAAATCATCATATTATCAAAATGTTGTCTTCAAGTATACATTTGTCAAGTAGGTTTCCATCAAGGACAACACATTTTCCATAATGCCAACATCTGGCCGTTGCATCTTTCTCACCTTTTGTGAACTCATCTCATTCTCTCCTCCTTGAGGACTCCCCTTGTCCCCCTCTCCTTTCCAACCTCAAATAGAATATCATGTTATTTATGTAGCCTTTTTGCTACAAGTCCTTTTCCATAGTCCTTTTTCTTCTGTTGCTATTTGCTACAAATCCTATGACCAATTACCTGTTAAAGTCATTCTACTTCTGAGATCTATGTACCTCAGATATCTTCACTTGGTTGGGATTTATTGCTTTTCTTCTAGCTCTCTCCCATGTTGGAATCTCTTCCTCTGTGCTTCGTTCTAAGATTTGTTCATCAAGCTTTAACACCCTTCTCTATTATTCTACCATCAACTATCCTATCTATCATTCAATACTTCCTTGGTCTCCTCCAGGAGCAACTTCTTCTGCTCTTTCTTCTTTATCTTCTGTCTTCTGCTTGTTTATATCTTTTTGTTCAAAACTCTTCTACTCTTTACCTCTGAGTTTTGGCCCCCCTTGTGTTTTTCTCAAGATTCTTCTTTCTCTTATTGGTTGTAATTCTTCTTTTATGTCTTAAAGCCCAAATAGCTTATGAGATTTGATACCACTTTAACATAGCAAAGGCAATATTGGATCCCTATTTCAATTTACTTCCAAATTTTGACTTAAATAAATGAAACCCAACAATATAGCCCAATGCTCACCCAATTAATTCAAGTTTTTGATGCAACATTCCACCTTGGACAATAATAAAAAAAATATCTGCCTCCCTAAGCGACATGCTAGTTATCTCCTAGGCTAATGTGTCCAATAGCTAATTCACTCACTTCCTCCTCTCGAATAAAATCCCTAATACCTTTCTTGAATTCCCAAGCTAGGTTTTGACCTAAGTCCACGCCAAGTATCCTTGACTAAGTGTATAGTTTTCATGGACAAGGAGGACTACAACGAGCCTTGGCTACTTTAAAAAGTTTAGATTTTATACCACGTTTAACGATAGGAAATAAGTGAGATAGTCGTGGTCTAAATACTCTATCCACGAGATTCACTAGTTGGCTTGAACTACTGACCTATGCAACTTAGTTTGGAGCAGTTGAGGTTCTCACCCAAATGTTAAATGTCTAATGACTTTGAGGCTTGACTAAGGTTTGGTCCCAACTCCTCCAACTAATGGGTTATGCTATGGAAACTTTAGTGTTAAACGATGGGTCTTTCTTGACACACACCACCAAAGGGGCCTGCTAAATTTTCCCTTTCTCTTGTGACTACTGCAATGGTCCCTTTCCTTAACAACACAACGTTAGCATTGTCCATGGTATGACACCATGCTTTATGGAAAGTTGACAAGGATGTTTCCTCATCCTCCAGCCTTGTTAATCGATGAGAGTTTGGCCATAACTCCAAATTTCACCCAACTTCCCTTGTTATTATGGTTCAACACTACCACCATTCGAACCCAAAATTTATGTGTTAAATAAAGAAATGGACAATGCCCAAATTACCTACTATGAAATTATTACTCTAAGGGTTGATACTTTCCAAGTTTAAAAGGAATATGCTATCATTTTGTATTTTCGAGGTTGAGGGAGTAAACACAGAGGAAAACATCAAAACCACTTTGGAAGCTAGGATCTAGCCCTACCAGCTTCAAAGAGGGATCTCTCTGTAAAATTTAGCTTTGTTTAATGTGAATTTTAGGCTAGTTATTACTGTACTGATTGTTTTGTTTCGATTTCTTGGTTGATTAAATTGTTATAATTCCATTGGGTTATGGAGTCTAAAGATTAACTAGATCTGCATCAAACTTTGAAGGAGTTTCACAGGGAAAGCTAGGTTGCACTAGTTGGATCTTTCAGAATTTTAAATGGATTATGAAACAGAAGAAATGTAAGATTCAATAGAAACTAAGGAGCAATGAAGGATTCCTTAATTTGACTTCAGCAGAAAACACATAAACTACTAACAGACAAAATAGGGTGTTCTGTATAACATGTCCTATTCGTCACAATTTCTGTTATGTAATTAAGATTTTCAAAAGTGACAGAGAAAGGAGGCAGTGATTAAACACATGAACAAAAGGAAAACATCACCAATTCGTACACCACATGAATCCTGTGAAGAATGTCCTTGTATTATTGATGCTTCCAACAACTAGAAAATTACAATTTGCAGAGGAAATTATATTCAACAATAAACATCTATTACTTCAAACTATGAAGTATTTATACAAATTCTAAACTAAAACATCTTGAAAAAAATATCAAGATTTGTTTACAAATATCTCAAACTGTCTTACACAAATAGAACTAAAATATAGGACATTCAAAACTAATGAATCTACTTGGAACTATCGTTGTGGATTGCTGGTGAAAAAGAAGAGAAATTTGAATTTGATAGCAACTCTTATTTGATGAGGTGGCCTCCAAGTCACTAACTATCTTTGAGGTTTTTCCTCCCGAAATTCTGAAAAATAGGGTCGAGACATAACTTTGAAGATATCAATCCGAGCTATATTTTTGAAAATTGAGAGAGGTTTTTGTATCTTAGAATCTTAGGAACAAAAACCTCCTTCAAGTTACCAAAATTCAGTTTTGATTATCCACAATATGCTCTGAAAAAAGGTGACTAAAACAGGACAAAGCGTAGTCGGAAAAAAATAGGCTAAAATGATGAGAGTGAATCTCTCAAACCATAACATATGTTAGAAAAATGAGAGAGGTTTTTGTAAAAGAGGATGTTAGAAACAAAAACCTATTTTAGTATTTGAAAATAAATTCTCAGTTGTTTGTAAACCATGTTTGAAAATATTGTTCTGTATAGGGAAAAAACATAGTTTTACTTGTCCATGAAACAAACGTATGACGTGGAGGCGAGAGGTGACATGGAGGTGAGGGATAATATGGAGGTACATAGTTGGTGAGAAGGTGATTAGGTAGGGACAACAGTAACGAAGTGAGGGGAAGTGGTTTCGAAGAGGGTAGGGAGCGGTTAGTGGTTTACGTTGGGGGGTGCGAAATGTAGAGAGCGGGCCACGTGGTTGTGGGACCCAGTGGGGAATACCACCTTTTCGAACCCCCCCTCCCCCTGGTGGTAAATCTAGGATGGAGGGGGGGGGTTGAAAATGAATGTGCGTCATCGATCTGAAAGGTAGGAGGATCCCTCAGCAGATAAATACTGCTCTTTTAACCATAGGCGACAAATATCCTTTTGTCGTGATCAATTTTACAATAAAATCAAAGCTATGGTAGCAAGGCCTTATTAAAATTTATTTAATCACATTTAAATGATGTGATTAATTTAATCTAAACACACTTAATTATTCTCTAATGCTGCATTTCGACTTGCAAGAATATTTTTTTATTTTCTCAAGGTTTTGACCTTTTTTGGAAATAATTTACAACATGGTATTATTTACAACATCTGAAATATAATAATCATCAGCTAAACAACCCTATAAAATTATAGGACCCTAACATAGGCTCCAACTGGGGATGGTAGTCTCCTTGGAGGTGCCAAGAACACCGTAGACTAGTAGCCTGATCCCGAATCTACAACTTGCTCTGTCATAAAAAACATCTGCAACTGAAAACCTTAGTCATTTATTCTAAACTTTAAACATAAATCTGATCTGTGTACTGAAATCTGAACTGAAACTACAAACTGAACTCTGTACTGCAAACTAACAACTGAAATCACTGCTGCACACTGAAAATATGAATGCTTAAAATATGCTTACCCGGTAAGCTTATTTATGTATATACAATCCCATTCTAACACCAAATGCTTGACTTTACGCAATGTAAGATATCCAATATAGCCAATAAAAATTTGATCCAATACCTTGGCTCCTTCACTGTCTTTAAGAAGAATTAGAACTAGAGCTTGTAAGGGCACTAGAAACTGATTGTCAGCTTGATCTTCATGACAGAGAGCTATGGAATCATGAAAAACAGGGGAGGCACTAGAAATTGATTGGGACTCTACAATGAAAAACTTATCCATATAGATAGCTATGGGATCATGAAATACATGACCTACTACTTGATGCTCAAAGTATTTTGAAAATTTATGGTCATGACTAGGTATTCCACATACCTAATTTATGGTGTGAGTTCCATAAGAGTCCCACTCACAACAAAAGTGAGTGTCGGACTAAGCAGTTGCTGGTGCCCGAGTTGAAGGCTTTAGAATCAAATGCATGTTCTGACCCTAAGTTAGAACCCGATAAGAGGAATGACAAAGGGAAGAAGATCATTGATGTAGAGCCTAGCACCACTGTTTCCATTTCCAAGATCCAGAAGAATGAGCCTGGAGATCTAGAGGAGGAGGAGTGTCTTTTCCACTCATAGATGTGGGTGAACAGTTTGCGGCTGCAATTCATTGTTGAAAATGGGAGCCAAAAGAACCTCATTTCAGCAGAGGTCGTGAAGCGGCTGGGACTACCGACCATACCACACCCACAACCGTACAACATCAGGTGGCTTCACCAAGGACGAGATCTCCAAGTTCGCGAGTAGTGTCGCCTTCCCTACAACATCAAGCCCTTCAGAGATGAGGTATTGTGTGATGTTGCACCTATTGATGTTTGTGATATATTATTAGGCCAACCATACTTGTGGAAGTGACAAGCTGTGTATGAGTCAAGGCCTCGCATTGCTATTATTTATTTCTGTAATACATTATATAGGATACCGGAGGTAGCCCCACCTATCGCCATTTCTTTGATCTCTGCTAAGAAAGGTAGTAAGATCATCTCCCAGACTAGGAAATTTATTTTCTTTCTCGTTCGCTGTCAAAGTAAGGGGAAGATCGTAGCCACATCCATGGTCCCCGGGAAGGGTTCCTCCACGCAGCAAAAGCCGGTGTATACGATGCTGAGAGGATACAGGGACATCTTCTCCTCACCGACAAGGTTATCGTTACACTGTCAAGTTAATCATTCGTCCGATCTGACTCCCGTAGCACCTCTACCCAATGGGCCGATATATCGCTGCTCCATTCTGGAAAATGCCAAGTACAAGCAGTGACATGATCAACATCAGGTGTCACATAATTTTCAGGTGGGTGAAAAAGTTTGGTTGCATTTGCAAAAAGAATGCCTTACCAAAGCCCATCGAAAGCTCAAACCACTCTGATATGGTCCTTACACCATTAACAAAGATGTTGGAAACAATGCTTTAGAGCACAACATTCCCCCATTCCTTGGCTTGCACTGAGTGTTCAATGTGGACTGCCCTTGACCATGCTTCCCACCATTACTGGACACATTAGAGAATGCATAACAACTCACCAGGGACCAAGTTCAGCAGAAGTTTCCCCATCTCATGGAGGCACTCAACACAATGGGGACCATTGCTTCCTAAGGGGGGAGGAATGATACAGGTGGATATTGGAGGCCACCCGCCAATTCCACTTGGACCACCACCATTGTTTCTTTCAGTTTTTTAGTTTCCTTAATTGTAGCACATTTTACTATTTTTAGTAGTTTTTCGGGTCCTAAACTTTCAGATCTGTTTTGAGGCCTTAAACGACGTTTTTTTGGCAATCTACCGCCAACAATTTTTAAAGGGTCATTTTTTTTCGTAGTCCTTGGATAGATCTTTCCAACGAGGTATCATGCACGTCAAACGAAGATAATATGACCAAGTCACGACCCTGGGAAGTTGGCTGCCCAACTAACCCCAACGAGGACCATAAACTCTTGGTGTTACATCTCCTCGGGTTAGGGTTTTGGTTGTTTACAGTTTGCTCTTATTTTTCAATAATAAAAAGGCCCTTGAGCCTCATTGTAACGCAGTTCAGAGGCATGTAGCCACCACATCTCTTCTCAGAGATAAGCTACCATTGTCGAGCTAGTCTCATTTCCATATTGTTTGTAAGCATATTTCATTATTTGATATTAATCAAAGGAAGTGTTATTTTTGCTGCATCTATGTATTTATGGTTATATCTGTAATTTGTTGCGTTCCTATTTAAATTTGGATCAAGGGCTCTAGCAATCTCCAAAATCCTACCTAGTAATCTCCAAAAGCCAACCTAGACTCCATGGGAGACAGTAAATTTATAGGGTAAACATGGCAGTTTAGGATTTACCAATCTAGGCTTGAGATCCATTTATGAGGGAGAATAAGCTCAAGGGATAAGAGATAATATCACTAGAGTGGGATCAGATAGGAATTCAAGATCTCTATCCATGGTAAATGGTTAAAACAACCTTAGAAGCTTCTCGAAGGAGAAGATTCGAAAATATTTTTTAATTTTCCCGAAATTATAGAATCAACACACCTGTAGAATGGAGCAACCTACGTTGATCAACACATATTCTCAGTTATGCAAATTGCATCCAACGTCGATGGACAAGCATGCAGAGTGCGTTGGGGATAAAAAAAAGGTTTTTGAGCAGATAGATTCAGAAACTCCGACTTTTTGGAGGAGTGATGCTTAGGGCTTTGCAAAGGGATTATGACAAAGTGTTCAAGGATGTTGATTGATCTAGTTTTCAGGCTTATTGAGCAGGTGTGACAAAATGGTATGTAACACATGCCTAGGAAAATCACATCTACTAATTTTAGTATATGCAAAGAAAATGAACAAATCAGTCCACTCACATCCAAAATATCTATGGTAACATTCCAAAGTGTTGTAAGAGCTCTTCTACCAACTTGAGATTGAGCATCCACATTCAAATCTTTGTATCTTACTTCCACAGTTGGTAACTCTATGCCCACCCTGTACATCAAACAACAATATCACCAGTAAATGAATTGTGAGATTTTATATCCCTATAACATTTCTTTTCAAAATAGAATATTGATTTTCCATAAGTTCTATTTATAACAATGAATAAATCGAGTTCATTCAATGATAAATTGTAATTTTGTATTAATCAAATTTTTTCTATTTGTATGGTTATTTTCATTTTTGTTTAGACTTCAATCAAAATTTTAGTTTTGTCATTATCAAAATTGTTACAATGTATCATATCTATTTACAACATAACAATAAGAGGAAAAATGCATAAAGAATCCATTATCACAACAATACATCAAGAAGCCATCACATAACACAAGGAGACACAATATTTTATGTGGAAATCCATATGAGAGAAAACCACAAATTCTTCTTCTTCTTCTTCAATTCAACAGGGACCCACTTACTGGAGGCACCTACCCCTAACATATGCAATGTAACAACCCTGGGTTGATTTTCCATGTAAATAAAATAAGACCAATGTCATGGGACACATATTCCAAGATGAATGGTGGGAAAACATTATGGTGAGCATCACTTGTGGTTTATTAATGGCTATGGAAATTGGCAAAGGAAAAGAGGCAATACATGACAATTAATTAAGGAAATAAAGGAAAATAGGAGAAAAGGAAGGTGAAGAGATACAAATATGCATGCAAGGGAAAATGAAGGAAATTGAAGAAAAGGAAAAGGAAAAGGAAAATGAAAATAAATAAAAGAGGGCAGAAATCATTCTAACTCTCTTCTTCCACACTCTTTACACACTAATACACTCTTACACACTTAGGGAATCCTTGGAGCATTCTAGCATTCACTTGGACTTGGAGAGAAGCAAGCAAGCAAACGAGCAAGCAAGGATATTTGTGGGAAACAAAGAAGAAGGTTGGAAGAGTAGCTACAACAAGTGGAAACTGTAGGTAACAAGTTGCATGTGTGATTCCATTGGTGATATTTGGATGCATGGAATTTGCATTTGATTATTTAGTTGTTTTGTTGTCATTGGCATGGGATTTGCCTAGATTAATAGTGGTTTCAACCTTTCCTTGTGATTTCCTAGATAGCCATGTTGTAGTGGGTTCCTTGTTTTGGTTTAAGATTTGGATGACCAATAGAATTTGGATCCTAGTGAGGTGGTCTCAAGAAAATTTCCAAGGGTCGAGGGTGGATATGGGCTTTCTCCTGGAAATCTTGATGGGTGGGTGGAGACAAGAAAATTCCTTTGGGTATGGTGAAGAAACTTGGAGGCATCCAAACTTGTTTTGGTATTAGTGATTTCTAGATCAGTTTAGGTGAAATCATTGTGGCTGAGGGTTGAGGTGGATTAGCCTCTGGAAGCCCTGGTTGGTTATATTTTCATTTAACTCATATAATCCCACATTCATGCTTGGAATATGGCACGGGGGTGATTGGCTGAAAGAGAGATTTGGATCAGCCCAATCTATGGCTAGGTGGTACGTGGAAGTCCCTGACTTGGTTGGAACTTGGATGTGTTAATATGAAATACTTCCTTATTGTGATCAATGAGCATATGTGTTGATTATTATGTTCATTTTTATGACTGATTTGTCATGGCTTCATTGTGGTTAAATGTTGGTTACATACATGGTATATTTCTTATTATATGACATTCTCTTGATTTCAATATAATTCATGGTTTGGTGGCTCATTGTTGATTTATATGAATGCATGTGATAATATGTGTTTTATTGCAGTTAGTGCAAGAGGGAAACAAACCTTCTTGATGAATATCTGATCAACTATTGAAAACAATGAACAAACTATGCATTCATGACCTACGGGTACTATGTATACAAAGTGTTTTTATAAATGAATAATTTCGACTGCCAACATCCCTGTTTTGTAACTTTGGCATAGATTTATGGCACTTTTCTGGTCTCCCCATTTTCCTTGAAAAATGTCGTTTAGCCCCTCAAAATGACCTTGGAAGTTTAGGACCCGAAAAACTACCAAAAATAGAAAGTTGTGTTAAATTTAAGGAAATGAAACTAAAAGGAAATAGTGTTGGGTCAAGTTAGGTTGATAACAGTTTGATCATGTGACACTGGGTGTTTGCAGTTAGTTCTGGATAGGTGGACCTCATCTTCCATAAGTGCATCTTGGAAATCGAGTCACACATAGTAACTCTCATCTCATGTTTACCCCAGTGAGCAGGTTAAGTGGGTAAATGTGGGGTGGGGTCTTACATGCACGCTGCTACTTGCAGTAGGCTATAACCTAATTGAGACACCAACCTTGAAAATGTGCAAGAAACAACTCACTGTAGACTACAACCTAATTGAGGCAATATTCCTTGTCCTGATCACCCAAAGAATATTGCAGTAATTTTTCCTTTAACTACTGATATTTTTCATCTTGTTGCATTGAATTTTTTATCCTTTCTTCACGATCAGTTCATAAGAACTTATGATTGCTATATGGTTTATTTTCACTCTCCTTTTGAGTGCATAAGTCACTCTATTCTCTTTTCCTTTGATGTATTTGATCTTGAAATCAAACTCATTGAGTGTGGCCAACCATCTAGCTTGCCTCACATTTAATTTAGGTTGATTAAACAAATATTTTAGCTCTTCATGATCAATAATTAGAGTAAATTTTCTAACCAGAAGGTAGTGTCTCAACATTTTCAATGCATGGATGATTACAACCAATTCCAAGTCACGAGTTACATATTTTTGCTCATGTTCATTTAATTTTCAAGATTCATAACAAATCACTTGGCCTTCATGCATCAAGACTCCACCAAGCCCATCTTTGTAGGGAGTCTATGCAAACAACAAAATCCTTCTCAGGGTATACTATTTTTAGTACTATTGCATTGATTAACAACTACTTATGTTGATCGAAGCTTGCTACACAGTTATTTTTCCATTCAAACTTCTTCCCTTTCTTTTGCAATGTAGTAATTGGGTGGCCAATCTTGGAGAAGTTCTTAATGAACCTTATGTAATAGCTGGCCAATCCCATGAAAGGCCTAACTTTAGCCACATTCTTATGGTTTGGACATTCCATGATGGCCTTAACCTTCTATGGATTAAATACCACTCCCTCTTTTGAGACAATGCGTCCCAAATAATGCATTTATGATTGGAATAATTCACATTTACCTTTTCAGGGTTTTGAGTCTTGAAAATGTCATTCATTTCCATTACACTTTCACTATTATGTCCATTATATCACCTCCATTTCACTACTATGTCACCACATTCATCCCACTTTCATTATCATTGGGCTACCTTTATGTTTTTCCAATATTTATTATTTCTAAGCCTTTTAAGTGAATTTGTGGTTAAACATTAGAAAATAATGTGCATATGCTTATACCTGACAAATGGGTTGAGTTTGTTGACATGTGTAGGTTGAAAGGAGACTTCTAGAAGACCCTTATGTGGCATTCTAAGGCCAAATTCGAATTTGGTTGAAAAGAATCATGGGATCATGAGGATATGTGTCACATCTCCTAATTGTATTGTAACTCTCAAAAGACATGTGTCTTATCAGTTCCTATTTTGATTAGGACTCTAGAGGTAGAGGGAGAGATTCATGGATTATCATTAATGAGATGGCTCTCATCTTTTTTGTATAAATAGGAGATCTCTCTCCTTCATTTGTTAGTCTTTTCCTTTAGTCTTTTCTTAGTCCTTTTAGCTTGTTAGTCCCATGGCTTTTGAAAGCTTTTGTACTTTGTACTTTTGAAGAAATTGAATAAAGCTTTGATGTTCTCAATATGGAAGGAGATGTGAAGTAGATGTCATGGAGCATATTAGGATGTAAGTAGAGTAGATTTCATTTTGTAAATATTGCTTTGTAGAATGTAAGGTAGATTAGATTTTCATTCATGCAATTTTAATTTATGCAAGTTATTTTCTCCCGGGATTGTGTGTCTTTGTTGTATTTGCTTTAATATCTAATGGTAGTTGCAGTTGTCTTATTCGTAATGCTGCCCTTTTTACTCTGTTTTCTAAATTAGTTTTTAGCTTAGTTTTACAAGTTGGATGCTAACTAATTTATGCTCTCTTTATCATGAATGGTTTATCTTTCAATAGAATAGAACACTAATTAATTGCAGCTTGTTTTTAAGTAGTCTTGGCTTGTGGCACTAATACTCTTTCCACTTGTTACAAATAATCACATATGTAGGAAGCAGTATGATGGAAAAGGCTTAGTAGTGTTATAATTTGTCATTTAGAGTTTTTATCAATTCTTGGATTTGTTTTCAGCTACTTCCTAATCGTGTTTTACGCAGTACTATGTGGTAGAAGCAGGGAGTTAGGAAGAGATAACCATTATCATCAGTCCTGGAAGTGATTTTCTTGTTTCTTTTATTTGCAGCAATATGGGTAGAGACTAATGCCATTAGAACGTGGTTTTTATGCTTTGCTTTCAGTTTCATTTCAAGTTATTTCTTTCAAGCTCTTTCTTTGCAGTTTAATGTACAGTTTGAATTACTGCATGCTTTCAAGTTGATTGTAGATTAGTGATGCACTTAGCCTTCTAATGAACTAATGACATGATAGAATCATCTTGTCCTTTTGCTGCAGCAAGGATACTTGGTCTCATAGTCATTTTCTCATTATTTGATTATTGCATGTTAAAACAAAACCCCAAAAACAACATAAACTATAAAACAACGAAGTAAGAGAAAGGTTAACTAAGCACATATAGTGCACCACACTTCATCAGTTTACGATACCCGGATTGATAATTTATGTAGAGCAATTTAAGACATTAAATTGACTAAACATTTTGGCGCCGTTGCCGGGGAAGTGTAATTAGGAGACCTTATTTCTTACATCTGAAAAAAAAAAATTAACAATTCTTGAGTATGCTCTCCTCTTGCACTTTGTGTGATCTGGAGGATCAGAAAAATGATTGTTAAGTAAAAAAGACAAAATAATAATTCTTGAGTATGCTCTCCTCCTGCACTCTGTGTGATCTGGAGGATCAGAAAAAGAATTATTAAAAGAAAAAATAGAAGACAAAATAAACTTCAAACATTTCAATTGATTCAATAAATAAATAAATAAATAAAATGAAACTCAACTGCTTTGATAGGTTCAAATTGTCCAAAATTGTCTGGTTATGCTTTGTAGTGGTCTTCAAAACACTGTATCTTGTTCAAATAAGGTTTTGCAACTTAGCTGCAGAAACTGCCCTGATTCCGCAGCTAGCTGACAATTCCGCAGTTGTTTCAAGGTTTAGCAGGTTACAGGCATCTAATGAAAAAACCGACCACATGGGCATCTCCAGAATTGTCCCGACATGGATCCTATCCTAGTCACCCAGCTCAGATCGATGAAAAACCAGCCTAGGACCTCAGTCAAAGTCTTGTTTTTAACATGTTTTTCTTGAAGTATTTGCTGCCTGAAATTGAAAATCATTAATCCTTTTTATAAAATTTTACAATTTCAGAGAAGAAAAAAAAGAGAAAAGCAATCTATGGCTGTCTCCATTCCTAGTTTTCGCTGTGGTCTTTATTGATGATATCATTGCCCCGTGCTTCATCCATGTTATCGTATCTCTGTCATACACTTGAGAATACAACACAGAGAAATGCTTCACGGCCAAGTGATCCTCCCAATCATTGGTGAGACTCTTATAAAATAACTCCCCCTATATGGTTATATTAAACGAATGAGGGAAGGCTAGTCTGAGAAAGGCTGCCAATCATTCAGATAATGCTAATAGGGGAAAGAAATACAAAACATCGGTCTCTCTTAATGGACACCTATTTGATCAATTTCTCATCAATGAGGCATTGGATATTATTGGGGCCGTCGGTGGTTCATTTCACCTGGCTAGATGTGAACTGGGTCAGACATCTGATGCCATGTCATATACAGAAATTGAAATCAGCGCTAATGACAAGGATCTCCTGGCTCATATTGTGGACTTTCTGGCTGCTGTAGCTAACTCTGATAATGAGCGTGGAAATTGGGGCATGGAAAAGGAAATAAAGGAGTCCTCTGTAAGAAATAGAGTGTCGATTCATTACGAATGAAAGAGAATTCTAAAAAGAAATTTGCAGTTCTTATTCGTGGTGTTGAACCTGTACACACCTGCAAAACAGTAGATCAAACAAGAACAACGAATTCAGAACAGTAAAATTGATAACTCAGAAAACGTAAACAGCAGAAAAACGTCAAACTTTACACGCTCGATTTGCCCAAATGGTAGCGAATTTCAAAAAACTAAAACATGGGTTTTTTTTGCCAGGTGGGTTAATTAGATAACCCAGAAACCGTTTGAGAAAATTCGTGGTGGTCTGGGAGAAATCTTCGGTTCTTTGGAGCCTCTTTTTTGCCGCCGCGTGAAGAAATTGAGTTAATTAACTGGTTGTTTGAATGCTGATTTAATTCCGTGTGCCTGAAGAAGAGAAATCTAATTAGGAATCAATTATGTGCTGGACTCTTTGCCACCACGTCATCTGCCCATATGCCATCCGTTGCAATTTATTAAAACCAGCAGTGATCCAAGTGAAGACGGCTCTGTTACGTAAGCCAATTACATACGGCTCTTCACAGCCGCATAACTCCCGCTGCAAACTACAATTCATCTTCACATTCTTCCCTTATATTTCGTTGCTGCGAAGTGCACGCTTTTCTTCTTGTTCTTCATCATTTCTGCGAGATTTGAGCGCGTGACTCCAGTCATAGGCAGGGGAAGCACTTCAGAGCACAGCACAGCACAATACTAATCATAAGTGACCGTCTTGGAGTGATTAAAGGAACTCGCTTTTCTACCAGCAACTGTTATGACAAGTGTTTCAATATCATAAACATTTCTCCATGTTATGGCTTTGGTAGAATTTCTAGGACTTGGATGACACTCTTGAGGGTGAGGTTCATCAAAAAGCATTCACAATTCTTTCTTGCCAAATTTAAAGTTTCGCAAATATCTATACACCGATGGGGACTCGAAGAAGACGGTTTCTGGACCTAAATCAACCTCCCAGTAAAGAAGAAGATTCTGAAGTTTTCCATGCATTTCATTCACTCCTCCTCATTTTTTTTCTCTTCTCTTCCACGCACACAGCCACTCCATTTCACACTCTGCACTTTCCGCAGCTGTCTGGCAATTCTGCAGCCATTCAGCGATTCCGCAGCCATCTGGTGATTCCGCAGCTGTTTTGTTAAACTCTAGGTTGTAGGTGTCATCAGGCAAAACAGGTCACATGGGTAGCTAGGGAAATGTCAGTACATGGATGGTGTCCTATTCATTCGGTCAAATTTGATGAAAAAGACCCCGATCAAAGGGAAGTCAAATTGGGTGTTACCACAAAGTCGCCACACTAAGTCGCTGCATGTCAAGAAAAAATAATAATTTTGAATCAATGAAATGAACAAGTTATTTTCTCACTTTTCTGAAGGTATTGATTAATTTTGGACTGATAATAAAAGTTGAATGGCTAACTTTTTATTCAAGATTTTTAGCTAGAGAGCTGTTCCTCAATTCCGCAGCCAGAAAAACCTCATTGTTCCAATCAGCCTATCTTTCTCATACAAAATCAGATTTTGATGATTTAAGTACTATTGGAAAGATCTCAACAAGATCTATACAATGAGAAATATATCATTAGAGTTTGAAATGGCAAATAATGAAATAAATTGCTGAAAAGAAGCAACATCAACTTGAGGCACTAATTCCAAAGCAGGTATAAATTCTTTTGATTTTTCCTTTGAGAACTTGTTTCATTAATACAAATTCTTAGTTTTGTGTGTAAATATCATAACTAGAGAGATTGGCCACCTCTCTCCTTTGATAATCTTACATTCCATTGCAGAAGAAGTATTAGTTTTTTTGCAGGTTCCAGGAGGAAGGACAAATGACTACAAGGGAATGATGTCTCTCTAAGAGACCAATTTGTTTCATAAGAGAATGATCAGCAACAAAGAGGAAATATGTTGATGCAAAATCAGATCCAAACACTTGAAAAACTTTCAAATACTATTGTCTCCATCACATCCATCCATCACATCCATACTTCATAATAAACCATTCATCTCACTTTCTTCCATATCTTCCATTTTCATTCACATACACTTTCCATCTCTTTTTGTCCATTCATAACCCACAAATAAAAGCAAGAGGCTCATTCACATGCTTATTTCCATTGTCATTTCTGTTCTCCATTGCCATTTTCCATTTTCCATTCCTTGTCATTTTCATTTCACAAATAAGCCCTGCTTCAATGCAAATTATTGAGTCCATAGTCCTTTGAGTCTAATTTCTTTGTAAAAACACCTTGAGGCTTGCATGCCTTAATGGCAAGTCCTCATGCTGACAAACAATGGGAATACATTAATGTCCCTTGTTCGTTAGATCTTCTAGGTGACTCGACATCAGCAAATTCATTCGTACCTAGCAAGATGTGTTTGGGCATCTTGACTCTCATTGACATCAATGGTGAGAGTGCTTGTGTTGACTAGTGGCATCCATTAATGGCCACTAAGCCAACAATTTCCTACTATGTTCGACATCAGAACATCTTTTCACATAGTAGGAATTGTGCCAATGAGTTTTGAAGACATGAAGACTATTATTTTCAGCATTTTGGAGCAAATTCAGCAAGTTTTAGTAGAAGCAATAAAAATCCATCTTATCTCTCTATCCATGACTCCTCTTGTTCAGCCACTTGAAGAAGAATATGATCAGAAGTTTTCAGCCACCACACATACAACTCATCCATTCCAAAGGGTAAGTGAAGGTACGTCATTTTCTAACTTTTAACCATAGAATTCCATAAAAAGCTAGAATGATAATTGTTGGAAAAACATTTCTCTTCCTCATTGCATAAAATTGCGAATACCATCAGTTGGGGGGGGGGAAATACATTCATATTCATATATTGCCATGTCCATATCATATTCAAGAGCTCACATACTTCCAACATATATTAATTATTACATTGCTATTATGAGCATACAATGGCTTTTGAAAAAGTGCTTAAAGGATAAATTGGATACAAACAAAATCATGGTTGTCACACAAGAACCAACCATCATGCAATCCAATAAAGATATACTTTGCAACAATAATCAAAATATCATTATGCAAAGTTCAAAGATCAAAATAGAAGGCAACAAAAAATGGTTGTAACACAAGAACCAACCATGTTGCAATTCAAGTAAAACACTTTGCAGAAATATGAAGTTATCAAATGATATCATGCAAAGTTAAGCCAAAGCTCAAGGATCAAAAGAGTCAATGTAATATATGTTGCATGAGGACATGCAATAGCTTCAGTTGGGGGGTACGTTGAGTCTTGAAAATGTCATTCATTTCCATTACACTTTCACTATTATGTCCATTATATCACCTCCATTTCACTACTATGTCACCACATTCATCCCACTTTCATTATCATTGGGCTACCTTTATGCTTTTCCAATATTTATTATTTCTAAGCCTTTTAAGTGAATTTGTGGTTAAACATTAGAAAATAATGTGCATATGCTTATACCTAACAAATGGGTTGAGTTTGTTGACATGTGTAGGTTGAAAGGAGACTTCTAGAAGACCCTTATGTGGCACTCTAAGGCCAAATTCGAATTTGGTTGAAAAGAATCATGGGATCATGAGGATATGTGTCACATCTCCTAATTGTATTGTAACTCTCAAAAGAAATGTGTCTTATCAGTTCCTATTTTGATTAGGACTCTAGAGGTAGAGGGAGAGATTCATGGATTATCATTAATGAGATGGCTCTCATCTTTTTTGTATAAATAGGAGATCTCTCTCCTTCATTTGTTAGTCTTTTCCTTTAGTCTTTTCTTAGTCCTTTTAGCTTGTTAGTCCCATGGCTTTTGAAAGCTTTTGTACTTTGTACTTTTGAAGAAATTGAATAAAGCTTTGATGTTCTCAATATGGAAGGAGATGTGAAGTAGATGTCATGGAGCATATTAGGATGTAAGTAGAGTAGATTTCATTTTGTAAATATTGCTTTGTAGAATGTAAGGTAGATTAGATTTTCATTCATGCAATTTTAATTTATGCAAGTTATTTTCTCCCGAGATTGTGTGTCTTTGTTGTATTTGCTTTAATATCTAATGGTAGTTGCAGTTGTCTTATTCGTAATGCTGCCCTTTTTACTCTGTTTTCTAGATTAGTTTTTAGCTTAGTTTTACAAGTTGGATGCTAACTAGTTTATGCTCTCTTTATCATGAATGGTTTATCTTTCAAGAGAACAGAACACTAATTAATTGCAGCTTGTTTTTAAGTAGTCTTGGCTTGTGGCACTAATACTTTTTCCACTTGTTACACATAATCACATATGTAGGAAGCAGTATGATGGAAAAGGCTTAGTAGTGTTATAATTTGTCATTTAGAGTTTTTATCAATTCTTGGATTTGTTTTTAGCTACTTCCTGATCGTGTTTTACGCAGTACTATGTGGTAGAAGCAGGGAGTTAGGAAGAGATAACCATTATCATCAGTCCTTGAAGTGTTTTTCTTGTTTCTTTTATTTGCAGCAATATGGGTAGAGACTAATGCCATTAGAACGTGGTTTTTATGCTTTGCTTTCAGTTTCATTTCAAGTTATTTCTTTCAAGCTCTTTCTTTGCAGTTTAATGTACAGTTTGAATTATTGCATGCTTTTAAGTTGATTGTAGATTAGTGATGCACTTAGCCTTCTAATGAACTAATGACATGATAGAATCATCTTGTCCTTTTGCTGCAGCAAGGATACTTGGTCTCATAGTCATTTTCTCATTATTTGATTATTTCATGTTAAAACAAAACCCCAAAAACAACATAAACTATAAAACAACGAAGTAAGAGAAAGGTTAACTAAGCACATATAGTGCACCACACTTCATCAGTTTACGATACCCGGATTGATAATTTATGTAGAGCAATTTAAGACATTAAATTGACTAAACACAGGGTCAAACACAGGAGGAGTTCTCTGTTGGAAAGTGTCAGAGCGAGTGTGTGGCCTTTTGAAAGCTAGGATGCTCAAAACAAAATAAAAATTAGAAAGTGGAGTCACCCAGGTGAGAGATCTACAACCCACACCCCTTATTTCTCACCTTACTAAAGGGTGTGTGAATGTCGTACCCAGGGAAAAATTTTTGATTTGTCCCTAACAACGATGCCAGAAGATGTTGTAGCTCCTAGAGATAACCTCTGGGTTGAAAGGAGACCAGTTCCTAGGACATCTTGATGAGTGCTTCAAGGATCTGCTGATATTTTATATTACACTCAATATTTATCATATTCGAGATGAAATTGATTCAGAACCTTCCTTAAGAGGAGAAATATAAGATTGAATGCCAAATATAACTCACAGAAGCATTAATATATGGCTCTTGCAGCCAACATCATATCCATATGCAATTTTATAGGTCATTTGTAGTATATCAGATGGAAGAAATAAAGAGGAAAGAAAACCAACGCATAGGGCTTAAACTTAAGAATCTTGTTCATTGAAATTCAACGTGAAACATATGAGAAGTAGGTTTAAATGAAGTGCTAAGATACATGGAACACATTTTAAGGATAACAATTCATATTAGTTATAGGCATATTTAATCAACATTAGACCTAGACGAATCCATAACTCTATGCAAAACATATCCAGCAGTTGCTATTACATGTAATCTGAGAAGAAGAGTGAAAAAAATATGGAAAAAACACAAGGAGAAATACATACTACACATTTATATGAGCTAGAATCGCCAAAATAATTTATTAATATTCCACAGAGGATACATTTCATTGAAAAACTGCGGAGCTTCTCTCTTGGAAAACCAAAATTCCGAACCTTTGGTTCTATATCCTAAATTGTTTTTATAGGGCCTCAGAGGGAGAACCCATTACAAAATATTATTTCTTGATTTGTTAGTGAATCATTATAAAAAAATACCAGTGTGCTCAGTGGCATAGTTGTACTCACCGAACTCTAACTAACTGAAATTGTTTCTTTTGAAATAAAATATTTACATAAAACAGAAAATTACAGTGTCATGATTGACATGATCAACAATATCCTTAGTCATGATAACCAGGTTTTAGGGGAAGTGTCATTGGGTTGATGATCAGAAGAACATGAGGATTGAAAAATTGCTCACACCTTTGCCATAGTGTTGGAGCTGGTCGAGGAGCATGAAATAATCGTTGATATGTGATCTTGAGATTCGTGACCCCTGTATAGTCCAACCTAGGGCAGAACAAGGTATTTACCAACCCTAGCAATTGGAATTCCTTTATCAGATAGTTAACCATTTTTTTACCTTTAAGGATGGAAGTCTTCTCATGATAGCAATATGCCTTGCTCTTGGCCTCCACTAACATCTGGTTATATTTTGGCCATGGGATTTTCATTCCCACAAGATCCCAGTAGCTAGGCAACCCCGCCTTGACTCTTTCATCAAAATCAACATGGAAATAATCCACATCTTTTTGCACCACCCCTAGGCATTCCTCAGCTTTGAATTTTTCCTCCTTCTGGACAACTTTAGATATCTCCATGATAACAATCACTCTATCTACTACATCAATTGGCATCAACTCATTGAGTGGCCTTTCATTCACAAACCGAAAGAAATTCTTGGCAATCTGGGAGTTATTTTCCCCATCATCTTTGGCAGCTAGGATGAAAAACTCATAATTCTTGATCAAAATAATTTTTTCATCCATCTGAGTTATGTACTCCCAGTTTCTTTTCATTTCTTCTATGATTTCATCCTAGAAAATTTTCTTGGCATGCAAGAGAGACATGTTTCCTTTCAGCTTAGCAATCTCCTAGTTTTCTGCCTGTAGGTTCTTACCAATCAGGTCTGCGTTGGTCATGGCTGTCATAAGCTATTTTTATTTTTGTGCTAGGTTTATTTGGGCAATGTCCAAATGCTTCTGCACTTTCTTAAGCTCCCCTTCCAAAAGTTGGAGTTTGGTGAGTGTCTTGGTGAGCTGCTCTGTGGGATTTTGGGGATTTTCAGGCACAAGCACTGCACAAATGTGCGTGTCTATCCTCTGCTAAAGTTCCATTGCTTGCTTCTTGAGGGCTACTATCTCATTGTTTCTTTCTATTAGTTCTTTGGCCAAGATTTCTTTCTCTTCTTCCAGATGTGCAAGTTCCTTAGATTTCACATGTTCACTACCTAACATCTTCAGTTTGTGCCTCAACTCCTTTATTTCTGCTTGTGAACTTTGGAGGAGGGATTCAAATGAAACTTTGTCTTCTGGATTTACCCCAAACTTCACAATCAACTCTTTGAATCTCTCATTCTATGTGTGTAGATATCTGTAGTTAACTCTCTCCTGTTTCAACCTTGTTGCGACCTTCTCTAATAGCTTCTCAACCTTGCTGATGGTCATTGGATTTCTATTGAGCTCACTATACAACATTTCGCCCATTTTCCTGTGGAAGTTAATCTTATCCGGCAGAGGGACACTATTCAAGTCTAATGAAACGTCTAGGGCCTTGAACTAAGAGCCCGAAGGTAATTACTGTGCTAGTGGGTGTTGCAGGGAGAACTTCATTTGATTTCTCTCTAAGTCCATGGAAGCCACGAGTTTGTTGTGATAAGGGACTGTGTGAGATGCCATTTGTTGTTGCATTTATTCCCTTCCCTTCTTGTTTATTCCTTCAATGGCCTTTCCAATATGCTAGCTTGTCTCAGTAACAGTTGCATTTCCTTTGGAACTTAAAATAGCTACCTCTAAGGAGGATGAAGCAGTAGTCTATAATGGGCCTTCCAAGGTCACCTGGAATCCTAGTTGATCTGGTCTTTTCTCTACCAACCTGGTCCCAATTTCTTCTTCCTCTATCTCTTGGGTTTTTTCCATTTTATTGGGGTGTACATCTTCCATCTCGACATCTTCAGTTTTGTCAATGGTCGTTTTATGTGACTTATCCTTTGATTCCTGAGCCTCGATCTCCATCCCTGTATTAATAGGCCACGAATCAAAGTTAGCTTTCCATTCAATCTCAAGCCTATCCTCATGTTCATAAGTTGAAGCCTTTATACTCTCTCTTCTCTTGGAAATGACATCATGAGGATCATAATTCCAGACATCTCAAAATTCATCTGTTTAGTAATTCCTCAACTGCCCTGTGGGCCTGCCTGGAATTGACAATAAAAGGTCCCACAAGCTTGCCCAATTTAAACATATATCCCTTATTAGTAGGGAAAAAGTGAACTTGGTCTACATTAAGGCTATGTATGATGAATTCCAGAGCGAAGCTCACACCCATAGACCCTAATTTCAGTAAAATCCTCAAATAGGTACCAATCCCCCACCCTGGCATCCTTGCTGAGTTGGAGGATTGATTTTTGATGAGGGATAAATCTCGGAGGGGAAACACCATGAATGATATTATAAGCAATGGTAGGAGGATATAAACTGGGAATAACCCTCATGATCTTGTCTCTTCCTAGCAACAACATCCCAGTCGAAAACAAACTTCCTTTGTTTATTGGAAGCCACCAAACTGAGACCCAGGCACTCAAATTCATCCACATGAGTGTACAAAAAAAAATAACAACAAGGAATAATATATGAAATAGGAGGTGGTGGGGAAATGGTGCAGTTGTAATCTTATGGCCTCGACTAGGTAAGTAGGGATGTCGAACAAATGGCCAGGCTGCAACATTTGCCTTAGAAACCCTAGAAAGGCTTTAGTAGTTATATTGGCATTATCATCCCCCAACAAATGACCAATTATGGATTGTTGTGGAGGTAAATCCTCTCTGCGGACAGAGACGATCCCTACTAGCCCATACCGGGTCTAGCAACAATCACACAATGCTATCATGCAAGTTCCTAATTGCAAATAAAAAGTGGATGGTGAGAACCTACTTGGATTCCAACGCTAGTGTTCGTCGAAGAGATGTTGCCCTCATTCCTTTGCTTTGGCCGGTCACGATCTCCATGATTGGACACCTGCACATGCAAAGAACAACACGAAAACAAGCATAAAATCTAGTAGATGCAATTATATATCAGTCAGAAAAGATATAACTCAACATCAAACATAAGACAATGAGAGTGGAACCATAATGATAGTCATCTATCATTAATAAATAACAAAGAAGAATACAACCATTGTTTTGACGTCAAACCCTCCTTTGGCTGGGTAGTCAGCTACACAAGTCTTGCAAAGCTTGTTGGGATGAGGAACAAGCCTCTCTCTCTTTGGGTGACAAGAATCTTCTTACTTAGATTTGGCCTTATGGGTGCAAAGAAGGCTCTTGCAGCTTCAAACTCTCTATCACTATGCTGGAACTAGAACTACTGTAACTATCACTAGCTTGCTCAAGGCATAGAGGCAAGCTTTTATAGATAGAGAGGAAAGAGATAGGATCAACCACATTATTCATGGGATTAGCTTTATCACTTGGAAACTTCCATGAAAGGTGGCAAACCACTTTCCCTTCTATGGAGATTCGAAGCCAAACCATCCTAGCTCAACATAGATTCAGTTGCTGAATGGGTTGAAGAGAACCTTCGGAAGCTTTTTGGTTAAAAAATTTACTCAATTCGGTTGGCGCGAGTGCGACTCTGGGACAGAGCGCCAATGGCGCGCCCTTTTTAGAGGATTTCCCTCATTGGCGCGGGCAGTGAACTGTGGACCCGCACTAATGCAAAAAGAGTTGATTTCATGGGTATTCAGCAGGATATGTCTTCAGGGCAAATGAAGCTCATACTTAGAGGAATATGATGCAAGTGGTTTCACGTCATGTCACTTCTCACAGGTCCCGGAATGAGTCCTCCAGCGTGTGGGTGAGGGGTAATAGGGACGGTGACAAATTTCTGTGTAACAGATGCCCCCTAAAGCATGAGGCCCGAGAGAGAGAGAGGGGTGAAATGCTTTACAAGAACATGTGTGACTGAAAACACGGCCACCGGAGAACCTGCGTAAAGAAGTACAACTGATATCTCAAGTACATGATATATGTGGTATGGGCGCAGCCATCCATAGTAGAGTACATAACAATCTAGATCCTAGGCATGGACGCAGCCATCCAGAGAGGATTGATAAATAAGATCAGGCATGGTCGCAGCCATCCAGTGAATGAGTCATGTAATGATCATAATAATCTACAAATCGCAATCTGGATTCCAATAGACAAAATCCAGGGTCTTGTGCTCCATCTCGACCCGAACAGAGTACAAGTCCAAGCATGCGAATACATGAGTTGAAGTCGAACATGCATGAACATCATCTGATTACCAGTCAATGATGAAAACTGTTAATAGACGCGAGAGGTACCACCAATAATGACAATGGCCCTCAAGGTACTATAGGTACAATCTACGGTGTGCGAATAAGTGAGTTGGCATCGAACACCCGTAGAATCATTCGATCGGAGGCCAATGATGAAAACCTCTCGTCGAACACGAAGAACCTGCCATTGAGGCATGCAGGCTCCAAGGCACCGAAAGGGAGTCTCTAGATCAACTTCCTGGATAATGAGCTGAAGTCGACAGGAAGTGACCTTGATCAAAGGTGGGCCATAGTGTTTCCCACATCAGTGACACGAGACAGAGGAAGAATGTTGTGGTGAATCAAAATTATGTGAGGTAGCAGAGGAGGTTGTACTGCTGCAGAGGTCAACTTCTCTTGAACATATCGGCGGCACGATAGTGGACTTGGCAGTATTTGACATCAAATGAGCAGAGGTCATGGTGACAAGGCAATGAGCAGATGAGAGGTCAAATAGGATAACCCAAACCCACGGAGGCAAGTGTAAAAACAAGATGAGATTTTCCCACCCAGACACGAACGCAGACTAATGCCATGTTCAAGAGCGACATACTGCCAACACGACAATAATTATGGGTCCATTTTCCCCACCATTTCTGGCGAGTACCCCAGTTATTTTTAACAAGCTTGACGGGGATAGCATATGCTTGTGAGCGTCATTATGACAGAATCCGATGTCATTAAGTTTTAATGAGTCTGACAAAGGAAGAACTCGGCATCTTTTCCTGTTTAGAGAGTCTGAAAAGACATCAAAAAAGAGAACTCCAGGGGGGTCCTTTTTCGTAAAGTTGTGTCTCCCGAGCCCGAAAAAGTATAAAACAATGCTCGAAAGAACCGCCCGACCATTACAATCGAGGAGTACTTTTCATTTATAGTGACACCGACCTGAAAAAGTAAAAAAGCGATCAACGTCACGTCGTTTCGTAACCATTAACGAACCTGAAACGACAAGGGTTCGACGATCTTTTCATTTTTACACAGTCGGAAAAGAGTTTAAAGACGACTGCCCCTTATTTACGTTTAAAGAGTCAAGAGGGATAACTCGGCGATCTTTTCATTTTTAGCGAGTCAGAAAAGAGCTGAAAGGTGACTCCACAATGACTTTTCGTGTTTTTACCGAGTCCAAAAAAGTATAAAATACAACTCGTTTCACCATTGAAGTTGTGAAAAAAACCTGTCATGGCACCAAAAGCAAGCGTAAAATCCATTTTCGACCAAAAATATATTAAAATATTCAAAAAACAACTCTTTAAACCTAATTGCAAGTCAAAAAGTCTATAAATATGGTGAAAATGTGAAAATAGAATTACTTTTACCTTTTTACCTCTTGCATAGTGGTAGTGGTCCATTTGGGGAGCGAACTTCAAGCAACAATTACCGCCAATCCGTGCAACCATTTGAGATTCTGCCAGTCCCAGGTAAGAGGCGCTCCTCTTAGCTCCAATTTTCATACTATTTTTATGCATTTTGTTTCCTAATCGAGCCTCCGCAAGGGGGATTTAAAAATTTAGGGTTGCGCCCCATTGGCACGGGTATTCGGCACGAGTCCGCACCAATGGGGTGATTTTCCCAAAGGTGTCGCGCCATTGGCACGAAAGTTTTAGAAACAGTCGCGCTAACCGCGCAACCTAAATTTTTACTTAAATTTTCCCATCATTTTTGAAATTTGTCCGATTTGTAAGCTTACCAGGGTTTCAATAATGATCTATTCATGCTTGTGGGTGCAGGAAACAAGCAAAAATGGTGGTGGAATGGAAAGAACGGGAGCATGATGCCGTAGATGCCTTGGCCATAGCGGATGAGGGATGTATGAATGCTCTGAGAGACTGTGGTCTCAAGAAATTCTTCCTCACCTCGTATCTACGAGCTCAACCGGAGCTAATACATTTCATAGTGGATGCTCGGGATGTCGAGGACCAAGTATTTCGATTACGGGATCAGACCTTAGAGCTGGATGTATCTGATGTGTACTTCATTACTGGGCTGTCACGGAGAGGGGCAAGCCCCATTTTGACCGGAAGCAGTCCTTCCGGAGAGAAAATAGGTGAAGTGAAGGCCCGAGTGTGTCCAGAGGCACAATTTGGGAAAAACAGTGCCAAGGTGGACATCGCCACCATCCATGATTTGGTTCTTAAGGTGATACTGTTCACCATCACACGTGCAGCTGGGGTACAGGCTCCCCATGAGGCAAGCAAGAATCATCTGTTACTAGCGACAGAATGTCTCAGCCCCACCATTTTTGACTGGGCTACAGCGGTGACTACAAATATCAAAAGGCAGCTTACAAAGTGTAAACGCGGGGAAGTGAAACAGTTTGGGTATGGCTCGATTGTGGTGTCGTTCTTATTGGAACAATTACCCCTCTTCCAGTACCAGGGAGCTGTAGTGACGGACCCATTGCCACGAGAGCCTAGGATGGCTCGCTGGGCAGCATTGATGCCCAGAGGAGGAGGGGGCCAGTAGATGTCTTGGCAGCCCGAGTTCTTCATATGGATTCGCCGTCAGCTGATCGTGGTAGAGGATTGGCCATACGCGGGAACCAACTTCATGGGGGACCCAGACCTCCCACTGCCAAAAGGAGAGGAGTGGGAAGAGGAGTTAGGTATGACCTCTTCTTTTTGATGTTTTATGTATTTTTATTTTTTTTGTCAATACATGCATGTTCTGATGACAGTTGTATGTATATGCATATGTGGGCCCAGAGCGACCAGCCGGCTTGTCTCCTATAGCGTGGAGGGGTCAACATGCAATTGATCCTCAGGCAAGGGGTGCCGTGGGGGAAGAGTTGGTGCAGAATCTCGAGGGACTTACCCAAGGGATTCCAGGTTACGCGAGATTCGCAGACGTGCCTTTTGCATACCAGAGGCACACAATGGGGGTGCCGACCCGCATCCATCGTCTGTTGAGACGCTTGGTGCGCGCGGTGACGCGTTGCACACCACCACGAATAGACTTCTAGGCTTCTTTCATGCATATTTTTTGAGGGACATGTTGTTCGAGGATGTATTAGGATGAACATGTATTATTTTTTGGACTTATGTAATGCACGCGGTGCAAAACTTTGCGACACACATCTATATATGCATATGCCTATGGTTTATTATTGTGCTTTTATATGCTTACTTGTATAATGTTTTGATTATAAATTACGCAAATGTCTATCTAATACATGATTAGCCAATGCATCAGATAATGTGTTTAATCATCTTGGAATATGTTGATATGTAATAAAGTCAAAATTCCTTTCCAACAATTTAACACGTAAGTACAACCTTAAAATGTGACGGTCTCTGACAGAATATCGCCCATTGAGCCAATGGACGACAAGTTGAGAGTCTAGGTTAACAAGCAATGTACAAATACCGAGATTAATTGCCTCGGATAATAATTCAATAACAACGCTATATTCAACAACATTGTTTGTAGTACAGCCTAAACACAAACCTTGAAGATCTATCAACTCACCGTGAGTATCGTAGATCATCCAAGCCGCAGAGGAAAAATTACGAGTGCTGCGGCAGGCACCATCAGCAAAACCAATGTAAGGTGCACCCGACATCTGCACAAGAAGCAAAAAGACACAATAAGGTGCAATCACGCTTTCACACCAATCCGAAAACATGAAAACTCACACACACACACACACACACACGCATAAATCGAAGCGCATGAATTATGCTCGAGAATAAAGGAACGGGCATGCCCCCCAGCATGGTGTCTCAATTCGAGGTACATGCCCCCCAAGCTTCAGTCCATTGAAAATGGAGTGAAGGTTGACATTACTGTTATTGCACTCGAATGGCATCATATCGCCCCAGGATTCTATCTGATTAGCGGGAGGAAGGACCCACGGATCAGAACGCACAGAAATCATGTTAATAGGGGCGAGATTCGGAGGTGGAAGTGGAAAGACACCCATTAGGGCGGGATCCTTAAAGAGCCCAGCTCCCACACTCTCGAATGACTTGGAGGTATGCTCCACGAAAGGCACATTTCCTTCAGAAGAGGAGGCGAAGAAGGAGAGCTGGTCCACCGTGACAATCTTCCCCTGATGGGGGAAACGAATGACACGGAAAAGGGAGGAGGCCACGGCTTGCATGGCGTATGTCCAGCTACGTCCGAGGAGGTTGTAAGTAAGATTAGTGTCGACAACTTCGACTTCCACTTCTACCGTCTTCCCTTCCAAGGAGATGGGCAAGCGTTGGAGGATACTGTAAGGACGAGACTCTCTTCC
Source organism: Pinus tabuliformis (assembly GCA_031772625.1). Lineage (NCBI taxonomy): Eukaryota > Viridiplantae > Streptophyta > Pinopsida > Pinales > Pinaceae > Pinus > Pinus tabuliformis. The sequence goes on along the minus strand of CM062808.1, from coordinate 469,505,168 downwards.
ATCAAAGGCTTCTAACGTTGTAGGAGACTAGCTCAGTGTTGGAGAACCAATAGCTTTCCAGCAAGCAACATACATGATGCAAGTTGAGGCACCTTCATCAATGACCGTACGATGAATCGCTTTACCATTGATGATGACCTGTATAAGGAAAGCGATTTGGTGAGGCAGTCTCGGCATATAGCCCTCGAGATCAAAAGAAATCAAATCCGAGTCAGCCGGGTCTATGCCACCGATGGCCGATAGCAAGGACTTCCTCTGGGAGGGTCAGCTCTGGAGGACTTCTAGAGCGAACATAGCAGACGGAGCCTGGCATGGAAAATTTTAGGGGCTAATGTTCGCCCAGTGGGCTAATTTTCCATGATTTTTCCAAAAAAAAGATTCGCCAAATTCCAATTTTATAAAAGACGATTCGCCCAAATTTTAGAATATAAAATTATTTTACCTTAAAAATCGCCAACATTATAGAGAGACTATATATAAAATAATTATAAATTTGATTAATTTTACAAATATATCAATAAACATTTATAATTTGCGTATTAGGGATTAGTGAGATTCGCCAATATTTTAAACTTCAAGAAAATTTTCCATCCTTAAAATTTTCCTTGGCTAAGTCCTCAACGATGCTGTAGTGCTGAGCAGCACAAGAATTAGCGTTGTAAGAAGACTTTCGGAGTACACCTTTTGGAGGGGGTCGGATAATCGTCTCAGTTCTAGGTCTTTCGATGTGGAGTGGACCAGAATTGGACGGAGGAGCACTGGAGGGGACCTCCGGCTCTTTCCCGGCATGAGATGGATATTCTTTTGCTCGGGTAGTGACATGGATGGGAATCGTCCCAGCCATAAAGACTTGAGATCCGAATGAAGAAGAGGGTTGCGATGGATCTGCCACCATTTGAGTTTGCTGTGAAGGGAAAGGTTCTTTAAGCACAGCAAGAGTCCCAAGAGCACCTTTCAATAACCGACTAACTTTGGACCCCCTGGGGCAGTCTTTAGTGTAGTGATCCTCATCACAGATGAGACAAGGATACTTAGGTTTTCGTTAACCTCAGAGGTACTTCCAGAATTAGGTTGACCCTGAGAAGTGTTTCCATTAGAAGCATTATGTTTTTGCTTCCCAGGGTTCGCGGATGACTTCTTTGAAGACGTGTTTACAGAGCCAATAACTCTATCAACAGATGGTTTTGGCGGAGCTTTGGATGTTCCGAGTCTCGGGGCGTCTGGAAAATAATCATATAAAGTACCCGACTGAGAATGTACTAAGTCAAGGTACTGATCACGCATGATAGCCTGCTCTTCAGTTACACAAGCTCCCATGGCGATGTCTCGTGCGATGGCAGGGACAAAGGAAGTCGTGAACCAATCGGTCAGGAGCTGATCAGGAATCCAAAATTTGATCAAGCGACGACGTCGTCTCCATTCATGTATATGATCAGATATATGCGTGGTTGTGTCTTGCTTGAGAGACGTAAGGAGATGTGTCCCTGTCTCATACTGAATGGGTAACTGAAAATGAGTTAGGAATGCCATAGCCAACGAGTTGAAATCTTGAAATGTTCCGCGATTCAACTCAATATACCACTTAGCGGCCGAGTCGGTGAGAGTCCTTTGGAAGAGGCGGAGCCGGATGGAGTCATCAAGCCATGAGTTGGATGAGCACCAAAGGTGATAGGTCATGACATGGGCTTGAGGGTCCTCACCAGCTTTGCCGTCGAATTTCAGGCAATCACCGGGTATCTTAGTTGGGACTGGTGGCCAATATGGATTATGAAGAATGGGGTCATTCGTCAACTTGGACACATCTGGGAGTTCCAACGTCGCTAAGAAAGGCAACTGAGGGTTAAAGGACATTTGTGGTTGTGGGAGAGAGGTAGTACTAGGGTTCCAACTAGGTGGTGGTTGCCCCCATGGACTTTGTCCGGATGGGCCTGGCCCATAAGGGTTCTGCCCATAAGGATTTTGCCCATAGGGGTTCTGTTCATATGGATTCTGTCCATAAGTAGACAGTTGACCCTGAAACTGCCCCCCAGCACCCCATGGATTAGCAACTTGACCGGCAGGTGCAACATACTGTTGCTGATAATTCTGGTAGGGAGTGACTTGCATTCATTGATAATTTTGATAAGGGGTAAATTGAGTTTGCCCCTGGGGTTGCTGGTAGCCATACGATTGTTGAGCTCCATACTGAGCCTGATAAGAAGGCTGCGCTTGGTAGGAAGGTTAGGGTTGTGGCCCACCTTGCATTTGATAACCAATTTTAGTTTGGGGCCCAGAAGGATGTCCTTGCACAACTTGAGCTTGGACCATCTGGCCGAAAGGTTGGCCTGGTTGGGTTTGGGACAGACCCGTTTGCCCAGAAGGATGAGCTTGCTGGGTGCCGAGTTTTCCTTGAGCAACCGAGGGTTGTCCTTGCGGAACAGATGGTTGAGCGGGCTGGACGGCCGGTTGACCTTAAGGTTGGCCAGCCTGTCCAGAAGGATGACTAGGCTGGGCAGTGGGTTGGCCTTGCTGTGCAGAAGGTTGACCCGCTTGCCCAGTAGGATGACTAGGCTGAGCAGTGGGTTGGCCCTCCTGTATGTAAGGCTACCCCCCTTGCCCAGAAGGATACCCCTGTTGGACTGCCGGTTGACCTTGAGGAATATAAGTTTGTGCAGCTTGTCCAGAGGGATAACCCTGCTGGATACCAGGTTGGCCTTGTTGGATATAAGGTTGTCCTGGTTGTCCAGATGGGTAACCTTGCTGGATACCAGGTTGCCCCGGGTAACCAGAAGGTTGGGTCAGATAAGTAAAAGATGGACCACCAGCGGCCAAAGGTTGTCCCTGATAGGGTTGTCCTTGTAGGCCCCCAGGTTGTCCTGGGTAAGACTGGCCATAATATTGCTGCCCTTGAGGGGTTTGCACATAAGATGGCTAGCCTTGGTTAGGTGGTCCCTGAGGCTGTGCAGGCCTTACTTGGCCTCCATGGAAAGTGGTGGCATTCCAAGTAATGGATAAAGGTACCTAAACCTCAACAATAGGTTGAGTAGGCAAGGGTTGAGAAAGCTGAAGGTATTGACCAACATAATCGTAATAATAGAATGGACCTTGCGCGTTCGAATCCTAAATAGCTTGTCCATAGGTATCATATGGCCCCCCTCCTAGGACGGGACCAGAAGAGGGTGGTGCACTATGTGCAGGATGGATAACTTTAGGTGTGTGTGTCGGCTGGCCGCTACTCACTTGACCGTGAGGGGGACCAGCACCAGTGTTCAAAGCTGAAGACGTTGTAATGGCACTAAAAACCAGAGTTGAATGTGCTATACAAACAGTTGGATTTGTCGGAACTGAAGTGAAAGGTGTAGTGTGGACTTGTGAAACAAAAGATCCTGTGGTGGGAGTGATATGGGGGTCCCACCTAGTCGAAGCAGGGATCCTGGCATTTACCCTATCCCTCAACGACTGGTAGCGTGGGGGAAGTGGAGAAGTAGCTGGGATAGGATTGTCGATATTCGACAACACAGGTGTCTCACTCACTCTAGGAGATGTCTCATCCATGTGAGAGGTAGACATTGGAGACGACACACTAGGGGGGGTAACAGGAATATCGTCCTCGTTAGGCTCCCAGATGGGGTTCCAATCGACTTCGTAATCTTCGTCGCCCGGGGCACAAGAGTTGATCGGTTGGATACTCGGGATAACAGGAAGAGTATCGTATCACTCACAACTAGCACCTCAGGAGCAACGGAAGACGGAGACCCTTGATCGCTTGGAACAGGAGTCAATGGCTCAGCCAGGATGATGAACTTCAAACAGGATCTAAGGGAATCTAACGATAAAGGACCCTACTCAAACTAACGCACACAATATCTAACCAGGTAATGTTATTCGTGGCCAAATAAATTTTAAGACGCATAGACACAACTTGACCTTTTCATGTTTTAAGAGTCGAGAAAAGGACAAAAAGGTGACTCTAGTCGCCTTCGAATGTTTTGTGAGCCCGAAGTGACAAACTGCTCAGGTGAGCCTTTTCTTTTAAGGAGTCCGAAAAGGATCAAAAGTGACTACTCTGGAGAGACTAGGCAAAGGGTTTACCAAACAAATCCGTAAAACTGCATATACACCTTGGTAGTCATATGAAAACCAAGGACTTCCAGTACGGTAGTCAATCTTCCCGAATGCTGTGTTCGGTGCGTTACGGCTTGTAAGGCGGCAGACACGGCTTCCTGTGGATAAAGGATGATAACCTAGTGGGGTCTCCCCTATATACGCGACAGTACGTCGAAGCTCAAGTCCGTGCTAGACCCCTATCGAGTCACAAAAGGAGGAATCACCCAACCGTAGTGTGAAACAACAGTGACTAGGTTTAACAACGCCGGAGCACATCTCTAGCCTAGACCTCTAATCGGTGAGCATTATGTTCCAATGCGTTTTTAATTTCATTCAGTTCATTTTATTGTTGATCTTAAGTTAAGTTTCAATTTCCAGGTCCTACCGTATGTAATCTCTCACAATTTCCTAAATGCAAACTATATGCCAAAGAATATCATTTCGTTCGATGAATACTAACTACGAGAGAGTTGAGAATTTTTCAAACAAAATGACCACAAACAATCAAGAACCACTCTAATGCAGCTAATGACAAATAAATGAAACTTGTCTTTGTTTTAAATCGCTTAATCAATGAAAAGCTTCTAATTTCAAATAACTAATGCAACGCAAAAGAGATTATTCGTTTTCTTTTCAATGGCAAAATGCACTAAAAAATTTTTGAGAGATAGTAACACCGAGAAAAAAGATCAATTTCACTCAATGAGCACACAATCGAATCCCAAAACACCAAGATAGTCCTTGAAACCAAGAAGAAAACACAAATACCTCTACGAGCTATGTAATCTAAGCCCAAACGAAGTCAAGCGAAATCCAAGCGGAAAAGGAGAAAATCACTTGAATACCAACAAAAGGCTTTGACAACTACTGAGCAAGTGCAAAAAGTAATCACAAAGTCGATTGGACGATCAAAGAACCCAAGACTCCTACGGAAGGCTAGACGCACAAAGCCACTAGATGCCCTAGGGCTAAACTGTGAAATCGACAAAAAAAGGCAAACACCCGAAGGATGAAGGTCTAAAACCAGTCAGACAGGGATCAAACACACTCCAGTAATTGAAAAAGACGCAGCAAAATACAAATCCAAGCTCAGAGGGCTTGAAGACAAGCGAACTAGAAAAGTTGACAGGCCTGGCGCGACTGTCAGGCTGCAACTCGCGCTTTTATGGGATTGGCGCGGGTTGTCTTTGAGAAACTTGCACCAATTGGCACAACTGTAAGGCTAAAAAGCACGCTAATCGAGTTTGCTATGTCAAAAACAAAAGCAAGCAACCCAGGGCTTGAAAACAGTATCTAGGCAAACCAAGGAGCAAGAAATAGCAATAAATCCAACCCAGAAAGCTATCTAAGCAATCAAACGAGAAACCAAAGAGACAAGGCCTCCCCAGTGGAGTCGCGAAATTGTTGTGGAGGTAAATCCTCTCTGTAGACAGAGATGATCCCTACTAGCCCAGACCGGGTCTAGCAACAATCACACAATGCTATCACGCAAGTTCCTAATTGCAAATAAAAAGTGGATGGTGAGAACCTACTTGGATTCCAACGCTAGTGTTCGTCGAAGAGATGTCGCCCTCGTTCCTTTGCTTTGGCCGGTCACGATCCCCACGATCTCTGTGATTGGACACCTGCACATGCAAAGAACAACACGAAAACAAGCATAAAATCTAGTAGATGCAATTATATATCAGTCAGAAAAGATATAACTCAACATCAAACATAAGACAATGAGAGTGGAAACATAATGATAGTCATCTATTATTAATAAATAACAAAGAAGAATACAACCATTGTTCTGATGTCAAATCCTCCTTTGGCTGGGTAGTCAGCTACACAAGTCTTGCAAAGCTTGTTGGGTTGAGGAACAAGCCTCTCTCTCTTTGGGTGACAAGAATCTCCTTACTTAGATTTGGCCTTATGGGTGCAAAGAAGGCTCTTGCAGCTTCAAACTCTCTATCACTATGCTGGAACTAGAACTACTGTAACTATCACTAGCTTGCTCAAGGCATAGAGGCAAGCTTTTATAGATAGAGAGGAAAGAGATAGGATCAACCACATTATTCATGGGATTAGCTTTATCACTTGGAAACTTCCATGAAAGGTGGCAAACCACTTTCCCTTCTATGGAGATTCGAAGCCAAACCATCCTAGCTCAACATAGATTCAGTTGCTGAATGGGTTGAAGAGAACCTTCAGAAGCTTTTTGGTTAAAAAATTTACTCAATTCGGTTGGCACGAGTGCGACTCTGGGACAGAGCGCCAATGGCGCACCCTTTTTAGAGGATTTCCCTCATTAGCGCGGGCAGTGAACTGTGGACCGGAACTAATGCAAAAAGAGTTGTTTTCATGGGTATTCAGCAGGAGATGTCTTCAGGGCAAATGAAGCTCATACTTAGAGGAATATGATGTAAGTGGTTTCAGGTTATGTCACTTCTCACAGGTCCCATAATGAGTCCTCTAGTGTGCGGGTGAGGGGTAATAGGGACGGTGACAAACGGTGACAAATTGTTGTGTAAAATGGATAGAATGGGCTAAATATTTTCTACAAAGGGATTTATAGGGAAACTGTCAGCAATAAGTAGAGGCTTTAGGCTAGGGGCCAGAACCATTTGCAGAAAGGATTACTGCTCATAAGCTGGAAGGGTAGTGTAATGGTAGACCAATGTGGTTTATGTGAACTGCTAGGGTTCAAAGGAGCTTGGGTAAATTAGGGCCTTCTAAATTAGCTATGGGGTCACCTCAAGGATTTTGACCCGAGTTGAGGAGACAAAAAAATTATTCTCATCTATGTAAGCAGTTGTTAGCTAGGAAACAAACTCAGGGAAATGGTGTACTGAGGGTGCGATTTTCTAGTACATGCCTGAGTCAACCACCCAAAATGGGTCTTCCCCCTTGACGTGGCTACCACACAAGTTGAATCGAAGGTCCGCAAGGTAGTAGGCACTAGAGGGGTCATAAATTTGTGCCTCAGTCCATGAGATGCTCGACACTTGATGAGGGTTTAACCTCAAGGGATTTAGAGGGTTTAGGCCCACTGCCTTATTCATGTTCCAATGAATATTCAAATAAATTGCAGGTGAAAGGGGAATGATGTGTTACCTGGTTTCCATAGAAATAAATGAAAACGACATTGGAGGGAGGTTCCAGACCAACTGAGTGGTTAGACGGCATTTGTAGAAAATACGAAAGGCGAGAGGCATTTTCACTAGGAAATAATATGAAACTTTCAAAAATTTGAGGTGGGAAGGGTTTTTATAGGTGGAGAGGGGAGAACGGTAGGCTGAAGTGGGATGATGTCATGGGAGGATGCGTGGTAGAAGGGGATTGGGTGGTGACAGGCGATAGGCGGACGAGAGTGGGAGGAGGGTGGAGATATCACCGTTTTAATTTGAATTTCTCGCTCGATTGAATTGACGCCAACAGACTGACTGTCATGGCAGGTGGTACCCACCATCCACTCGTGGGTAGGAGAGTGGGACGTTGGATCCATCAGTTACCCCTCGGAATTAATCTGGGCCATTGGATCGGCGGGCCTGCCAAGTTGACTTATCAACTCCAGGGGTTAGCACCTGCCTATCACCTGCAAAAGTTACCAGTTTTGTATTGGCATGGTGTTGAGTATGATAGGGGGAGTACTTGTCTCATCCAACATGTTATTAACATTATTCTTCAGTGTTGGAATTACCCTTTGCCTTTCATGTCAAAGGGGGAGAGAATTTGGATTGTGGAGATCAACTTTAGAGTTGGAGAGCATATGGAGATCAACCTCAGATGTTGGAGATCACGTTGAGGTTGACATCAAGGCCAAAGGGGGGGTTTTTTGGCATTGTAGTGTTGGAATTGATGTCAACATGGTCTTGGTGTTGTTCATCATATGCTTTAGGTCAACTTGATGGTGGTAGTCCTCTCTATGTTTGTGATGAGTGTTGTTGGCATGGGAAGAGGTATAGTGCTCATTAGTTGTTGTAGTGATTTGATCTGCTTGTTAGCTATTGGTTGGCATTGATGTCAACATGGTTATGATCTAGTGTGGGAAATATAGGTTGAGTAGAAATGTTTTGGAGTTAGTTGTAGATGTTGATGATGTGTTGATGATGCTTCTATAGGTGTTGTAAGTGTTTGAACAGGTTGTTTGATGCCACTATCCATATTAGAGATGTTTATTATGTTGAGGAGTTTGGAATACTATGTCTTCATGATGATGAAATTATGCAAGGGTGTCTTGTGTGTTCTTGATGATGCATATGAGTTGGAAAATAATCTACAGATGTTGGAGGAAGTTTGAAAGATTTTGAAGATGTTGTAGGAGGCCCTACAGGTGTTGGAGAAGCTGGAAAAGCTATGGAAGAGTTGCCCTACTAGATGGAGGTGACCTGATACTTGCACATGTTTGGAGGCTTTTGTCATGGTTATTAGAGGCTTCTCATGGGTTTTAAGAGGTTCTACAGTGTTAGGAGATGCTTCAAGAAGTAGATAAACAAGTCCTAGAAGTTTGGAGTTGATCATATGCAAGAACAAGGATGAAAACAGGGTAACTTAGGTCTCCCGAAGAAAACTTGTGTGGGTAACTTGGGTTGTGGCTTAGAGAATAGCATTATAACTCAGGTTTGCAAAACAAAGGGAGTGTTACCCTTTCTATGTGTTTTTCCTCTGCATTCCTCATGCATCTCAGGTTAATTTATGGTTTTTCTTTCTTGCCCTGTTCGAAATTTTTTATGTAAAGGTCAGAAAAGGCCATGGAGTTTCTAGAAAGTGATTAACATTGGAAATATCCTTCATGAAGTGGAGTTAGTGGCAAGATCTAGTCAAGGAGTTGAATCCATATCAAATAAAGCGTATGAACATAGTTTTTTTGAGCTCAGTAGTTCTTGGTAATTATTGAGTTAATCACCTCAGTTCATCTATATATTGTGGAAATATCAATGATAGTATGGTTGGATGTGTTGTGTGTTGGGTGAGTGTGAGAGAGGAGGATTGTGTGCAAGCTGTGAGGGTTGTGATGCAGATTTTCTAAAGAAGTTTGCAGGTGTTGCAGCAAGTAGCAAAATCATGTTTTAGCCAACAATTTTTGCAAAGAGTGAGGAGATGAACTATTAGATATTTGATGCAGATCTTCTCGATGATTTGTAGCCATGTGTGTTTTCTGCAGTTTGTTGTTGAGAGAAACATTTATTTTGTGAGGAATTTATCTATTATAGAGAGGGTTTTTTCTGATGTATTTATCAAATTATTATTTACAATGATTGATGTATTGATTGAGGTTGGGTTGCAGTTTGTGGTATTGTATTGGAGTTTTTTTTTGTGTGCTTTGTAGAGATTGTTGTTATGGTGTTCTTGTTGGGCAGTTCTATGGTTCTGGTTTGAAACATTTTGAAACGAGAACCACATAGAGGAGTGGAGTTGGGTGACTCTAGAAAAATCAATATAGGGAGCATATATCTCAATCAAATGGTGGTTGGAGAGTCTAATGGGTGTTGGGAGAGGCTCGTTGGTCATGGTGGCTTCTAGTGGATGGGTGTCTATAGAGTCGTGTGAGAAAGAGACTTCCTACTAATAGTAGCTAGATGAACCTCTATGTAATGAATTTGCTTAACATAATAATATATATTGAGCAACACAACAACAACAAGGGTGGTTTTTCACCTAGAGGGCGTTTTCCGCAAGAAATACTTGTGTTCCTTATGTTGAATGTTTTCATGGTTTTATGTTTATGATTGACGCTCTGATCTCTACTTATGTGCTTCAAATTATGTATTTTTTAAAGGTTTAATTAATTGAAGAAAAAAATTATAAATGCCTTCACTACTGATTTACCCCCCCAGTAGTGATCTAGTTTCTAACAACATCATCTAACCTACCATGTGGAACTCACGTAGTCGCCACATGGTACCCACGTGGCTACCCAAGTCATGGTTATGTCACCACCTGCGTGGAAACTCCACTCCAGTTGTCGACCCATTCATGCCCATTGCCATGGTTCGCAAGTCCCTCACTTGAAGACTATAATCCCAATAGGATTGGACCCAATCCACAATGAAACTTGTTGGGGTGGAGGAGTCAGGGTTACGAGGACCCTTTTGGGACCCCACCTCCACATATTGTCTAGTAATTTGCTATGGTTGTGCACTCGGGATCCACCCTACCTTGTCATCTTGGCCCTTTCCCCTTTTAGGATACATTCAACCACAAATGTGACCTAGCCTTCTTGCAAATATTTGGGGTGGTGTGGACATGTGACGAGGCTACTCCTTGCACCATCATGACATGTACGTTGGCCCACTATGACACATCTTCCCGGAAATAATATCTTGGGAACTTGGTACCCAACACCATGGGATACTATCGGGGGATAAACTTCGTGGTGATTGTTATGCAGGATTTATGACTACGAATAGAAATATCTCCCCTAGGTTTGGTGGCTAACCTAGAACAACAAAATGACAAAGGACCCAATGTTTTCCTTAAAGTAAGTAGATGAGGGGAAGAAACCTACTTGGAAGTTGTCGTATGTTTCACTCCTTTGTCTTGAATGCTCCAATCCTAGCTCCAACTGCCAAAATTAGAACCTGCACAACCAGACAACACAAGCCAAGAAACTACGAGATCTATGTAGCATCATCTATCAACTTTATTCAACAGATTGACATGGTATTGATATATATGAAATAATGACATCATATATAGGAAAACAAAGGAACTCTTTGTATTGATATAAATGGAGTGGGTTACAACCATAACTAGGTGTCAATCTTGTAGAAGATATCCTCCAAGTTGTTGACTTATCCTTTATTTGTCACAAAGTGTACCTCCAATCACCCTAAATACATCAAAGAATCACTCTCATGAAAGCAACATAAGGGTAGAATCACTCCCTAAAAGCCAACATCTTCTAGATGGAAGGCTGTAAATATATAGAGGAGTGGGGTAAGTTGGGATTTCTTATCCTTTTACCAATCTTGGGATTGAGATCCATTCTTGATGGGAGGATGAGATATAAGGATAAGGGATGGAAAATCCAAGGTAGGATAGGATAGGATTCAAATGTTTTATCTGAGGTAAATGGTTACAACAGATCCTGGAAGCTTATGAAAATGGAGGCTTCGGGATTCTCTCTCTTTTTCTCGAATTTCTAGAACCAATGCGGGTGCAAGGAGAGCAACTTGTAGGTGATCAATGTAGGCCATAGTGGAGAAACCTGTAGGTGAATGTTTTCCAACAAGAGGCCAGGGTGTGTTGGTCCTAAAACTGGCTCAAATGATGAAGTTTAGGGTAGAAACTGTGGGGAATGAGAGATTCATGCATAGGGATTTATGCAATGATGATGTAAAGGGGGAATAGGATGTGAATGATCCCATTAGGAGGTTGATTGATCATATGAGATAAAATAACCAATAATAGAGTGCCCCCTAAAGCACAAAGTTAGAGATGATGACTGATGACTGAAGTGCTTTACCTTGTGAGAAGTCAAGATCAAGAACAACTAGCAAGGTTGTCTTCTGTTACAATACATTTACATCATGATATCTCTTTTTTTCTAAGGGAGGCATACCCATACTCAGCACATAAGCTAACATTACATGTACAATGATGAAAAGACATGTCCATTGATGAATGATAGTGGACCCATGAATGGATAACTATCAGTATGATCATATCCATCATACATTGTGATCTCTATATAATCTTGAAATCACTGCCCGGATGGCCAAAACTATATCTGGGGTCTTCTTATCTCATGCACATGACCAACCAATGTATGAGTCTAACCATGTGAATCAATCAGCTAAGGTCGAACATGGTAGACACCATCTGATTACCGGCCAATTATGTAAGATTTTAACAAACGCGAGAGAAACCACTGATGATGTTAATGGATCTCAAGGTACTCAAGTAAAAACCGTATGGTGTGAGTAAATGAGTTGATGTCGAACACCACACAAAATCTTTTGGTCAAAGGCCATTAATGTAAGCCTATCACCGAGAGTGAGGAAACTATCCATTGATGTATGCAAGAACTAAGGTACCGATGGGTGTTTCTAAGTCAACTTCCTTTATTATGTATTGATGTCAATAGGAAGCAACCCATCGCAGGAGGGCCTTGATGTATTCCCCATCAACGACAAGAAACGGGTATGATGATTGAGACAGAATGATTAGAATGATGCTAGTATGGAACTAGATCAGGAAAGGTGAACATGGAATGAAGGCTTAAGAGTATTGTAATAGATATCAACATAATGACTTCTCTTGAACATACCGATGAAACTGAATGGAGTTAGAAGCATTGACCCAACACTGAAATGGAGGTTCTGTGAAGGTATGATGAACCAAAAGACAAGCAGATTATCCAACCCAAAAACCACAGAGATGAAGTGGAAGAGTGTCATGTTCAAGAGCAACTCATTGCCTTTAACAAATGGAGTACCCTATTTTCCCAATTTCCCCAACCATACTAGTCAGTACCTCTTTATTTTTTAACAAGCTTGAGGAGGATAACATATGCTTGATCTGTAATTCCATCCTTCAGATGAATCCCTATGAGTATATTTAACGAAACCTGAGAAGGAGTGGTTCAGACTTGTCATGTTCGACAAGTCCATCGTTGTTTGATGTTTTAACGAGTCCAACGAAGGTAAAAGTCGACTTCTTTTTCATGTTTAGAGAGTTTGAAAAAGAGTTGAAAAAGAAAACTCAGATGTCACTTTTGTAGATAGTCTCTCAAGTCCGAAAAGGTAGAAGACAATACTCAAGAGAACCTCTTAGCCATGTTTGACTAAGGTTTTCATTTTTTGTAATTAGTTTATCTTAGTCCAGAAAAGGGTTAAAATTATATTGATTAGGTGTCTTTTCATTTAATTTTACAAGTTCGAAAAGACAAGTGCTCGAAAATCTTTTCATATTTGGGAGTCTGAAAAGAGCTAAAAGAGAACTCCTCCTGGAGGAACGAGTGGTATAAAGGGTAGAAAATAGTTTTGATCATGATGGAGCTTCTAAAAATACACAAAGGTCAAGAGGTAGGCTAACAAGACCACTCATCGCAGTTGTTCCTCAGGAAAGGGTAAAAACCAAGTGAAAGCATATGATCAGCCAAGAAGATGGTGACGATGGAATGAAAAAAAACCAAGGCTCATTTAGAAAAAACAAGATGATAAAAATGGAAATCACGAGGGATAAAATGGGAATGGTTTCATTTTTACAGAAGCTTGAAACATGGGAAACTATGCTTGAGAATACTTGAAGATGGTTTCAGTTTTTCACAAGCTTGAAACATGATAAAAACTATGCTTGAGAGTGGTTTCATTTTTACACAAGCATGAAATAGAGGAAAACTATGCTTGAAATAAGTTTGCATGCCCCCAACATAATGATTCAATTCGAAGTACATACCCCCCAAGCTTCATTTCATGCACCTAAGTAGACTACTGGGTACTAACAGGTGGATGGAATGAAGGTTCATTTATGAGATCAAGTGAAAGACTTGACTGGGAATTTATGAGATCTAATCAAAGAATCTAATTGAAAATCAGATCCATTTCATTTTTTAATGAACTTGACACATGAAAAGAACTATGCACATGGGAACTTATTTCATTTTTTAACGAGGTTGAGATAGTAAAAGAACTATCCTCATGACACCTTGTTTCATTTTTTAATGAGCTTGACACAAGAAAATGAACTTTGATCAAAGGACCTTGTTTCATTTTTTAAGGAGTTTGACACAAGAAAAGGAACTCTGCTCTGAGGACCTTATTTCATTTTTTATTGAGCTTGACACAAGAAAAGAAACTATGCTCCGAGCCTTGATCATGGCCTCTGAGAGACCATGGCTTCCAAGAGGTTCTCATCAGATGGGAGAACAATGCTCTAGAAGGGATACATATCAAGGGATCTAATGGAAAGATCAGACTCCAATGCCCCTAGTACATGATGCACTACATCACCTACTAGATCATCAGTAGATGTAGGCATGGAATAGGTGGCCACATAATTAACTAGTGGTGGGGAAGATACCACTTTCATATAAGGAACATTTAGGGAAGCTGGTTGATTGGGAGCCAAATTAGGACCAATGAATGAAATTTGGTCAATAGTCATGATTCTTATTTCATGTGGGAAACACATCACATGAAAGAGTGAAGAGAAAAGAGCTCCCATGACATAAACATAGTCACACCCAAGGAGTAAATTAAAATCCAAAGGGCGTTGGATTACCATCATATCGATATAGACAGTCTTTCCTCCCAAAGTAATAGAAAACTTAGGAAGGATCCCTAATTGTTGATTGGTTCCTCTCTTAAAAGCCAACAGATTCTAGGTAACGGGCACAAGCTATGGAGAACCTAAATCTTGCCAAGAAGTTGAGGACATAATACTAACAGATGTGCCTTGATTTATAATTGTGCTAGGTACAACCACATTATACGACTGTACCATGATATGGAATGGAACATAAGGAGGAAGACGATATCCTGTCAGTCGACTCCAATCAAAGGAAGTGACCATACTACTTGGAAGGGGGACCGTAGGAACGAGATAACTACCCCCTTGTGCCATAATAATGGGAGGGTTTCCCCCCTGTGCCGAGGGAACGAGAGGATTTTCCTCCTGTGTCATTGGAACAAGAGGATTTCCTCCCAATTCATTGGAATATGAAGAAACAAGAAGAACCTGAGTTGTATGAAGTTCACTCTCTACGGGAAAGGTATGATCAACTAAAGGTGGAATTGATTCAACTATTTTCTCAACCAATGGTTGGTCGGGAACAGACTCATGGGATTCACGTTAAGAGAGAGTGGGATTGATTACAGATGGATTTTGATCAATCACTTCATCAACTAGTGGAGGATTGGGAGAAAGATTCCAGTAACCAGCTAGAAGTCGTGGTTAAGAAGTTGTAAGTTTTTCCAAAACCTTTGAGGCTTCATCCATATAAGGACAAAGGTGAATAGGATGATTCTCTTCACATAAATTATAGGTAAAGTTGACTTTACCTTTTTCCCATGGACCTTCCTATCACTAGTTGAGGGTTTGTCACCAGCAAGATCTCAAGAAGTTGATGACAAAGGCTGATGTGAGCCTATGGACCACACTTCTAATACCTTGGGAATACCAGGAAAATCTCTAAAAAGGTGGTCACCCTTACATAACATGCAAGGGGATTTAACTTTACGAGGCTGATTGGAAGACTTTTCCATACTAGATGCATCTGTAGCAATGGTTTCTTGGTTGCCCCCTGCTTATTTTGCTTCTTCCTCTTCATCATTTTCTTCTTCTTCTTAGCTTCCTGGTTACTAGAACCTAGAATTTCACCAGGCGAAGAGGAAGAAAAGGATGAAGAAACAATAGGTGAAGAAGGAAAAGGGTCAACTTTAGGATCAACATGAGGTTGATGTTGTTCAAGTGAAGGAGACCTCAGTTGAGAAGCAGTTTGGACATTCAGAACCATAGGGGTCAAAACTAACCAAACTAGCAAACCAATGGTAAATCCAGGAAGGGACAACATTGCCATATAAGGAGCACCAATGTTTCCAAAAGAATGAAAAGGACCAGGATTCTCGTCATAGGGGTTCCTTGATTGGTAGACTCTGGAACTGTTCCATTAGTCTCAACCTAAGATCCACTAAGGAGTTCTTCCACAGGGAGGATGTTGTTCCACATAAAATAAATTGATTTTAGAAGTTAAGGACACAAACAAAACAAAGGGGTAACTAGGCATAAAGTTTTACTAAGCAACTGTGAACTACAATATACACCTTGGTGAACTAAGGACTTAACATGTGTACAGGAAATCTCCCCGAATGTTGTGTTTGATGTATCACAGTATACAAGGTGATTGAATCGGTTACCTATGGATGCATAGAAACCTATAGGGGACTCCCAAAATATACTCGATGGTACGTGGGAGTGCAGTCCATTGTAGTGTTTTCTAATGCATAACCATTCGATGAGAGCATTCCCATATACTTTACGTGCATGGAGCGCCACAAATATACCCAAAGGTACGTGGAGAACAATCCCATACACTCACGTATGTGGAACGAGATTTCACCCCCAGGATGCAATGCTGGAAAACAACGACAACTCCTACATTTAACGATGCTAGAAAACATCTCTAGCCTAGACCTCTATGTGTTTGCATTAATGTTACAAATGCTCCTCAGGTTGATTCAGTAAATTTTAAAGTTGAACTTGAATTATGTTTTAATTTCAAGGCTCAAAAATCGATGTCACCTGAACACACCTACAATGCAACTAATATGACAAAAATAACTCTTTTCATTTTCCTTTTAATAATGAAAGGCCTAACTAATTAGGGGAAGAAGAAATCAATCAACAATGCAACAAACAAGTGATGCAATAATCAATCTCTATAACTTCACTTTTCCAATCAAAATCAAAGCCCTATATGCAATGGATGATGCATAAGATATTTCTTTTCGATTCCACTTAATTTTCAAATGAAAACTAAGATATAAATGTTTAATCACTGATTCAAATGAACTATTTAGAATGAGGACTAAAACAACAATTCATCCAAGCGACCAATGACCAAACGAAATTAGTTTGCAAGAGACCTAATGATAAGAGCAAAGAAAAATTGAAACCGATCCTTAACAAAGGAATTCAAACACAAATGAAAACAAAATGGAGGCTTCAAAGAGACCACAAGGCACTCAAGATTCAGGGAAGGTCAGCTGGAAGTAGGTTGACCAAGTTAACACTGAGAAAACAAGGAAAATTTTGTGCAAAAAAAGAGATCAACGTAGGTGCAGAAGAGGCACCAGTGCTTTTCAACACAGGCACAGAGAGGGCCCAGGTGGGGTGCAACGTAGGCACAAAGAAGGCCCAGGTGGGGTGAAACACTCTATCAGTAGACCAAAGGGTGCGTTGGTCCTGGGAAAGAGGATTCTGACACAAAAATTGCAAACAAGACTCAATGCAATCACTTCCCTAGGTCTGTTCTTGGTTGGTTAAAGCAACAAAGGTCTATGATAGTGGAAAATCAAACATAGTGGACAAAGAAACCACCAAGGGAATAGACCGCTCCCCAGCAAAGTCGCCAATTTTTTATGCAGGATTTATGACTGCTGACATAAATATCTCCCCTAGGTTTGGTGGTTAACCTAGAACAACAAAATGACAAAGGACCCAATGTTTTCCTTAAAGTAAGTAGATGAGGGGAAGAAACCTAATTGGAATCTATCATATGTTTCACTCCTTCTTTGGCATGAATGCTCCAATCCTAGATCTAGTTGCCAAAATTAGAACCTGCACAATAAGACAACACAAGAAAATAAACTACGAGATATATGTAGCATCATCTATCTACTTTATTCAACATATTGACATGGTATTGAAATATATGAAATAATGACATCATATATAGGAAAAAAAAGAACTCTTTGTATTGATATAAATGGAGTGAGTTACAACCATAAATAGGTGTCAATCTTGTAGAAGAGCTCCTCCATGTTGTTGAATTTTCCTTTCTTTGTCACAAAGTGTACCTCCAATCACCCTAAATGCATGTAAGTATCACTCTCACAACAACAACATTAGGGTAGAATCACTCTCCAAAATCCAACCTCTTGCATATGGAAGGCTGTAAATATATAGAGAAGTGGGGTAATTTGGGAGGTCTTATCCTTTTACCAATCTTGGGATTGAGATCCACTCTTGATGGGAGGATGAGATCTAAGGATAAGGGATGAAAACTCCATGGTAGGATAAGATAAGATTCAAAATTTTTATCTGAGGTAAATGGTTATAATAGATCCTGGAAGCTTCTAGAAATGGAGGCTTCAAGATTCTCTCTCTTTTTCCCAAATTTCTAGAACCAACGCAGTTGTAAGGAGAGAAACTTGTAGGTGATCAACACAGACCATAATGGAGCAACATGTAGGTGAACACTGTATAGCAAGAGGCCATGGTGCATTGGTCCTAAAACTAGCTCATATGATGTAGTTTAGGGTAGAAATTCTGGGGAATGAGAGAGTCATGCATAGGGCTTTGTGTAATGATGATGTAATGGGGGAATAAGATGTGAATGATCCCATTATGAGGCTGATTGATCAGATGAGACAAAATAGCCTATAACAGTGATGCCAAATGACGATGTACCATCCGTGTGGCCTCATAAGAGAGTGCCATGTGTCATGTGAGTTAGGCCCTCTTGGACCCAAGAAAATGCTAAGACAAGGTGCCATGTGGCACACCACAAGGGCACCACATCACTCTCTCCACCATGCCACGCACCCCATTATCCTAGGTCCCACCATAATTTCCAACCCCTTGTATGCATGTTTTTCATGTTATGAGGGAATTTGTGGTTTTCCATTCATTTCTTTGGGCTAAGGGCGTTCAACCAACCACACTGTGCCAAGTCACCCTAGGAATAAAATCCCAGGAGTTTCCCTTGGGGCTCCCCTTGAAACCTTTGGGGAGAAAGTTCCAGGGTTATCTAATGACCATGAGTGGTTACCCATTGATGGTCCGAGTCCACCTCCTATTTAAGTGCTTGATCACCGCACCTGATCACAAGTTCAAAGAGGTTATAATCCATTTCCTTTCAATGTCATGCACTCTGAACTTAAGGATTTCATCCTTGCACTTAGTAATTGTTAATGCATGTATAAGGGCCTTTGCCTAGGCATCTGACGCATAGCCTATAGATATACAAGGTTAAATGAAGGCCCTTTTGGGCTATACCCATTGAGATTTATGTAAGTACTCAACCTAATTTAGCATGCGACCTACAAAATACCCACAACACACACACACACACATATATGCTATCCCTCCTGATCTTATGGGTAAATATCAGACTGATAACCAAGGCATTTTAACACAAGTATTCATGTGTCTAACAAATACTGATCTATTCCTTCATACACATGCCATTTAGACCAATTTGCAGGCTTAGGATAGATACAAGAATAATCATTCATATGAAAACATTCAAGGAGCACTTCTATAATCGAAATCATGTTCCTAATTTTTAACTTGAAAAATTCATCAACATTGTGGCCAGATATTCAAATATTTCAATACAATTAATTAATCATTAATAAATATTCCCATTTCTTCATGCTTAGGAAATCCCAGGTTAATTTCAAGCCCAGAAATATCCACTGGAAATGAACCATTCCCTAAAATATTTACACCATACATTGAGACTCCTCATTTATGTAGGAAACAATACTCCTTAACATTATCATGACATCATTTCACCACAATAAACATAGACTCATGATAATCACATGTACAAAGACATAAGAGAATACTTATCTTGTAGGACATCTGGAAACTAAGATTGAGACTCTACCTCCATCCACCAACTACACAAGCTTCCACTCAGTCTTTCTAGACTTTTCAAACATGATTAGCATCCATGCTAGGATACCACAACATAAAGAGTCTCAACTCAGTTTTAGGAGAAGAGAGTCCACATCAAGGGAATGTTCATTAGTGGATAAACTACTGATGGGTAAGAGATCACCTCTCCAGGTACTTCATTAGTGAGTCAAGCACCAGATCTTTAGCCCCAAGGCAACTCCTGGTGGTTCATTAGCCCTCACAAATACCTAAGTGTCTCTTCCCAATCTAGTAGGTTCATCCATCCGCAAGCTTCCATTTGGTTATTCAACCTTTAGGAAACCACTATTTTGTATAATATTTCACCTAGAAATCCTCTCAAGATTTTCTCATATGGTTCATCTTTTTCTAGAGCTCGATCATTGTGATTCTAATCGCTACTCTCGTCGACACCTCTGACCCTTGGAGGAATTCCTTATAGTGCTCACCACTATGTGTTCTTCCACTATGCAAGCGTGAATGAGTTCCCTTCCTCCTAACTTTTTTTCGTTCCCCCTCAACAGACTATCTATCTATCTTTTTTGAGTCTCCACGCAGGCCAAATACCTTGGACAATGCAACATGTTCCTCCTTTTAATATTTTTGTCCTTTGTTGCTTACTGTTAGAGCTAAGAGACACATGGGCCTATCCTTTTATTACTTATTGCATATTCAACCCATTAAAATTCTCAACTAAACCATGGTTGATACATTTAAAATCACAAATTCTTCAAGAAATCTCCCTCCCCAAGCAACTGGAATCAATGTCCCTTTTTCTTAGCCTTTTTGAATAATTACAATTATTTACAATGAGGGAATATTAACGAGCAACTGTTACAATTTGGCTCTTATAAGATTCAAATTTTGGTCTTATGGATTTAAGAAAACTCAAAGATCCTTGTATCCAAATTGATTCCTCAATTTTTTTATTGTCCAATACATGCCTTCAAATTAGTTGAATAAAAACTAAACTTGTCAATCATTTATATTGTTGTGTATGTTAGATTGTTCTTGTTGAGTACTTTGATTTGTTTTGGTTACATAACTGTTGCATCACACTTCTCTATTGTATTCTTTTGAGCTACATCTCAAATGGATAATAATTCATTTGACAAATTTTCTTTTTCAGCGCCCATTTTCAATCCATTTCACCATGACACAATATTGATCCTTATCTTCACTTGCAATAGTAATATGTTTCTAACCATGTGCTTTATTTTAATAATAAATGTAATAGGCACATTTCTTCTTGTTGCAATATTAGCACGTCTCTATTTTTGTGAACATAATAGAGTGACCGGTTTGTATCTTTACTCCTAATCCAACTAATAAGAATGGTTTCTTAACTCTTAACTTTTTTTAATATTCTTAAAAAAGCCAAATCCTTGACATGAAAACTAGTGATTTTATACCAATATTTTACCAAATAACTTTTTAAATTTTTAACTTCACAAATCAATTTATAAACTTAAAAAAAAAATAAAAAAATCGTCATCTAATATTACATTTCAAAATCAAAACATCTCTCTATGACAAGACTTGTGATAATTATAAATATATAATCTTAAACAGTTATATATATATATATATATATATATATATATATATATATATATATATATATATATATATATAATTTTACCTAAAATAAAAACCTTTCATTATCTAACAAGGCCGCATAGCTAGCGTTCCTTGCCGCTTAGTTTAATTATTGAATTTTGACACGTAATGCAGCTAAGACCCACAATATGAGGTCTAATCCCATTAAGGCAATAAAAATCTAGTTCAATATTAATACATGATACATTTACATTGAAGAAATTTATAACGCACAACACAATGATACAAGTAGAGGAGAAACTAGAATAGATCAACATCCTAGGAGAAATGATAGAGCTAGGAAACAACTTGGAAGGTAAGTTTATGGGAGTGAAGAGTTTGATTATTTTTTTGGTTTATCTCCCATTGGTGAGGATCCCAAAAGTGTTGAAAATGTTCTAGATCAGATAATGGAGAATACTGAACGATATCTCGACATTCCTCCAATGTCAGGTAGAACATTAGAGGACTCAAAAGCACCCATCCAAGTTCCAGTCTTGAATTCAGATCCCTCAACATAGTTGTGGAATGTGTATGGCTTTTGACCTTTTGTTTATAGTTGTTTATATACAAGGCCACTTAGGCCAATGTTTTAGTTCTAGTTTAGTAAATCTTGTATCTTTCAACTGTCTCTATCCTCCTCAAAAAGAGTATATTTTTGGATATGGTCTAGTCTCCCCAGTAAGAGACTAACTTGACTTTTTATAACTTACTTTGTAAACCCCAATTTTTTAAATTAATATAATTCACCCAAAAAAAAACATATACACACAAAAATGATAATACAATAAATGATGTCTATTTATTCTTAAATAATAATAATAATAATAATTAAAAAAAAAAAAAACAAAATAGTATCACTACATCAACATATAATATATTAAAAAGGTATTATGAAACAATGTTAATATAATATATTAAAAAAAATTATGAAACAATGGTAATATTAGTATCATCCTGTTCCAAAAAATAACATCAAATTACCTCTGGAAAAGGCTTTACAAAAAGCTTACTACATTACATTGATTTTTTTTAATTGCTTTCAACAATAAATAAATGTGATTATATTTATAATATCATTTTTTAATTTTAGAAAAACAATTAAAAAACATTGTTGACCAAAATTATTGTTTTTGGTCTAAATTAATGTACAGTGCCTCAAACTGAGCCACGAATGCCCAACCCACGATTTTATGGTTATGGTTTTGACAGTGCAGGTTCGTTTCAAAGCTCAATCACATGTATAATATTAGGCATTTTTTCTGTCTCTTTCCTCAAGGTGCCCGCATTCGGTAAGTGGTCATTTATGAACTGACGGACCACTACAAATGTATGTTGGTGGAAATTTATGCACCGAGGAACCACTGCTAATGTGCGATGGTGACCAGAAAAGATCATTACACAATAAGAATCCAGTTGGATTAACCAATCACGTTTTAAAAAATTTGAATTAAAGAAATAAAAAAATAAATTGTTTTTTCGATAGTCAATAAACACACCCTCAGTGTCAGAGCTCGCACAATAGAAATCTCTATCTTCCCACTCTTGGATTTCAGGGCCTTAGAACAGTGTTTGGAAAGCAAGGAAGATATGCATGCCCCAGTCGGACGCGACACATACAAGTTCACTAGCTCCCCTCTGCAGGACATTTCAGTGATGACGTATATATCTGAAGTTTCCAACTCTAGCTCCTGGTTGCCAATGACAAAAATCTCCTGATTAATGTCCCAAAGATTAATCAGGTACCAAAGTAACTCGGGTTGGACCTGCATCCCTGGGGTAAGAAATAATTTGAGGAGTTTGCAAGCCCTCAAAGCCTCCAAGCAATTTGGGTCATGCATTGCCTGGATGTCAACATCTCCATGTTCCCTTTCTTTCCAATCCACCATGTTCAGCGATTCCCTCCTACAAAAGCCATTAATTTTGAGTCAATAATCATCCTTGGCACATAAAATTCAAGTTTAAATGGTCAGTTTTTGAGAAGATAGTGTTTTTCCATATCCATGGCATCGGCGCGCCTGTTTTAAAAACAGTTGTGCTGATTAGCGCGGATGACTTTGTTAATCACCCTCAGCTGACGCGATTCTATGCTTGGACATCGCGCCGACCGAGGGCAAAAAATATTTTAGAAAACCTCCTTAAAAATATAAAAAAGTGGCTAAAAGATGAAATAAAGAGCATGCAAATGGAGCTTAGGGCTTCGGCTATTACCTGGAACTGGCATCTCATCAATTGACCTCCTGGATCTCCTACAATCTGCTCCATAACAATTAGGGAAAAAGTGAGTAAAATGTCTTCACAACAAAGGTAAAATGGTAAATGGTAAAAATATATTTACTTTTCCCTTTTTTATTCATTTTTCATGAAAATATCAGGTTTTGTAAATATTTTGACCTATTTTGCCTCAAGGACTCGATAATACACTTTACCTTACTTGTGCAGTGACAGGTGATGGATGTTCGACGATGATGATGAGTCACGTTTCAGGTCTTTTCTTGACTCATTAAACTCATATGAAAATATTTCCTAATATTTTTTCCCTTTTTGACTCGTTAAAGAGCATAAAAACGAGGGGTCCACTTTCAGCTATTTTCTGACCCTTTAAAAGCAAAAAGATGGTCGAGCCCTTGTCATTTCGAACTTGTTAATGGGTGCGAAACGTCGTGCACCCAGTATAAGTTTACCCCTTTTTCAGGCTGGGAGGCACTATTTATGAAAAGGTACTCCTTGACTGAAATGGTCAAGCGGTTCTCTCATGTATTGTTTTCTACTTTTTCGGGCTCGAGAGACACAAATGTGTGAAAAGAGACCATGTGGAGTTTTCTTTTACGTATCTTTTTCAAACTCCCTAAATGTGAAAAATATACCGAGTTACACCTTTGTCAGACTTGTTAAACTATTAAACGACATCGGATTCGTCACCATGATGAACATGAGCTTCTCCTTCCTAGGGCTCGTTAAACTTACTAGGTCGGATTCGTCTGAAGGATCAACTTACAATGCAAGCATATGCTATCCCCTTCAAGCTTGCGATTTAAAAATAATTGGGGTACTTGCTAGAAATGGTGGGGGAAAATTTGGAAATTTATCAGTTGTATTGGCAGCTCACCCTTGAACATGACACTCTTTGCTTCGTGTTGGGTTGGGACCTCCTCCTTTGTATCGTTTACCTTCCTGGGTTTGGGTCGTTCATTTTTTCCTTCCATTTGATCTCTGCCACATCATCATGACCACAGATCCCATGGATCCAAAAGCTGCCAAACTTCTAGTTGTGTCGTTGATATGTTCAAGAGTTGTCCTTCTGTAGTTACACTTACCTCTGATTCTCTGTATCATCCAGAATCATTTTGCATCCTCTTGTCTCGCGTTGATGATGTGGGATTCATTATGGCCCTCCTTCGACACAGTCGCTATTCGTCGACTTCAACTCATTATCCAGGAAGTTGACCGAGAGACTCCTTTCCGGTACCTTAGAGTTTGCATGCCTTAATGGCAAGTTCTTCACACTCAACGACAAGTTTATATTATTGGTTTTTGATCGAGTGATTTCGCAGATGTTCAACTTCAGTTCCTGTATTCACATTCTGTGAATTGTGTTGATAGTACCTTGAGGACCCATTGTCATTATTGGTGGTTTTTGTCGCGCTTGTTAAAAATTTACATCATTGACTGATAATCAAGCGACTTTCAAGCATGTTCAACGTCAACACATCTATTTGCATGCTATAATATGTACTTTGATCGGGTCGTGTTGGAGTGCAAGAACCTGGACTCAGATCACAAAATTCCAGGTTGCGAAGTGATGTGACATGGTTATGATGATATGCATGTCTCTCCCAGATGACTAGCTGTGACCAAACCATGAGTTATCATATGTGATCCTTCTCATTATTGGATGGATGTGACCATACCTTGGTTTTGTTATGATCCTCCTTGACGGATGGCTGCGCCCATACCTGGATCCATTTACATGATCATTCTCTAGATGGCTACGTCCATGCCACGATTCATGTATCATTTGATAGAGATCTCAGTTTATGTATATGTATCTATACTTGCTTGCAGGCATTTTGATGGTAGACCAGTTCCCCACACTAATTTATAAAGCATTTCATCCTTCACTCCAGCTTGGCCTTCATGCTTTAGGGGGCATTTGTTACACAACATTTTTTCACTGTCCCTGTACTCCCCGTTCCTTGATCCTGGAGGACCTCTACAGTGAATCCCGCATGCTTTGCCTTCATGAAGAAACTCCCATTGTGTCCCTCTTCATGAGCAGATAAATTCCCTTTTGCACCATTTCCCTTGAAACTTCTGTTTTGCCCAATTTACAAGACCGGCGCTAATGGCCTTTGTCTCCCCCATGCTGATGTGCAGAGATTAGCACTACTCCTCACGCTAACCGGAGCTACTGAGTTGTGTTCTAGTCGCGCCAGTCCTATTATGGAAAGTTTTTTAAATTAGAGTTGAAGTTTCCAACTCTAGAAGATTCGTACCGGAAGTTTGGTAAATGGTCTGGTCAGATGGGGTCGAGGATGACAGTTTGGGCACCTTTCACCTATAATGATGAAACCACCTCAAGGGATAAGCCCTTCTCCAATGAGAAGAGGATCCACCTCCCATCCATGTTTCATATATAAACCTCCCTTCTTCCCAAGCACAAGCTAGTTAGAGTGTTGATGTTAGTGTGGTTATGCTATTTTGGTTTGGAGTAGACAAGCAAGCTATTACTAGTTGTAGCTATCTAGTTGTTTGAGGGAGAAGTGTGATTTGGTTTGGAGTGAAGCCTAAAGGAAAGAGCTTTAAAACTATTTTTGATTGAGGCCATTATGGAATGCTATCAGAAGTGTGTGGGAACCTTGTCTTGTTAGAGGAAGACTGCAACGTCAAAATGAACAGTTGTAATCTCTCTTTGACATTAATATATGCAATTATCAATTGATTTCCTACATGTTTTGTAATATTACATATTCATGGCTTAATGTTTCTTGACTTGTTAAGTAGGTTGAATTGCAATTTGTCTATTATTATTTTTGTTGCCTATTGTTGTTTACTTGTTTCAGGTGCTTGAAGAAGGAAACGAGAGATAGTTGGAGCAAGCAAGTGAGGACGTCATCAAGTAGGATAAGCGGACCAAGAGGTAGGCCCTCTTGATTGATTATAACCTAAAGAAATCTTCCATAGAATGTAACTATTGTGGCTAGACCCATTATCGGGCTAGAGGAATTTGTTTGTGTCCAGACTTATAATTTTACTTCACCACACATCTTGTTTAATTTTTTAATGAGCTTGACACAAGAAAATGAACTTTGATCAAAGGAACTTGTTTCATTTTTTAAGGAGTTTGAAACAAGAAAAGGAACTCTGACTTGAGGACCTTATTTCATTTTTTATTGAGCTTGACACAAGAAAAGGAACTATGCTCCGAGTTTTGATCATGGACTCTGAGAGACCATGGCTTCCAAGAGGTTCTCATCAGATCGGAAAACAATGCTCTTGAAGGGATACATATCAAGGGATCTAATGGAAAAATCAAACTCCAATTTCCCTAGTACATGATGCACTACATCACCTACTAGATCATCGGTAGATGTAGGAATGGAATAGGTGGCCACATAATTAACCTGTGGCAGGGAAGATACCACCTGCATATAAGGAACATTTAGGAAAGTTGGTTGATTGGGAGCCAAATTATGACCAATGAATGAAAGTTTGTCAATAGTCATGATTCTTCCTTCATGTGGGAAAAACATCACAGGAAAGAGTGAAGAGAAAAGAGCTCCCATGACATAAACATAGTCACACCCAATGAGTAAATTAAAATCCAAAGGGCCTTGGAATACAATCATATCGATATAGACAATCTTTCCTCCCAAAGTAATAGGAAACTTAGGAAGGATCCCTAATTGTTGATTGGTTCCTCTGTTAAAAGCCAACAAATTCAGGGTAACAGGCACAAGCTATGGAGAACCTAAATCTTGCCAAGAAGTTGAGGAAATAATACTAACAGATGTGCCTTCATTTATAATTGTGCTAGGTACAACCACATTAAATTACTATACCATGATATGGAATGGAACTTAAGGAGGAATATGATATATTGTTAGCCGACTCCAATCAAAGGAAGTGACCATACTACTTGGAAGGGGGGGTGTAGGAATGAGATAACTACCCCCTTGTGCCATAAGAATGGGAGGGTTTCCCCCCTGTGTCGATGGAATGACAGGATTGTCCTCCTGTGTCGTTGGAACGAGAGGATTTCCTCCCAATTCATTGGAATATGAAGAAACAAGAAGAACCTGAGTTGCATGAAGTTCAACCTCTACGGGAAAGGTACGATCAAATAAAGGTGGAACTGAGTCAACCATTTTCTTAACCAATCTTTGGTCGGGAATGGACTCATGGAATTCATATCTAGAGGGAGTGGGATTGAATATATGGATTTTGATCAATCACTTCATCAACTAGTGTAGGATTGGGAGAAAGCTTCTGGTAACCATCTGGAATTTGTGGTTGAGAAGCTACAAGTTTTCCCAAAACCTTTGAGGCTTCATCCATATAAGGACAAAGGTGAATATGATTATTCTCTTCCCATAAATTATAGGGAAATTTGACTTTACCTTTTTCCCATGGACATTCCTATTGCTATTTGAGGGTTTGTCACCAACATGATCTCACGAAGCTGATGACAAAGGCTAATGTGAGCCTATGGACCACACTTCTAGTACCTTGGAAATACTAGGAAAATATCTAAAAATGTGATCACCCTTACATAACATGCAAGGGGATTTAACTTTACGAGGCTGATTGGAAGACTTTTCCATACTAGTTGCATCTGTAGCAATGGTTCTTGGTTGCCCCTACTTATTTTGCTTCTTCATCTTCATCATTTTCTTCTTATTCGTAGCTTCTTGGTTACTAGAACCTAGACTTTCACTAGGCGAAGAGGAACAAAAGGATGAAGAAACAATAAGTGAAGAAGGAAAAGGGTTAACTTTAGGATCATCATGAGGTTGATGTTTTTTAGGTGAAGGAGAAATCATTTGAGAAGCAGTTTGGACATTCGGAACCATAGGGTTGAAACTAACCAAACTAGAAAACCAATGGTAAATCCGAGAAGGGACAACATTGCCATATAAGGAGCACCAATATTTCCAAAAGAATGAAAAGGACCAGGATTCCCATTAGAGGGGTTCCCTTGATTGGTAGACTCTGGAATTGTTGCCATTAGTCTCAACCTAAGATCCACTAAGGAGTTCTTCCACGGGGAGGATGTTATTCCACATAAAATAAATTGATTTTAGAAGTTAATGACACAAAAAAAACACAAGGGTGACTAGGCATAAAGGTTTACCAAGGAACCGAACTGTAATATACATCTTTGTGAACTAATGACTTAACATGCTTGCAGGCAATCTCCCCGAATGTTGTGTTTGGTGTATCACAATATATAAGGTGGATGAATCAGTTACCTATGGATGGATAGAAACCTATAGGGAACTCCCAAAATATACTCAACAATATGTGGGAGTGCAGTCCATTGTAGTTTTTTCTAATGTGTAACCATTCGATGAGAGCGTTCCCATATACTTTACGTGCTTGGAGCATCACCAATATACCCAAAGGTACGTGGAGAAAAATCCTATACTCACGTACATGGAATGAGATTTCACCTTAGGATGCAATGCTGGAAAACAATGAAAACTCCTACATTTAACGATGCCATAACACATCTCTATCCTAGACCTCTATGTGTTTGCATTAATGTTATAAATTCTCCTTAGGTTGATTCAATAAATTTTAAATTTGAGCTTGAATTGTGTTTCAGTTTCAAGGCTCAAAAATCAATGTCACTTGAATACACCTACGATGCAACTAATATGACAAAAAGAAACTCTTGTCATTTTCCTTTTAATAATGAATGGCCTGACTAAGTAGGGGAAGAAGAAATCAATCAACAATGCAACAAACAAGTGATGCAATAATTGTTATCCATAACTTCACTTTTCCAATCAAAATAAACGCCCTATATGCAATGGATGATGCATAATATATTTATTTTGAATTCCACTTAATTTTCAGATGAAAACTAAGATATAAATGTTTAATCATTGATTCAAATGCACTGTTTAGAATGAGGCCTAAAACAACAATTCATCCAAGCAACCAATGACCAAACAAAATTAGTTGTAAGAGGCCTAATGATAAGAGCAAATAAAAATTGAAACCAATCCTTAACAAAGGAATTCAAACACAAATGAAAACAAAATGGAGGCTTCAAAGAGACCACAAGACACTCAAGATTTAGGGAAGGTCAGTTGGAAGTAGGCTAACCAAGTTAACGCTGAGAAAACAAGACAAATTTTATGCAAAAAAAGAGATCAACATAGGTGTAGAAGAGGCACCAGTGCTTTTCAACGCAGACACAGAGAGGGCCCAGGTGGGGTACAATGTAGGCAAAAATAAGACCCAGGTGGGGTGCAATGCTCTGTCAATAGACCAAAGGGTGCATTGGTCTTGGGAAAGAGGATTCTGACACAAAAATTGCAAACAAGACTCAATGCAATCACTTCCTAGGTATGTTCTTGGATGGTTAAAGAAACAAAGGTTTATGATAGGGGTAAATCAAACACAATGGACAAAGAATCCACCAAGGGAATAGAACGCTCCCCAGTTGAGTCACCAATTTGTTATGCAAGATTTATGACTGCAGACATAAATATCTCCCCTAGGTTTGGTGGCTAACTTAGAACAACAGAATGACAAAGGACCCAATGTTTTCCTTAGAGTAAGTAGATGAGGGGAAGAAACCTAATTGGAATCTATCGTATGTTTCACTCCTTCTTTGGATTGAATGCCCCAATCCTAGATCTAGCTGCTAAAATTAGAACCTGCACAACAAGACAACACAAGAAAATAAATTATGAGATATATGTAGTATCATTTATCTACTTTATTCAACAAATTGACATGGTATTGAAATATATGAAATAGAGACATTATATATAGGAAAACAAAAGAACTCTTTGTATTGATATAAATGGAGTGAGTTACAACCATAAATAGGTGTCAATCTTGTAGAAGAGCTCCTCCATGTTGTTTACTTTTCCTTTCTTTGTCACAAAGTGTACCTGCAATCACTCTAAATGCATGTAAGAATCACTCTCACAACAACAACATATGGGTAGAATCACTATCCAAAATCCAACCTCTTGCATATGGAAGGCTGTAAATATATAGAGAAGTGGGGTAAGTTGGGAGTTTTTATCCTTTTACCAATCTTGGGATTGAGATCCACTCTTGATGTGAGGATGATATCTAAGGATAAGGGATGAAAAATCCATGGTATGATAAGATAATATTCAAATGTTTTATCTGAGGTAAATGGTTATAATACATCCTGGAAGCTTCTGAAAATGGAGGCTTCAAGATTCTCTCTCTTTTTCCTGAATTTTTAGAACCAATGCATGTGTAAGGAGAGCAACTTGTAGGTAATCAACGCAGGCCATAATGGAGCAACATTTAGGTGAGCACTGTCTAGGAAGAGGCCATGGTGTGTTGGTCCTAAAACTGGCTCATATGATGCAGTTTAGGGCAGAAATTGTGGGGACTGAGAGAGTCATGCATAGGGCTTTGTGCAATGATGATGTAATGGGGGAATAAGATGTGAATGATCTCATTATGAGGTTGATTGACCATATGAGAAAGAATATCCTATAATAGTGATGTCAAATGATGATGTACCATCCATGTGGCCTCATACGAGAGTGCCACATGTCACGTGAGTTAGGCCCTCTTGGACCCAAGAAACTTCTAAGTCAAGGTGCCATGTGGCACACCACAAGGACACCACGTCACTCTCTCCACCATGCCACGCACCTCATTATCCTATGTCCCACCATAATTTCCAACCCCTTGTATGCATGTTTTTCATGTTACGAGGGAATTCAGGGTTTTCCATTCATTTCTTTGGGCTAAGGGTATTCGACCAACCACACTGCGCTAAGTCACCCCAGGAATAAAATCCCAGGAGTTTCCCTTGGGGTTCCCCTTGAAACCTTTAGGGAGAAATTTCAAGGGTTATTTAATGGCCATGAGTGGTTACCCATTTATGGTCGAATTCCACCTCCAGTTTAAGCTCTTGATCATCGCGCCTGATCACAAGTTCAAAGAGCTTATAAGCCATTTCCTTTCAATGTCATGTGCTTTGAACTTAAGGATTTCATCCTTGCACTTAGTAACTATTAATGCATGTATAAGGGCCTTTCCCTAGGCCTATGACGCATAGTCTATATATATACAAGGTTAAATGAAGGCCCTTTTGGGCTATCCCCATTGAGATTTATGTAAATACTTAACCAAATTTAGCCCACGACCTATAAAATACCCACACACATATATGCTATCCCTCTTGATCTTATGGGTAAATATCATACTGGTAACCATGGTTTTTTAACTGAAGTATTCATGTGTCTAACAAATACTGATCTGTCCCTTCATACACATGCCATTTAAGCCAATTTGCAAGCTTAGTATGGATACAAGAATAATCTTTCATAAGAAAACATTTAAGGAACACTTCTATAATCGAAATCATGTTCCTAATTTTTAACTTGAACAATTCATAAACATTGTGGCTGGATATTCAAATATTTCAATACAGTTAATTAATCATTAATAAATATTCCCATCTCGTCATGCTTAGGAAATCCTGGGTTAATTTCAAGCCCAGAAATATCCACAGGAAATATTTACACCATACATTTGGACCCCTCATTTATGCAGGAAAAAATACTCCTCAACATTATCATAACATCATTTCACCATAATAAACATAGAATCATTATAATCACTTGTATAAAGACATAAGAGAATACTTATCTTGTAAGACATCTGGAAACTATGATTGAGACTCTACCTCCATCCACCAACTACACACGCTTCCACTCAGTCTTTCTAGACTTTTCAGACATGATTAACATCCATGCTAGGATACCACAACACAAATAGTCTCAACTTAGTTTTACGAGAAGAGAGTCCACATCAAGGGAATGTTCATTAGTGTATAAACTATTGATGGGTAAGAGATCCCATCTGTAGGTACTTCATTAGTGAGTCAAGCACTAGAGCTTTAGCCCCAAGGCAACTCCTGGTGGTTCATTAGCCCTCACAAATACCTAAGTGTCTCTTCCGAATCTACTAGGTTCATCAATCCACAAGCTTCCATTGGGTTATTCAACCTTTAGGCAAACCACTACTTTGTATAATATTTCACCTAGAAAACCTCTCAAGATTTCCTCATATGGTTCATCTTTTTCTAGAGCTCGATCATCATGATTCTAATCACTACTCTCATTGACACTTCTGACCCTTGGAGGAATTACTTCTAGTGCTCACCACTATGTGTTCTTCCACTGTGCAAGCGTGAAGGAGCTCCCTTCCTCCTAAATTTTTTTTGTTCCCCCTCATCAAACTATTTATATGTCTTTTTTGAGTCTCCACGCAGGTCAAATGCCTTAGACAATGCAACTCATTCCTTCTTTTAATATTTTTTGTCCTTTGTTGCTTACTGTTAGAGTTAAGAGACACATGGGCCTATCCTTTTATTACTTATTGCATATTCAACCCATTAAAATTCTCAACTAAACCATGGTTGATACATTTAAAATCACAAATTCTTCAAGAAATCTCCCTCCCCAAGCAACTGGAATCAATGTCCCTTTTTCTCAACCTTTTTGAATAATTACAATTATTTACAATGAGGTAATATTAACCACGATTGTTACAGTTTGGCTCTTCTAGGATTCAAATTTTGGTCTTAGGAATTTAAGAAAGCTCAAAGATCCTTGTATCCAAATTGATTCCTCATTTTTTTATTGTCTGATATAGACCTTCATATTAGTTGAATAAAAACTGAATTTGTCAATAATATATGTGTTATTCAATTTATATTGTTGGGTATGTCAGACTGTTCTTGTTGAGTACTTTGATTTATTTTTGGTTACGTAACCCTTGCATCACACTTCTCTATTGTATTCTTTTGAGCTAGGTCTCAAATGGATAATAAATTCATTTGAAAAATTATCTTTTTCAGCTCCCATTTTCAATCCATTTCACCGTGACACAATATTGATCCTTATCTTCACTTGCATAGAATATGTTTCTAATCATATGCTTTATTTTAATAATAAATGTAATAGGCATTTTTCTTCTTGTTGTAATGGTAGCACGTCTCTATTTTTGTGAACATAATAGAGTGACTGGTTTGTATCTTTACTCATAATCCAACTAATAAGAATGGTTTCTTAACTCTTAACTTTTTTTAATGTTCTTAAAAAAGCCAAATCCTTGACATGAAAACTAGTGATTTTATACCAATATTTTACCAAATAACTTTTTAAATTTTTAACTTCACAAATCAATTTATAAACCTAAAGTAAGAAAAATTCATTATCTAATATTACATTTCAAAATCAAAACACCTCTTTATGACAAGACTTGTGATAATTATAAATATATAATCCTAAACATTTATATATATATATATATATATATATATATATATATATATATATATATATATATATATATATAATTTTACCTAAAATAAAAACCTTTCATTATCTAACAAGACCGCATACCTAGCGTTCCCTGTCGCTTAGTTTAAATATTGAATTTTGACATGTAATGCAGCTAAGACTCACAATATGAGGTCTAATCCCATTAAGACAATACAAATATAGTTCAATATTAATACATGATACATTTAGATTGAAGAAATTTATAACGCATGACATAATGATACAAGTAGAGGCGAAACTAGAATAGATCAACATCCTAGGAGAAATGATACAGCTAGGAAACAACTTGGAAGGTAAGTTTATGGGAGTGAAGAGTTTGATTATTTTTTTGGTTTATCTCCCATTGGTGAGGATCCCAAAAGTGTTGAAAATGTTCTAGATTGAAGAATGGAGAACACTGAAGGATATCTCGACATTCCTCCAATGTCAGGTAGAACATTAGAGGACTCAAAAGCACCCATCCAAGTTCCAATCTTGAATTCAGATTCCTCAACATAGTTGAGGAATGTGCATGGCTTTTGACCTTTTGTTTATAGTTGTTTATATACAAGGCCATTTAGGCCAATGTTTTAGTTCTAGTTTAGTAAATCTTGTATCTTTCCACTGTCTTTATCTTTATCCTCCTCAAAAAAGAGTATATTTTTAGATATAGTCTAGTCTCCCCAATAAAAAATTAACTTGACTTTTTATAACTTACTCTATAAACCCTAATTTTTGAAATTAATATAATTCACCCACAAAAAACATATACACACAAAAATGATAATACAATAATGATGTCTGTTTATTCTTAAATAAAAATAATAATAATTAAAAAAAATATCACCACATCAACGTATAATATATTTAAAGAAAATTATGAAACAATGGTAATATCAGTATCATCCTGTTCCAAAAAATAACATTAAATTACCTCTGGAAAAGGCTTTACAAAAAGCTTACTACATTACATTGATTTTTTTTTTAAATAACTTTCAACAATAAATAAATATGATTATATTTATAATATCATTTTTTAATTTTAGAAAAACAATTAAAAAACACTGTTCGACCAAAATTATTGATTTTGGTCTAAATTAATGTACCGTGCCTCAAATCCACTGAACCACGAACGCGATTTTATGGTTATGATTTTGACAGTGCTGGTTCGTTTCAAAGCTCAGTCACATGCATAATATTATGCATTTTTTCTGTCTCGTTCCTCATGTTGCCTGCATTCGGTAAGTGGTTATTGCGTCGAGTCGTCTAACCAGGTGGAAGAATTGGTTGGATGATTAAAGTGGTCAGAATCCGGGTAAATAAAATTTAAAAAATCTTGTAAAGGCAGTGTTTGAATCATGTTTTGGATGGTGAAAATAGATTCAGCACCATAAAAAATGTCTAAAACACCTAAAATTTTGAAGTTTAACAACTATAACTCAGATTTACAAAATTCTGTGCCAAATTTTTTCTAAATATAACCAGAATTTCCATAACTACCCAGGCAACTCCTAAACCTTGTTAGACTACGGTTATTTATGCACTGACGGACCACGGTAAATGTATGTTGGCGGACATTTATGCACTGACGGACCACTGCTAATGGTGGCCAAAAAGAAATCATAACACAATAAAAATTCAGTTTGATTAACCAATCACGTTTTTAAAAATTGAATTAAAAAAATTAAAAATAAAAATGGTTTTTTTTTTCTATATAAGGTTAACCTAAAAAATTATTGTTTAATTTTTAGTCAACTTGATTTTAATTTGACGTAAATACATTGATCAAATGTGTAATACCTTGTCTTGCCCACAAAAATAACAATATATTTCAAAATCAAAATGTGATTAACCTGGAAAACAAACTTACTGTATATTACTTTTTATTTAGAAAAATATCTATTTAAAAAATTAAAATCTATATATTTTATTTTATAATTTTTTAAAACTCAAAATTGAGGAAAAAAACTTTTCTTAATAAATATTTAGCATTAGACAAAAACATTCTAATATGATTTGCCTCAAAATATCTTTTCAAAATTTAAAATGAACCACAAAAACCTCAATTCCACAACTATTTAACTTGAGTGGAAAGTATTCACTGATAAATACTCTAATAACAATACACTAATATTGATACAAACTTTGGAATAATATTGATACAAATTTTGGAGTGTCACGAGCGAAATTTTGGTTTAGGTAAGACGTTATGTCAGGTTACATAAGTGGAGAGCCCCACAATAAGTGAGGTGGAGTGGCATATTCAAATATTTTAATACAAATTGATTAAAGAGTTTAGAATATTTGAAATATTCAAATATTTTGTAAAAATATTTTAATATTAAAATAATATTGATGGAAGAGCTCGGAAGATTTGAAACGTAACCAATTATTTTGATTTACGTAACACATTATGTCCTGTAATGTATGATTTACGTAACAAATTATGTGGGCCCTATTTAAATCTTATTTTAAGTTTATTGGATAGCATACATCAGAATGTATATTCACTCTTTTTTTTATTTTTTTAATATCAGTTAGATTGAGCCTGTTCAGCGTTAGTTTATACCTTATTGAAAAATGATTTATTGTTTAATGAAAAAAATGATGCACTGACAGGTGGGATATTGTCATCATATTTGTACCAAAGTTTTTTAAAATAGGTTTTATCTTTTATAATTGGCTCCCACTCTCCGCGTGTTACTGTAATGTGTATTTATTTAATTACCAATAAAATAAGCTGAATACAGTTAATGATCACTTTATTTTCTTTAAACTGTGTTTTTATCTTATAACTAATACAGTTCATGGTCACTTTATTTTCTTTAAAATAAATTGACAGTTTGTTTTTTTGTTTGACCGTTTGTGTTTTTGTTTTTTTATAAATGACAGATTTGAGTGGTTAAATTTTTATAAATGGTTTAAGTTTTAAAGTTTTTGAGGTTTTGAATTTGTTTATATATTTAAAAATGCATTTCAAATAATGAAAAATAGTGATTTTAACAAAATTATATTGTTGGAAAAAAGTTAAGAACGTAGAACTGTCATTAAAAAAATATGATATAGTTTTAATTTTCAATATATATATTTTTTTTTTAAATGGCAAATTTTTTTTGGTTTTGTAAAATTTACCATAATTTAATTGTTAATTGATAGTAAGGATAGTGATTGTTGGTTATCTCTTGACACATTCATCATTATCTAATGGAGGCTTATGTGATTCATGATTAAAGCAAAACTCTTCCGGATAAAGCACATCAGCCTTTTAGGATGGACCCATTTCCAACCCCTACTGAGGTTCACCATCAACCCGTTTCCAATCGACCTATTTCCAACCCCTATTGAGGTTCACCATCAACCCGTTTCCAATCCGAGGTTCATCGTCAAGAAAAAGATGAATAGTGAAATCAACAAATTACATAATTATAGTAGAGATGCAAGTAAACTCCAAATGATAATATATCAAGTCAAAATTACTATAGTTATTATTTTTAGTCCAATAATAAATAAAAAAACTATCTAAATAGAAATTTCTTAATAAATAAGACTATAAAATATAAACAATTTTAATATAATAAGAAACTATTTTATAATTATTTTATTTTTTGTCAAATAGTAAATGAATAAACTAATTAGTTAGATTTTTCTTTAAATTAAAGTTGAAGATATTATAAAATATAAATAAACATTTCTAATATAACAAGAGCTAGTACGTGTATAGCTTAAATAAAGCTTAATTAAGTTATAAGCAGTAAAGACAAAGATTTCATCATAAAAATAAAACAACTAATAAAATATTATATTGTTGAAGCCATTGCCAAAAACTAAGAAACATGATTAACTAATATATATATGTTTTATATATAATAGTAAGTAATGTTAAAAGTCAAGAAAATGGATAATAGAAAAAAGGAAAAAAATCAGAAATTTTAATAAAAATGAAATGAAACTAAAAACAAAAAATTAGTAACTAATAGAAATGGAAGTTACTAAACAACCCATAATAAGACCTCAACCAATCACCTTACAAATAAATGAATTTAAATAATAATAATAAATAATAAAAATTGAATTCTTAATGTTAAACTATGGGTAAGTGACATAAATTTTTGGTCAAGGCAAACTAATAAGCAATCTAACAAGTATAATAAAAAATTATTATATTTTATTTAATAAAATTTATTAAATCCAAAAGAAAAGAAATTATGAAAATAATGTTATCAAAAAAGTTAAATATCAAATTAATTAATTAATTAATTATATAAGAAGAATATAGGATAAAAAATACATATTATAAAAAATTATAGAAAGATAAATTTTAATTTTAATTGGAAATATAAAGAATGAAGAAGTTATTATGAATAAATAATTAACAAGAATAAAGGAATAAAAGTCAAAATGACATAAAATAAAAGATCATAATGAAATATGAAATAAGAAAAGACCAAAAAGACAATCAAAGAATTAAAATAAGAAATATGAAAAGACCAAAAGAAAGACACAAACAGAACCAAAAATGGAAACTCAGAGCAAGAGGAAAATGAAAAGGTCTAGGAACAAAGGGATGGGATCTAAGAACTGCTAATCTTCCATCCATCATCCCTATTTAGCGTATTAGA
Source organism: Pinus tabuliformis (assembly GCA_031772625.1). Lineage (NCBI taxonomy): Eukaryota > Viridiplantae > Streptophyta > Pinopsida > Pinales > Pinaceae > Pinus > Pinus tabuliformis. Next base: position 469,466,953 of record CM062808.1, on the reverse strand, counting down.
CCTTTTCTCGATTTCAATGGCTTCCCTCAATTTACGGTGAAGGAAATGATCAATCTTGGCAAGGACCTGGGAATTCTCTAAACATATGTGGTGCTTTGTCTTATCAGCATGTTCATCTAAAGTAGAGGAGTGAGTCCTACAATTTCTTAGGTTAGTCGCGTGCTCTTCAATCCTTTGATTTATGGAACAACCAATTTTTCCAAACACTATCATAACTTAGTTGTCAAATATGTATGAGGATAGACATCATTGGTTGCTATTGATGAATCTGCATTGACTCATCATGATTATTCAAGAAAAACGATGTTGAAATGGCTCATGTTTTTTTCTTTAATTTTTTCTTAAATTCAAAAAAAAAATTATAAGAAAATAAAAATAATTTTATTTCAAATTTTGCAGATACTTTTTGTTTTTGAAAGCTAAATTTATTATATTAATGAAGAAAATATTTATTGTATATACTTTGGATAGACACCTTAATTAGGCTTGGTATGTTAATCTGGAAACCAAACCAGAGGCTACAACAGGGGCTCAAGCATGAGTTTTCCAAAAGGAGCATGTTGTGCTAGACATAACAAGTGTTTACATTACAAAGTTTTGGCCTAAAAGCCATGGAAACGAGAGTAATTGAAAACAAGAGACACATAAACTAGATTCCATATAAATTGAAAAAAATGATGTAGGATGCAACTTACCATGAGAATATGAAGAGACTAACTCATTGGAGTAGGATGCCTAGGTTTACTTGGTGGTGGTTGATCCCTATTATGAAGGGTGACTACCTCCATGCATTGCATGCACTCATCCATGATTTGATAAAGAAAGTGAAATTCCCCCATATGGATGATCTAATCATCTATGCTTTGATTACATTCGAATAAGACCTTTCCCAATAGATTTTTGATGTGCCAATATAGGTCAATAGTCTGTATATATTGGTTTTGCTGGCACTATGGCTAATATGTTGTCCTTGATGGCAACCTGCATGTCACATATGTCCTTGATGTCAACCTGGTTATAATATGATGTGTTGTCCTTGATGATTATAGAATTGCTACAGATGACATGAATGATGGTACAAACATTGCAGAGGATAAGAAAAAGTATTGATAGCTTAGTCACAAGATGCCTAAAAAATGTAAAGTTTGAAAAGTATATGCGACCCCTATAAAGAAAATCCGCTTACATACACAAGACTTATGAACAAGAGTCGTGTACGCAACCCTACCCATGGAAAATAGAAAACCACGAGTTTTTCCCATGGTAATATCCCACAATTTGGTGATGACAACAAATATTTTATCCTGTCAAACAATTACTAACAACAAACCCAAGGGATTTTCCTGTGGTATTGGCATGACAAATGAATATAAAAGGAGAAGGAGATCAAGGAGTGGAGTGTGTATTCGATAAGTTATTCATGTATGATCTAATTTGGAACATGTGTGCACCAGGTAGCAAGGAAGAGGATCAACTATAAGAGATCTGAAGTTGTTTGAGAAAATAATGAATGTATTGCATGTATATTGGAGGGAAAATGAAGTGATCTATTAATGTTTCATGATTGCAGATCAATATGAATGTGCTTATGCAGGGATTATGTAGAAGTTATTTTTAGTAGATATTTTTATGCTTATTTCTCCTTTGAGATATGGTTGACTGACTAATTGTTTTGAGGTATGTACATTATCTCCTTTCCTGAATCTTGCGTGCATACACGGATTTTCTTCTGAAAGGTTGCGTATATATTCTAAATAGTTTTGGTTTGATTAATATTGTCACTTATAGATGAATATGGTATTTTATTCTATTGCTTGATGATTGATAGAGCTTAATGAAGTCACTGTGATGAATGGTTTACTACCTGGGTTTGATAAACATTGATTTCATATCAGTATGTCGTTCTTTTGGATGCGAAGCATGTATATACATAGGTTGTCTTCATAACAATCGCATATACATTCTGATATTATTACAGAGAATGAAATGATTTAATGTCAGTGTGGCTCACTTGTTTGGTTGGATTTAAAATTTATGTCTGTTGCTGGGAAATTTTAGCAGAGAGGTTGATTTGTTTGATAATGATTTGAGATCTATATGCTAGTTTCATGTACAATAGTAGCATACATACACAAATAATCTTAATGATTGTCGCATATACATTCTAAATTGATTAGGGTTTGAAGTGACGCTTTGGCTATGATAGTGAATGAGTCTTGTGTTGTTTGTTATTGTTCATCAAGGATGTCTTAATTATTGTTATGTTAATTGTTGGTAAGGGTTTGGTTCTTGATTCGGTTGATCTATGATTGATATATTGGTATGACAACATTGGTTTGATTAGTGATTGGTTGCAGAGGTATAATTGGTATTCAGTGATTTAGTGCATTGGTATACAGTGGTTCAAATTGATCAGTGTTTGGTAATTTGGTATTCAGTTTACCGTTAATGTGGGTGGTGGTCTACAGGTTTTGGTTTGATGTGTATTTGAGATAGATGGATCTAGAGTGAAAGATTCTTAAACGTGGTCCACGGAGTTGTTGAGTGGTCCTCAAAATGTGAATCAAGCAAGCAAGAATGAATGTTGGATTAAGGCAATGAATGATGAACTTAATCAAATAGAAAAGAATCATACATGGAAGTTGGTTTAGAGGCCTTATAATAAAAATGCAAGTGGGACCACATGGGTGTTTAAAAACAAAATAAATCATTAGGGGAATTTTGAGGTATAAAATGGGTCTCCTAAGGAAATTATAAAATAATAGTGGAAAGAATAAAATAATATTAGATTACATCATCAAATTTTAGAGGGAAAAAGAAAAGACTACTTTTTCAACTTGTATTTTCAACTTATTTCCCTAAGGTTTTACTCAAATTTTGAGTGGGAGTACTCCCTGGATGAAAATTTTAATTCCTCATCCAAGGAGTACCCATGTTGCATACTTTCGATGGACCCTGCTACATGAAAAATGAGAAATGCATGAAAAACGTGATTTCATTTCTCATTTTTCATGTAGCAGGGTCCATCGAAAGTATGCAACATGGGTACTCCTTGGATGAGGAATTAAAATTTGCATCCAGGGAGTACTCCCGCTCAAAATTTGAGTAAAACCTTAGGGAGATAAGTTGAAAATACAAGTTGAAAAAACAATTTTATTATTTTATTATTTTTTAATCTTTTTATTTTTTTACCCCAAAAATGGTGAATCATCCCCCATGGTTGACATCATCATCTTGAATCCTATTGTTTCTTATAAAGTTTATTTTGGTTGTACATTTTTCTTAGGAGGTCCATTTTAGACCTCAAAAGTTCTCTAATGTGAAAATGGAAAAGTAGTTAGAAACAAAGCATGACTTGTTTACAAAGGTTATGCTCAATAGGAAGGAATAGATTTTGAAGAAACATTTTCACCTGTAGCTCGACTTGAAGCCATTAAAATGTTTCTAACATTTGCCAGTTTTTGCAATTTTAAAGTTTATCAAATGGATGTTAAATTTTCATTTCTAAATGGTGATTTAGAGGAAGAGGTCTATATTGAACAATGTGAAGGTTCATACTTGGAAATGACAAGAATATTGTTTGCAAACTTAAGAAGGATTTATATGGATTAAAACAAGCTCCTCGAGCATGGTATTATCGTCTTGAAAAATATATTGAGCAAAAAGGGTTCAACAAAGGTTCAAGAAATAGTAATCTATATATCAAAACAGACAAAGACAAACTATTGGTAGTAGTGGTTTATGTTGATGACATCATATTTGGGAGCAATGTTGAATCTATGAGCTGAGGATTTGCTTCAACCATGCAACGAGAATTTGAAATGTCTTTACTTAGCGAGCTAACATTATTTCTTGGCTTTCAGGCACATCTAACTAAGGATGGTATCTACCTTACTGAAACTAAAATCATGAAGAAATATGTATTAGGAGACTGTAAACTTGTATGCACACCTATGGTAATAGGGTGCAATCTCAACTAAGATGATGACTCTCCTATAGTTAATCAATATGAATACAAGTCTATGATTGGAAACTTACTTTATCTTACAGGTACTATACCAAACATCATGCATGCAGTTGGCATAGTTGGACGATTCCAAGAAAATACTAAAGAGGCACATCTCAAAGTTTTTAGTAAAATATTCAAGTATTTATAGGGCACACAAGATATTGGCCTATGACATCCTAAGAACACAATTTTTTCACTCCATGCTTATAATGATGCAAATTGGGCAAGTAATGTTGATGATCACAAAAGTACTAGTGGAGGATCATTTTACTTGGACCCACAATTAGTTTCTTGGTTCAGTAAGAAATAAATCTCTATAGCCTTATTAACTACTAAAGCAGAACATGTTGCAACAAAAAATTGTTGTACTCAACTACTCTAGCTGATTAAAACACTGCAAGATATACAAGTTCATTTTCCACAACCTATGCCTTTTCTTTGTGACAATACAAGTGCTATTAGTATTTCAAAAAGCCCAGTTATGCATTCAAAGACTAAACACATTCCAATGAAGTATCATTTTTTTCAAGAGAAAGGCTTGGAGCAGAAAATAAGGTTGGAATATGTTTTGTTAGTGTAAAGTATTTCTACAAGTAAGCGAAAATCACTTACTTAAGTTATAGGTGAATTATAACCCTAACAACAAAAGATGGTTATGTTTATGCTTCAGATCTGTAACAAAATGTTAGAAAAACCCTACATCAAAAGATAATATGCAAATAGAAACATATAACAACATAAATAAAAGTGTAGCAACCCAATGAATAATATGAATAAAATTTTTTATTAATAAAAATGATACACTTGGTGAGGAGAAATTATAAACTTGGCTATACAAATCCCCCTCCATGGGATGGTTCCTTCTTGATCGTGTGCTTCAACAACTTGCTTCTCTCTCTCAATATGTGATATGCAATGGGCAGAAAACATGTTTGAACTCAAGTGGGAGCTCAAATGCTATAAGATGATAATGAGGACGATGAAAATGATCATGGTGAAAAATGGAGAGAAACCCCTCTATTTATAATAAAATATTGGAATATATTGAGAATTAGAAAATAATAAAATAATATTGACTAAATCAAAATATAGTCATTGTGGATATTTTATAATATTTTTTGAGAGGAAAAAGATATTCAAAATGGTCAAATATCTTTATTTGGAAAGTGGTTGAAGTAATTAACAAATAAAAATGATTTATTAATCACTTTGTGAGAATTAAGAAAAATGTGACTTTGAAATAACTATTAAATAATGATTTAACAAATATCTTAAAAGGAAGATAGGGATTAAATAAGGACTAATAAATAAATAATGATTTATTTAATTATTCCAAGGTGATTAAGTCAAAAGTGATAGGAAATAATTATCAAATAATGATTTAATAATTATTTCTAGTGGATATTAAATAAATAATGATTTTTTAAATTATTCTCATGGGGTTTTTGGATTTTAATGAGAAATAATTTACGAAAATGGTTCACTAAATTATTTCCTATGGTGAAAGTGGGTTTTATCATGGTAAAATTAATCCTACATGGTGTATTTTGATCCACCTAGTAAGAAATGGCTAGGTGAACATTTTTGGGTGATAACGGATTGCCCCCCAACGTAACAATGTCAAGAGAAAATTGTATGACCAAAATAAGTTGTAGGTTGCACTTTCATGAGACACCAAAGTGGAGCCATAGAGGGAGAGAGAGAGAGAGAGAGTTGAAGCAAGGTAAGGAAGGACTGAGAATGGAGGGGGTGATACCTACTTATCTGATAGAAGTCTCCTTTTATTAGTAAGTACATAATCTCAAATGAGGCAGGGGAGGCATACCCATACTCGCCAATATAATTCAGTACAAATAATAATGATGTTCCCAACAATGTGGGTCTGAGAAACATAATACATGATACATGATATGCTAGAATTAATGGGCCAGAAAGTGATACAATGATACAATGAGTCACATATACATAATGTGCCTAGAAAATAGAGGTCAAGACTGGATATAATAACATTTGTTGAGTTGAGTACATGAGACATAATGCAACCCCCCCGTGCCCCCCCAAACAGAGAGGAGGGGGGAGATCACAACCAAATATGCTCTGCTGAATAGGAAAGTGCTCTGAAGATTTGAATGGACTATTTGAAGGAGTGTTAAAATTGACAACTAGGTACAACTTCCACCTTAGGATAACTCATATGATGGAGATGATTATTGCATTGGATTCCTCTTTCCGAGAGGCACAATTTTGATATAAAAATTATCTCATTATGACAAGCAAAAATGGAATTTTGAATTTATTCTTTCTCGTGGACAAATTGTCAAGGTTGGCCTCAATCAAATGTAGGCTCATGAAGCCCAATGGATGTGTCTCCTCACCCTCCACGAATTATATAAATAGGAGTGACCCTTCTCTCATTCAGACATCACTCATCTCATCACATTATCTTCTATCTCCTCTCTTGATTGGTTCATACAACTTGGAGGCTCTCTTCTTTGCATGTATGGAAGGAAGGTAGATTTCTGGACTGGTTTTAGAGGCCGAAAATTTCAGAGATAAGGGCAGCATTGACCAACGTTGAATTGGATAGTTTGACCTTGAGATGAATTCTATTTTAGGGGACGCATTTCGATATTTGCAAGCCACATTCTTCGGCACAAATTTCGAGGTGATTGGGGACTATTTGACCGTGTTGACTGTTGCATTGACTTTCTGATTTGACCGCAGAATTACAACAAAAATTGATTGGGTTGACTGAGCTTGTTTTGAGTTGACTTTGACCCTCTTTGTAGGTCGCATTCTTCTTCTGTTGAATGAGATGATTGGAGGACGTTTTGGGGAAACTTTCACTACCATTGATTTTCTGGTTAGGGTTGCATTGACTGCCGATTTGACTGTTGATTTGAAAAATCTTTTTTGGGCATGTATTTTTGATATTTGTACTCTCTCTCTGTGCTGAACTATTGAAGAATAATAAGAATATTTGATCAAAGGGTTTCCCCACTTTGGGGTTTGTTCCTAACATCCACCATATCTTGTGTCCTCTTGTATTTTTTGTCTTCTGCATATGTTTTTATGTTCTATCTGAACTTACTATCAATGTGTATAAGTTAATGTGATTGCTACTGAAGATAATTGGAAATTTTCATTGGGCTGATAAGAAACATTGAAGTAAATTGTGCTAAAGCATAGAACATACCATTGTTATCTAAAATTAACAAGGAGACATGCATGTTGTGGACTATACAAGTGGCGAAAATTGAGCCAGTCAAATCTATGGAACTGCATCTAAGGATGGATCATAATTTGTTTTCATTTGGGAATGTAGGAGGCTACTTGAAGGGCCACCCACTCATGAGATCTATAACATCTCACACATACTTGAGAAAATCTGGTACAATATGTTGGATCAGTGGACCATCAAGTGTATGATTCTCGATTGTGTGATAATGAGCTAGAGTCAAGCACACAATAAACTACCAAGTCAAAGGGCAATGATGATTCCCTTTGCTTGATATAAGGAACCAAACAATGATGAAGGTTGGAACTAAGGTACATCGCCCTCTAAACCACTTTCATGGAATAAATTAACTGAAGTCGATAGAAGAGGGCCCGCCATAGTTGAGGCACTGAGGATTCATTAACAAAGGCATGAGGATCATAATAATGTGATTGATAGAATGACACCAGGTATGATGATGGAGGAATAATATGAGTGGTGGACTGACAACTTCCCTTGTCATAGCATAATATGTTGAGAAATTGCAACAAGAAATTCCAGTTTAATTTGTCCTTGAATTAAACTAAGAACTAAAAACAAATTCTATTCTCATAACAACTTGTAAATAGTTAATTAAGTTTAATTAACTTAATTAACTTAGGAATTTCGAGTTTGAAGTCTTTCTGTAGTCATGTATATGTTCTCCCTAAATTTTAAGGGTCCAGTATGAGTTTAAATTGAGTTGGAAATTAGATCACTCAATTTACTGAGTTAAGTTTAGTTAAATTAGTTCCAAATTGTTTGAGGAACTAATAGAGGACTAATAGTCAGTTGGTGCACTAGTGCTACTCCAGTTAACTGAAGATTCCCTCATGAGAAACTCATGCATGTCGATTTTGAGAAAGACCCAGTTGAGACTAGAGTGCAGGGACAATGTACTATCAATGGTATTATTTATTGGAGTGTAAATATCATGCATGCATCAGAGATTGATCCTATGTTTGGATTGCATAGTTTTGGAAGCATGAATTCCATTTAAATACAGGCTATTATTCCTAGGAATTACGCAAGATATTAGGGGCTTGGAGAGCTACTGAATAGGCTAAGGATTTAGCTTGAGCTAGCTTGTGAGCTGAGAGAGTTGAGCATACTTGTGCGGAATTGTTCTAGTGAGAACAAGCTTTGTATCTTCACTCATATTTTTGATATATGCAATAGAAATAGTGGGGTTTAGAGTAGTGGCTTTCCCCATATACATTTTACGTTATGTGCCATTGATTTATCTTCTTCTTGTTCATATTGTTTTCATCAATCTATTGGCTTCCGCTGGTTGAAAGTAGAAGTAGATTCTTGTCTTGTGCTTTAGTACATTGCATGAGCTTATGAATCTATAGGATTTTCTACATGGTATCAGAGATGAGAATAGTATACTAGTAGATTCACTACAAGAGAAAAGGACATTGGTGAGGGGAAAAAAATGTCACCATAAGCTCATTGGTGATGGTCAAAAGAGCATTCATCACCAAAAACTGAACGTCACCAAAGGTGGTGTCACAAAAGTATAGGTGTTGTAGTGACATACAAAGTCCGTCACCAATAATGATTTATAATGACAGATAGTGACCATCACAATTTCATATGAGCAATGGTGATGGACCATAGCTACTGTCACCAAAAACTGACCATCACCAAAGGTGGCGTCGCCAAAAGTATAGGTGTTGTAGTGACATTCAAAGTTCATCACCAATAATGATTTATAATGACGGATAGTGACCATCACCATTGCATATGAGCAATGGTGACGAACCATAGCCTCGATCACCAAAAAATAAACGTCACCAAAGGTGGCGTTGTCAAAAGTATAGGTGTTATGGTGGCATTCAAGGTCCGTCACGAATATTGATTATAATGACGGATAGTGACCGTCACCATTTCATATGAACAATAATGACTTATTGTGATGGATCTTTAATGACCGTCACTATTGGTGCATATATATGGTGATGTTCATTGACCGTCACCAAAAGCTGCATTACTAGAAGTATAGGTGTTGTGGTGAGATTCAAGGTCCGTCACGAATAATGACTATAATTATGGACAACGACTGTCACCATTTCATACTGACAACAACGATTTATGGTTACGGACCTTTGAGGGTCGTCATTATTGATGTGTATATATGGTGGCGTTCGTTGACCGTCACCATTTCATATTTTTGGTGAGGGTTGAAAAATGTCACCAAAGCTCATTGGTGATGGTCAAAAGAGCCTCTGTCACCAAAAATTGATCGTCACCATTCCATATGGATGTCAGGGCATGATGGAATCGAACCACCAACCTCCTTCTTGTAAAGCAAGTGCTCTTTTGTTTAGCTAGCACCCTTTAAAGAATTATATTTTTAAAAATTAGACCTTGAAACTTCATTAATTGTAAATTCTACAACTTTCAATAAATTTAAGTCTCGACAATATTTTACTAAACAAGCAAAGCAAATTGAAGTTGTAGGTCCCTACCTAATGGTTCTTGAAGTTATGAAAATTGGGTGGAGGGAAAAATAGTTATGTATAAGAGAATCAATATGTTCAGTTGAATACTCAATTAGAAGTGAAACTCTGAAGATATTTATAACCTATAAATGACCTATAATTATCAAATGCACCAAATATTGCAAAGGAAACATCATAAGTGGATAGCTGATTTGAATTGGATCCTTAAACATTTTTCATGCCTGTTTCAAATTATGTCAGATCAAATCTTATGAATAACATAGCTTATCAGAAATGACCTCTAGACAATGGAAATTGTGGCTAGCACGGAACAACGAGGACCCTCAGTCAAAGCATGTTGACCATTGGGCCATGGATGCAAATTGGCAAATGGGAAGCCCGGATCTAGAAATAGAGGCAGTTTCTGATACGCTAATCACGTATCGTAGGGAAAAACCCTCAGAGAAGGAAAGCCTCGAGCGCTCGGTCACAAGGAAAATAGGGAAACCATGCGGAAAGTGTTAGAAGGCGGGTCTCGCGCCCAAAACCGGCAGGATATCACGTGCACTTCAAGCGGTAAGCGGGTTTGGCCGAGTTCAGCGCGATGCCATACACTGGGCGACGCGTGTCCAGTGGATGAGAGAGAAAACTGCTTACATCACGTGAGTAACAGTCAAGCAATTTAACCGCACGATATAAACAGAGATTGTAGGATCTGGAGGCTCCAGATCAACGGCGGAGGATCAACCCGATGGATTACCAAATTTAAGGGGGAAATAGACTGAGGTACATAAAGAGTTGAGGTCTGACATGACCACTGAGCTGGCAGAAGAATCAGTTTTGTGGGAAAATCCTGGAATAACAAAAATAATGACCATTCAAAGAAAACTGACACTCAGTCCATAAGGCGACAAGTGGCCACCTCTATGTGCAACATTCCATAGCGATGATGACGCAGAGCAGGGGAATTCCAGCGGACAGAGGCAGGTGAACCAGAGAGCTGGGAAGAGGAAACAAACAATCAGGGAACATATTGGCTTTAAGCCATGAACAGACAAAGAGCAGAGGGGAACAGAAGTAGAGAAAGAAGCGAATCACAGAGAATAGAAAAGCCGAGCTGACCTACAGAGCAAAGGCAGCGTCAAGCAGACAGAGACAGAGAGAGTCCGAGAGTCTGTGAACTCCAAAGAAGGCTTGAGAGGTTCAAGCAACTCCTCTGTGTATACCTATCTGGTATTGAGTACTAAATTGGGTTCATACCATCGAGACCAGTTAAGGTCAAGATTTAGTAAGGGGGAGTCTGAGTACTCTAGAGGCTTGGGGGATCTAAGTACCACCCTACTGATCATCATCTATTAAGTGAGACTCAAATTGAGCTCCTTTTTGTAAAATCTCTACTTTAAGACACAATAGAAAAGGCCACCACTGAAGCTGGACCAAGAGACATAGCCCTAGAGGATTGGGTGAACTCCTTATTAAATTTGTTTTGTTTTTGTATTTTCTTACTGTGTTTCTCTTATTGTTTCAGGTGTCTGTGTATTTCACAATCTTATCGATCCATTGCTTAAAATAACATAGACACACCTTAGCACATGAGTCTGTAATACCTTCATTAATTAACTGAGATCATTCACAAGTGATTTTCAGATCAGGTGGAATCAGAGCATTAGGTTGTTTAAGGTTAGACAAGCTTGTGTTGGATTTTGTTATTGTATGCTAACTAGATCAAAGCTTAAATTAGGAGAAGGAGAGTTGGTTGAGACTAACCTAGAAATTGGAAGAGTCTATCGTCAGAATAAAATGTCAGAGGAAAGTCCCTTGGGGCTAGACCCTCAATTTATAGATAGTTTCCTGGCCATGAGGTCCATGGTAGAGGAAATGTATAAGGACTTTAGGAAACATAAAGATGAAGATTCATCAGGCTCCAAACAAGATAAAGGAGAAGAAGAATCTCTCCTCCATGAGCACTCAAAAGGCAAAGGGAAAGAAGAAAGCTTCCTCACACCTCCTAATAGCCCTGAACATACAAAGAAGACATATTTGATTAAATTAGATGTTAAATTTGATTTACCCATATATGATGGAGAGTTGAATGCAGAGAAGCTGGATAATTGGATCAAACAAATTTATGTGTATTGCAGAGTGCAGAGTATCAACTCAGACAAGAGTAAGATTCAACTAGCTAGCCTATGCTTTGGAGGCACTGTCTTGGTATGGTGGGAAGGCAGGATCCAAGCTCACATGAAGAAACATGGTAAGATTCTTTCTGTATGAAGTGAATTTGTTTCTGCAATAAAAAAACAGTTCTATCCACTAGCTTACATGCAGCAAGCCATGATGAGCTGGCAAACTCTTCACCAATTGAAAGGGCAAAGTGTACAGGGTTACACCCAAGAATTTAGGAAGAGAGCTTTGATTCTAGGAATTTCATTAGACTCACCTGAGACTCTGTTGAAATACATAGGGGGTCTACACAGCTACATGAGGCACACTATCCTCATGTTTAATCCCACTAGTATAGATGAGGTATCTATTCAAGCTACACATCTAGAAGCTAGAGGAAAGAATGGGAACCCAGAAGTTGGGGGATCATCCAAACCCATTGCAAGCAAGAATAAGGAGAAAAGAAAACAGAAATGGAAAGAAAGGAAGGCCAATACTGCACAAAAGACCAAGTCTTCATGCACTCACTGTAAAAAGGATGGGCATGATGATGAGCACTGTTGGATTTTGCATTCAGAGTTGAGACCTAAGAAGTTCGAGGGCAAGAAGAAGAAGACTGCGGCAGCTATTTAGAAAAATCTGGGGTCGGACTTAGGGGAGGAAACAACCATTGCAGCCACAGGTATAAAAGGTAAAAATTCTGAAGCATCTACTAGTAATTCTGCACAATCTATTAATAATGAAGAAAATGAGAGAAAAAGACATGAGCTTTTCCATATTCGAGTTATTTCCAAACATCAAAAGATTGATACTTTGTTTGATAGTGGTTCACAAGTAAATTTAATTTCTTAAGCAATTGTAAAGAAGTTGGGATTACTGACTACACCTCACAAGAAACCATACCCATTAGGTTGGTTAAGTGATAAGGAACAACTACAAGTGACTAGAAAATGTAAACTTAAGTTTTCTTTTGGGTCAACATTTGTAGATGAGGTTGAGTTAGATATAATTCCTCTTGATATCTATGGAATTGTTTTAGGAAGTCCTTACTTGTATGATAGAAAAGCTATTTTCTATAGAGCTGAGAACAAGTATCTACTCATTAAAGATGGAATCGAATACTTCGTAAGAGCTCATAAGCTCAAGAATAATTATACTCTCATAAACTTAGGGCAGATGAAACGAATTGTAAATTCACGTAAACAATTTTTACTAATGGTTGTAAAGGAAAAGAAACCCGATAAAACCAATGTATTTGAGGGCTATGATGCTAAACAACAAGCTGATTTAGAAAAGTTTGTTTCAGAGTATGATATCTCGTTTCAAGAGCCTAAAGGTCTGCCACCCAAAAAGGAAATAGTGCATGATATTAATTTGCAGCAAGATGCTCCATTGCCTAACATCGGAATGTACAAGTTGTTTGCTTTAGAGAATGTAGAAATCAAGAAGTAGGTGTAGGAGTTGCTTGAAAAAGGGTTCATCAGACCTAGCAAATCGCCATGTGGGTCGCCAATCATTTTGGTGAGAAAGAAAGATGGCTCATGGTGAATGTGCATTGATTACTGGGCACTGAATAAGATAACGATAAAAAACCGTTATTCCATTCCTCGCATAGATGATCTATTAGATTAGTTAAAGGAAGCTGTTTATTTTTCTAAGTTAGACTTGCATAGTGGATATCATTAAGTCAGAGTTATAGAACAAGATGCATGAAAGACTGCTTTCAAAACAAAACATGGATTGTTTGAGTGGCTGGTTATGCCTTTTGGTTTAACTAATGTTCCTGCTACTTTCATGAGAATAATGAATGATGTACTCAGACCTTTTCTTGATGATTTTGTTATTTTATATTTGGATGACATTCTTATATTTATCAAAACATGGGAAAAACATTTAAAGCATGTTAAGTAGACACTAGATGTTTTGAAAAGAGAAAAACTTTATGTTAAACTCTCAAAATGTGAATTTGGAAAAACATCTTTGAACTATTTGGGACATATAGTAGGGGGTGGTGAATTGAAGATAGATCCCTCTAAAGTTGCAGTCATTGTAAACTGGCCTAAACCCAAATCCGCTACAGAAGTTAGAAGCTTCATAGAAGCAGCACAATATTGGAGAAAGTTCATTTCTAACTTTTTCCTCAATTGCAACTCCCTTACATGCTTTGACAGGATTGAACAAGGTGTTTCAGTGGGGAGGAAAACAACAGAAAGCCTTCGTCACCTTGAAAGAAAAGATTAGTATAGCACCAGTACTAGCACTGCCAGATCTTCAAAGACCGTTTGAGATCCAAACACATGCCAGTGACTATGCCATGGGAGCAGTGTTGATACAACACGATAAACCCATATGTTATCATTTTGAAACATTTAATTCTATAGTGGTTAACTATCCAGCATATGATAAAGAATTGTATGCATTAGTACAGAGAGTGAAAAAGTGGAAACATTACTTAATGGGAAAAGAGACAGTTATGCATATTGATCATCAACCACTTTAATATCTACACTCCCAAACTAAATTGCAGCAATCAAGACACTATAGGTGGATGGGTTTTCTACACCAGTTTCATTTAGTCATCATATATAAAAAGGGCATACACAATAAAGTTGCAGATATGTTATCTAGACCTATTATAAATGCATCCACTATACTTAAGCATAATTCAGTATTGCATGAGAGCTACATTGAACAATATGCTCAAGATATATATTTTAAAGATGTATATGAAACTTTAAGTCAGGGCAAATGAGTAGAGGAATTGGATTATCATGTTAAGGACTGACTCTTGTATCATTGTGGGAAGCTATGCATTCCACAAATTGAAATAGTAAAGATAATTCGGGAAGCACACACTTCTCTAAGATTAGGTCACTTTGGGGTAAGTAAAACAGTTGCACAACAACAAAAATTTTGTTATTGGCCAAAAATGAATGAGCCAGTTTCTAGATATGTAAAGGGATGTACCATTGTGCTAAAAGAAAGCCCAACAATAGAAAACTAGGCTTGTACACTCCACTGCCAGTCCCTTCTCATCCTTGGGAAAGTATTTCCATGGACTTTGTTGGAGGACTGCCTAAATCTCAGAAAGGTCATGACTATTTATATTTTGTTGTGGATAAATTCAGCAAAATGTGTATTTTGATACCTTGTAACAAACAGATTACAGCTGAAAAAACTACAAAGTTGTTCTTTCAGCATGCATGGCTTCATTTTGGATTACCCACTTCCATTGTATCTGATTGAGACACCCAATTTGTTGGGAACTTTTAGTTAAGTCTGTGGGAACTGATGGACACCAGACTAAAGAAAAGCATAGCCTTTCATCCACAAATAGATGGCTAGATAGAAGTAGTCAACAAGACAGTGATCCAATTGCTTAGAGGCTATTGCAACAAGCATACTAAGCTTTGGGATGAACATCTGTGTTATGTGCAGCATGCTTACAACCAAAAAAAACATTCTTCTACACAGAGATCTCCTTTCGAGACTTGTTTTGGTTTCACACCAAGGTCTCCCTTGGATTTTGTCTTTGGCAAAGACATAGTAGTTGATGGACATAGTGATGTGGACAAGGCAACCAAGTTCATTGAAAAAATCCAAGAGATTCGCCAGGCAGTATAGGAACAGCTGGAAAAGAGCCAAGCCAAGTACAAGGCAAGGCATGACAAGCATCGGATGGAGCATAGTTTTCAAGTTGGTGATTAAGTCTGGCTGTATATCAGCAAGGACAAAATGCAAAGTGAAGGCAAAAAGCTTAAGCCAATAAGGTATGGACCTTTCAAGATACTTGAGAAAATTGGTGACAATGCTTTTCAACTTGATTTACTAGCTTACATGCACATCTACTCAGTCATTAATGCAGATAGCTTGAGACTATTTGAACCTTCATTAATTCAAGACCTCGAAGAACAAAGTCAATTGCCTTCTATTGATGATCTATTACCAAAATATCTCAACGAATTGCAGGAAGACACAGTTCTGGATAGGAAGGTGAGGACAACGCGCAGGGGCGATGTTGAGTACCTCAGGATTGGACTCAAGGGTTCAAAGCCAAGCAGTGCAAAATGGATAGAGATTAGAAAAGTGAGACAACTATACCCTCACTTAGTCGATGCTTGAAATCCAACTTTTAGGTGGTCCCAAAAGCTTTTTTAGTGGGAAGGTCGTGATCTGAATTGGATCCTTAAACATTTTTCACGACTGTTTCAAATTATATCAGATCAAATCTTATGAATAACAAAGCTTATTAGAAATGACCTCTGGACAATGGAAATTGTGGCTAGCACAGAACAATGAGGACCCTTGGTCAAAGTGCACTGACCGTTGGCCCATGGAGACTGCTCATGGACGCAAATTGGAAAATGGGAAGCCTGGATCTAGAAAGATAGGTAGTTTCTGATACGCTAATTGCGTATCGCAGGGCAAAACCCTCAGAGAAGGAAAGCCCCGAGCACTTGGTCACGAGGAAAATAGGGAAACCATGCAAAAAGCGTCAGAAGGCGGGTCCCGCGCCCAAAACCAGCAGGATATTGTGTGCACTTTGAGCGGTAAGTAGGTTTGGCCAAGTTTAGCGTGATGCCATACACTGGGCGACGTATGTCCAGCAGATGAGAGAGAAAACCGCTTACATCACGTGAGTAACAGTCGAGAAACTTACCTGCACGATATAAACGTGGACCGTAGGATCTGAAGGCTCTAGATCAACGACGAAGGATCAACCTGATGGATGACCAGATTTAAGGGGGAAATAGAATGAGGTACATAAAGAGTTGAGGTCCGACATGACCGCTGAGCTGGTAGAAGAATCAGTTTCACAGGCAAATCCTGGAATAACAGAAATAACTATCATTCAAAGAAAATGACACTCAGTCCGTAAGGCGACAAGTGGCCACCTCTCGGTGCAATGTTCCATAGTGATGATGACGTAGAGCAGGGGAATTCCAGCGGACAGAGGTAGGTGAACCAGAGAGCCAGGAAGAGGAAACAAGCAGTCAAGGAATAGATTGGCTTTAAGCCACGAACAAACAAAGAGTAGAGGGGAACAGAAGTAGAGAAAGAAGCGAATCGCAGAGAACAGAAAAGCCGAGCTGACCTATAGAGCAAAGGCAGCATCGAGAAGACAGAGACAAAGAGATTTTGAGATTTTGTGAAACCCAGAGAAGGCTTGAGAGGTTCAAGCAACTCCTCTGTGTATACCTGTCCGGTATTGAGTACCAAATTGGGCTCATACCATCGAGACCAGTTGAGGTCGAGATTCAGTAAGAGGGAGTCTGTGTACTCTAAAGGCTTGGGGGATCCACGTACCACCCTACTGATCATCATCTGTTAAGTGAGACTCAAATTGAGCTCCTTATTGTAAAATCTATGCTTTAAGACACAATAGAAAAGGCCACCACTGAAGCTTGACCAGGAGACGTAGCCCAAGAGGATTGGGTGAACTCCTTATTAAATTTGTTGTGTTTTTGTATTTGCTTACTGTGTTTCTCTTATTGTTTCAAGTGTTTGTGTATTTCACAATCTTATCGATCTGTTGCTTAAAATAACATAGACACACCCCAACACATGAGTCTGTAATACCTTCATTAATTAACTGAGATCATTCGCGAGTGATTTTCAGATCAATAGCATATGGAAGAAGAGGATGCAGGGACTTGGAACCCTTGTACACCTTGGCATGCCTTAGCACTTGGCACATCTTAGCTTGTTTGACATATCTTCGTACTATTTGGCACATCTTAGCATGCCCTAGCATTCCCTAACACACCTTGGCAGTCATGACCTCACAACTAGCATTGCATTTTTCCATGACTTGGGAGCCTTACATTCACTAGAACACCTTGGCACTCCCTAGTTGTCATGCCCTCTGTTATCCTCCATAATGTCCCAAGCTAATGAGGAGATCGACGGAGGTAACCACAGAATAAGCTTTTAGTTTGGTAGCTAGCCCTACCAAACTAGAGAGGGCTCTCTCTATGAAATCACAACCAAGAGATGACTGGAATGTAAATGATTCTAGGCTAGATATCTAGGCTCAGGTGGGTTTTTGGAAAATTTAGGGACTTGGAACTCTATTCATTGGTGTCTTGTCTAGTAGGGACTTTGTCAAGAAGGCACGGACTTGGAACTCTGTCTAGGATAAAGCACCTAACATGCATGACAGAAGATCCCTAGAATAGAGTACCTCCTACCTAGAAGAGTGTCCCCTGCTCAAAATATAGAACCCTTCTCTACTATGCACTTTTTTTAAAGATAAATCTGTGCATAAAATAGTAATAAGAAAAACACCTAAATTAAGAAAAGTGAGCATCTAAGTCAAACTATAAAAGTATAATAAATATGGCTCTGTTGTAAATAATACTGAGATGGGGGGGTGAATCAGTATTATCAAATCAATATAATTTTTTCATTTACATACTCTGATTCATATACGCTACTTTAGTTAAGGCAACCTGCGTGTATACGCAACTGTGTGTAATGCAACAAGCGTATATCCAGTAGACTTATAATTTAGTTAGTTGATTCTTAATGAGTGCATCAGAACATTATTAACCATATGAATAGTAAACAGGAGCAGTAAAGTAGAACAGATCATCACACATAAACAACACACATGAACACTATGATATAAGGTGGAAATCCAATGTGGGTGGAAACCACCTGCTGCAATTCATTTCTATCTTCCTTTATTAAGAAACTTCCTTTACAATGGTTCTGTACTAGTGCATTATTATACCAGTACACAAGCTTCTACCTACAGAAGGCTACAACCTTCTCTCGTTCTCTAGACTCTCCTAGAAGGGAGCTACAACCCCCTTGGCTCTTGTATTAGCCGATCCATTTACTAGTACGTAGGTGCCAGTCTATTGAAATGCTCCAACCTTTACTTGTTTTCCAGCTGCTACTGGAAGGAAGATACCACCCCCTTAGCTATTGTACTAGCTGATGTACTAGTACATAGGTGCTGACCTACAGAAGGCTACAACCTTCTCTTTCTTCCTCCAGGTACCATGTTTCATAAATTTTTAGACTGGATACTCCTGAAGCACAACACTATAATATGAAAGACCACGTTTCATCCAATTTTCATACTGGACCCATCAATATCATTGAAGCACACAATCAAAGAACACTAGCATCATCAATCTCTGAATCACTGAAACTCTGCCAACAAAATGTAGTCACCAGAACATAGAGCAGAACATAACAATATTTAGAACCAACCGTATCATTAGAAATCATGCATCAGAGTGCATACACTACTTGAACGTGCCGAACCAGCATGTATATGCAACTTCACCAAGGCTAACCAGTGTATATGTCATCAAATACTTACTTATAATTTCACTGCACTTCCTGACTCCAGACATACCCAGATCATTACATATACAAGGATAATACATATGTTAGCAACTAGATCTAGTTCATCAGATCACATAAAGATAAGTCAATCTGATCCTGATTCATTATAGATCTTATCCATCAATACTGAAACTAAACATGATCAACCAATCAGAATATGCGGAGTACTGGCACCAGTAAACAGTCATCATAACTCATCAACAACCAGAACACCTGTAACTTCAAACATCATAGCTCATAAGATATACGCTACTTAGATGTATCTAACCTGCGTATGTACACGCTTTTAACATAGTCAACCAGTGTATATATCTGTAAATATTCATTCATGAGTTGTAGCTATTTCAAACTTAAGTTATACCCAGATTTGAACATTACATGCGTCAGTATATAGATCTAGAATAAGCAAGATCAAACCGTATAGAGAGATTTCATTCCAAGCCATTAGATCCTGATTTATCCTTAGATCTTGTTCTCCATAAACCGCTGAGATTCCTCCTTATCTCAGATTAAGTAAAGCATCATGAACCCATAACCTGCATACTGGATCTCATACTTTATCAGATATTCAAGACTTTTCGAATGCCATTGCCTAATGATCTTCTTCTCCTTTTATAGACTTAGGCCTTACTCAATACCATGGTCCAAAACCATTTAGAACCAATACTAGGGACCCAATACCTGGGTTCAACACTTTAGATGCAATACCAAGGACCAAAACCATAGGTCTAAATACCATGGACCCAAAAATAAACTTTCCCACATGTACATGCTTTTCCGTCTGTGAACCTACGTGTGTACATATACGCGCCTTTTGTTCTGCTAATCCACGTGTATACGCACTTTCATCAAGGTTAACCTGCATATACCTCTCTCTTGACCTGCTGCACTATAATCGTTCATCTGAGTGAGTTGTTCTACTACAAGTGGGTTGCCATCAAGTACAACACATGCATCATAATGCCAACAATCTCCCCCTTTGGACTTGATGGCAACCACCACACCAAGTCACTCTCCCCCTTTGACATCAAGGGAAAAGGGTGGACCAAGATATTCTCTTCTTTGATATACATTTTGATGTCCATGCTCCCCCTGAGTACATGCTGAAGTTTCTGATTGAGCTCCCCCTTTGTACATGCCAAGATGTACCAATCCATCCATGATCCCCCTGAGCACATGCAAGGTCTGCAAAAGCATAACATGAATCTATACATACATTTCCAATGACCTTCCTAAAGACTCATATATACATCAATCTCCCAACCAAGTGGGGATACACCATTTTTGACTCAAACACAAGAACCATTACATCATCCATCCCATGCATAGTGGGGTAACAAGATACATCATATGACTCACAAAGACCATGGACCTAAACAAGACCATGACAGTGATCAGCAGTTATCATACACTATATGATCTACACTATAAGCATCTTAACCTGCATCTAGACTTTTAACCTGCAATACCATTCTGACCAACCAACAATAAGTAGAAAAATGTATCATTTAGCTACATAAGCATCATCACCAAAGACTTCTCATCAAATGCCAACAATGCATAATTTGAAGTATATGCTCCCCCTGAACCTGTGCCATGCCTTCATCAAACAATGATTGAACAATATCAGACTTCTGTACCACTTCTTTTCTTCAGAACATAATACATGTGACTGTGCAACATCTAACTCGCGTGTATATGTGACTTGCCTTTATGAAACTTGTGTATGATATTTAGAACACTGAGGTACCACACTTTCAGCTCCATTTGAGTCTGTCATATCTGTATACTTTGCTATGCCGCATCTTTCTGACTTCTTCTTCCATATCTTCAATTGTGATGATGTTTTCTTATTTTGGTATGGTGCCCAAAATTTTCTCTTGCATTCCTTTGCTATGTGTCCAAGCTTGTTACATGCATAACATCTTACATGTTTCATATTCCTTCTGTAGTAATCAACAGCTTTGTGACCAAACATATTGCAAGAAAAACAATATCCCTTAAAGTACCTAGAACGTGATGATCTTTCTATGTGATGGTCTTGAACCATTCTACTTCTGCATCTGGCTGCAACATGTTCAAGATTATGACATACATAACATTCAACATTATTCATCAGAGGAAATAATCATCTATCACTCTCACAGTTAGGAGTAAAAGATATTCTTTGAGGAATTCATTTCCTTGGTTGTTGATGGGGTTGTCTTCTCATCTCAGATTTATCATTAGAGTACCTTGCCTCACCTTGTGATTTAGATTCACCTTCAACAGATTCATCAAAACCAAGACCAGTTTTGATAGCAGGCGACGTTTGACTACCAAGAATATCATCCAAAATCTTACTATTGTCTTGAAATCGTAATAGTTTATCCTTTTCTTCTAATTTACCTTTCAAGATATTTACCTCAACTTGACATTGCTTCTTCAAAATTTCTTCAGACTTTGTTCCTTCTTCCACTTTTTGCCTTAGTTTGAGAATCTATTTTTCTTGATTTTCATTTAGCTCCTACAGCATTAGATGAACTCTGATGGCACATTCTAGCTGAGATTTTAAATTGATAATTTCTTCTTTGAGTGCACTCTCCCTTTTGCTCAGTAGCTTTTGTTGATCTATGATTTTATCTGATGCTTCATTTGCTTGTTCATCTTCAATCTAAGGTGATTCAGAATTTGAATACTTGCTTCCACTCAACGATAGGCTGTCATTGTTCCTTTGAGCTATCTTCTTCTTTTGACACGCTTTCTTTCCCATTGTCTTACGGATCTCCTTCAAGCGATCAAGCTTCTACCAAAGGACCTCCTCTGATACCAATTGTTGGAAATAATACTGAGAGGTGGGGGGGGGGGTGAATCAGTATTATCAAATCAATATAAATTTTTCATTTTCATACTCTGATTCATATACGCTACTTTAGTTAAGGCAACCCGCATGTATATGCAACTATGTGTAATGCAACAAGCGTATATCCAGTAGACTTATAATTCAGTTAATTGATTCTTAATGAGTGCATCAGAACATTATTAACCATATGAACAGTAAAGAGGAGCAGTAAAGTAGAATAGATCATCACACATAAACAAGACACATGAACACCATGATATAAGGTGGAAACCCAATGTGGGTGAAAACCACCTGTTGCAATTTGTTTCTATCTTCCTTTATTAAGAAAATTCTTTTACAATGGTTCTGTAATGGTGCAGTCTTATACCAGTACACATGCTTCTACCTGCAGAAGGCTACAACCTTCTCTCGTTCTCTAGACTCTCCTGGAAGGGAGCTACAACCCCCTTGGCTCTTGTACTAGCTGATCCATTTACTAGTACGTAGGTGCCAACCTACTGAAATGCTCCAACCTTTACTCATTTTCCAACTGCTACTGGAAGGGAGCTACCACCCCCTTAGCTCTTGTACTAGCTGATGTACTAGTACATAGGTGCCGACCTATAGAAGGCTACAACCTTCTCTTTCTTCCTCCAGGTACCACGTTTCATAAATTTTCAGACTAGATACTCCTGAAGCACAACACTATAATTTGAAAGGCCACGTTTCATCCAATTTTCATACTGGACCCATCAATATCATTGAAGCACACAATCAAAGAACACTAGCATCACCAATCTCTGAATCGCCCAATACTGAAACACTGAAACTTTGTCAACAAAATGCAGTCACCAGAACATAGAGGAGAACATAACAATATCTAGAACCAACCGTATCATCAGAAATCATGCATCAGAGTGCATACGCTACTTTAACGTGCTGAACCAACGTGTATACGCAACTTCACCAAGGCTAACTAGCGTATATGTCATCAAACACTTACTTATAATTTCACTGCACTTCCTGACTTCAGACATACCTAGATCATTACATATACAAGGATAATACCTATGTTAGCAACCAGATCTAGTTCATCAGATCACATAAAGATAAGTCAATCTGATCCTGATTCATTATAGATCTCATCCATCAATACTGAAACTAAACATGATCAACCAATCAGAATATGCGAAGTACTAACACCAATAAACAATGATCATAACTCATCAACAACTAGAACACCTGTAACTTCAAACATCATAGCTCATAAGATATATGCTACTTAGACGTATCTAACTTGCGTATGTACGTGCTTTTAACATAGTCAACCAACATGTATATCTGTAAATATTCATTCATGAGTTGCAGCTATTTCAAACTTAAGTTATACCCAGATCTGAACATTACATGTGTCAGTATACAGATCTAGAATAAACAAGATCAAACCGTATAGAGAGATTTCATTCCAAGCCATTAGATCCTAATTTATCCTTAGATCTTGTTCTCCATAAACCGCTGAGATTCCTCCTTAGCTCAGATCAAGTAAATCATCATGAACCCATAACCTGCATACTGGATCTCATACTTCATCAGATATTCAAGACTTTTCGAATGCCATTGCCTAATGATCTTCTTCTCCTTTTATAGACTTAGGCCTTACTCAATACCATGGTCCAAAACCATTTAGAACCAATACTAGGGACCCAATTCTTGGGTTCAACACTTCGGACGCAATACCAAGGACCAAAACCATAGGTCTAAATACCATGGACCTAAAAATAACTTTCCCACATGTACGCGCTTTTCCGTTTGTGAACCTATGTGTGTACATATACGCGCCTTTTGTTCTGCTAGTCCACGTGTATATGCACTTTCATCAAGGTTAACCTGCGTATACCTCTCTCTTGACCTATTGCACTATAATTTGTCATTTGAGTGAGTTGTTCTGCTACAAGTGGGTTGCCATCAAGTACAACACATGCATCATAATGCCAACAGGCTCTATATAAGTTTGGGAAACACTAGACAAGCATGATTTCATACAACAACAATAATATGCCTAAAATCGATGTGATTCTTTCATCGTTTTTATACCCTCACAACAAAACTGGAATCTATAGCATGTACCCCAAGGTCATGTGCATCTGTTGAAGGTGTAGATTGAAAGGATCTGCTGAGATGAATTACTATTGAAGGAGAATCACCTTCAAAACAATAGATAAAGTTTATTGTGAATTCAACCCATTTGCACACAGACCAAGGCTGCTACTGGGTACACTTCGCCGCTGAATGGAAACTGCAATGTATTATAGTGTTGCTGAAGAAAAAACACCTTTAGTGCAACACAGATAAAACTCTAACATATATTGTCGGTGATGTGCAAGCTTGATACACGCTCTAGTTTCCCTCTAAAAGAGGGTAAGTCAAAATATTATGACAATCTTAACTGTAATTTGATCATACACTATTGAGGTATTGCATGGAATAAACAATATACTATCAATGCACTAATGAAGAACTAAAAATAAATGAATTTTGTCAGGCCAGGAGTAACTCCAGACTTGGCAAAAAAACTCAGAAAAACTGATTCGTGTATATTCCATAGGTAGCTCATTGTTATATACAATAGGGAGTGATTGTTTAGTTCATCTCCCGATGACTGTTCACCTTCCCAATTTATTTATTTACATAAAATTCCCAATCTTGAAGATTAGGTGTCAACATTCCCCCCCTTAATATGAAGGGATGTTGGTGAGTCCAAGCATCATTCTGAATCGTTCAAGCTTTTCCCTTCCAAGTGCTTTGGTGAAGATGTCTGCAATTTGCTCATTTGTGGAACAATGACGGAGATGGATTGTTTTGGCCTCAACATGATGTCGAATCAAATAATATTTAGTATTGATATGCTTTGTTCGATCATGGAACTTTGGGTTCTTGGCCAACTTTATTGTAGAGGTGTTATCAATCATGAGTGGAGTTGATTGTACTTGTTTTACCTGCAAATCTTCAAGAATTTTCTTGAGCCACGCAATTTCTTTCGTTGCTTCAGCTGCTGCCACGTATTCTGCTTCTGTTGTGGAATCTGCTGGAACTGATTGTTTGCGTGATCTCCAAGAGACAGCTCCTGATCCAAGACTCATAGCATATCCTGAAGTAGATACTCCAGTTTCTTTGTCTCCATTGAAGTCTGAATCAGAGTATCCAATCAAGCTGAAGTCGTCCACATGTGTATACTTGATTCCAAGGTCTTGAGTTCCCTTCAAGTACCTTAGAACTCTTTTTGCAGCAGACCAATGTCCCTCACAAGGCTTTTGCATATACCTGGAGAGGATTCCAACAGCAAATGAAATGTCTGGTCTGGTAGTAGTGAGGTAGATGAGACTTCCTACAAGCTGTCTATACTTTGTTGCATCCTCAAATTCCTTTCCTTCAATAGATGTGAGCTTTAAGTTTTGTTCCATTGGAGTAGAAAGAGGATTGCACTCTGTCATGCCAAATCTGTTTAAAAAATCTCCAATGTATTTCTTTTGAGAAAGAAATATGGATTTTGGATGTTGGGTTACTTCAATGCCAAGATAGTAATGAACATAGCCCAAATCAGCCATTTCAAAACTCTTTCCTAATTCTTTCTTTATGGATGCAATATAGCTTTCATTGTTCCCTGTCATTAAAAGATCATCTACATATACCACAAGATATACAACTGTTTTGCCAACTTTCTTGACAAATAAAGTTGCATCATCAAGATCAAAATGATTGAAGTTGAGTTTCAGAAGATGCTGAGTTAGTTTTTCATACCAGGCTCGTGGTGCTTGTTTGAGGCCATACAAGGACTTCACAAGTTTGCATACTTTATGTTCATGTCCTTTCACAGCAAATCCTTCAGGCTGGGACATAAAAACATTTTCTTTTAGATCTCCATTCAAGAATGCAGTTTTTACATCCATTTGATGGACTTTCCAACCGTTCTGAGCTGCTAGTGCAAAGAGTGTCCGGATGGTGGCCCATTTTGTTGTGGGGGCAAAAGTTTCCTCATAATCGACCCCTTCCTTCTGTGCAAAACCTTTTTCCACAAGCCTAGCTTTGTGCTTGTCAAGTGAGCCATCAGCTTTGTATTTGTTCTTGTAGACCCACTTGCAGCCAATTGGTTTGGTTTCAAATGGAGGATCAACCAGCTTCCAAGTGCCATTCTTTATGAGGGCATCATACTCCTTTTTCATCACTTCTTTCCATTCATCATGAGAAGTAGCTTCTTTGAAGGAAGTTGGTTCAAAATCTGTAGACAAGTTCAATTCACAATCATAAGTAACATCCATATCAACAGGTGAATTAGAGTCATCTACATCACCTCCATTTTGTCGGTTTGAATTTCTGGTTCTTGTTTTTCCAATTTCATTAGGATGAACACTTTCAAGTGTCTTTGTCAGCCACTTTGGGGGACCTTTCTCAGATGTTCTAGGCTGCTCTGTTGATTGATTTGGGACTGAATCAAGATTGAGTCTCCCAATTCTATCAATTACATCACTTAAAGGATCATCTGTTGTTGGAGTTTCATGCAGGGGGGATTGTTCTTCAGAAGAAGATTCCACATGTTGATCTAGTATAGGAATCCCCCCTTCAAGATGTGGAATCTGATTATCAAACTCTTGAAATGATTTCGTTTTTGTGAATCTATCCAAGCGATCAAGTTGCCGCTCAACAACATTGTCAGATTTTGATGATTCAAGAAAAATGACATCTCTAGATACAACAAACTTTTTATTTACTTCATCATAGAGGTGGTATGCTTTAGAGGTGTTTGAATACCCCAGGAAGATACACTTATGACTTCTAGCACCAATTTTGTTTCTATGTACCTTTGGTATCAAAGCATAACAGGTGGAACCAAAGATCCTGAGATGTTTTACCGAAGGAATATGTCCATACCACAATTCATAAGGAGTCTTGTTTCTTATAACATTAGATGGACATCTATTCTTTATATATGCAGCACATAGAACAACATCAGCCCAAAACATTATCTTTACATTTTTGAAGAAAAGAATGGATCGTACCATATTCAAGATTGTTCTATTCATTCTTTCAGCTACACCATTCTGTTGGGGATTATAAGGCACAGTTGTTTGATGTTTGATCCCATGTTGGCGAAGATAGTTTTCAAATTCATTTGATGTATATTCTTTTCCATTATCAGTGCGAATAGACCCAATATGAGATTGTGCATCATTTTCAATCCACTTATGAAAATTCTTGAATGTTTGAAAAGCATCAGATTTTTTCTTCAATAAATAAACCCAACACATTCTGGTGTAATCATCAATAAATGTCATGATATATTTATTTCCATTTGCAGAAGGAATAGGCATTGGACCACATAAATCTGAATGAATGAGTTCAAGCTTCCTATGTGCTCTTGAATGTGAATCATGAAAACACTGTTTGCTATGCTTTCCTAGAATGCAAGCATCACATTGCTTATGTTTCCTAGGAATTGTAGGCAAACCAGCAACACCATTTTTCTTCAATAAGCGGAGACTGTCATAGTTTAAATTTCCAAATCTAGCATGCCATAATAAACTTGATGGAAGTGTACCTTCTTCATGATGAGAAATATATGAGAAATGTTGTGCATGAGCAGAGGTTCCTTGCAGTTTGAGAAGCCTTTCTTCTTCTATTCCCCTCATGACAAGTGAGTGGTCAGAAGATTTTCTTACCTCAAGCTTGCCATCAAACATATGAATGGAGTGACCTTGCTGGCAGATGTGGACCAAGGACAACAAGTTTCTTTTGAGCTGTGGGAGATATAGAACATGATCCCGAAGAAAGTCTGGAAGACCAGGCAGTTTAAGCCTAATTGTGCCAAGCCCTGATGGCTTGATTTTTGACTGATCTGCAAAGTATACTGCTCCATCAACATTGTCAGTGAAATCTTCAAAAAAATCCTTTCTATGAGTCATGTGATAGGTTGCTCCTGAATCAAGTAACCAATCATTTTTCGAAGAAGCAAGTGAAGCATTAAACAAATCTTCATTTACTCCAATGTTACATTGTGCCTCAATATAGTGAGCGGATTCAGGTGCTTTACCTTTGTCTGTATCATCAGTTTTACCTTTATGCTAGTTTCTTTTCTGCTCAATTTTGTCCCATGATAGCTTGCATGTAGAAGCATCATGTGATCCATTTCGTTTGCAGCGAATGCAATGCAGATCTGCTTTTTTTGCTGAAGAATGTTTGGCCCCCCTGCCTCTAAAGTATCTTCCTCTTCCTCTTTGTCCACCTCTTCCTCTTGTAGAATCTTGAGCAGGATGCTTTTCTTTATGAGCAAGGCAAACAGTCTCTTCAGAAGATTCAGGGACTGTCTTCTTTCCAAAGGCTTTCTCTCTTTCAGCAAACTTTTTCACAAGAGAGTCAAAGGTTATATCTTTAATATTTCCATTTGCTTGTAAAGACTCAAGAAAATTGGAGTAAGTAGGGTAGAGTGCCTTGAGAAAAGCAATAAGAGGAATATCCAGCTCAACCTTAGTGGATTTGATATCATGCATTATGGATTTTACTTCAGATGCAAGAGCAAGGGGATCATTATTTTTCAGTTCAAGAGTGAAGAGTTTAATCATGAGCTGAACAACTTCAAGTGCAGAATGTGAGTCATAGAGTTATTTCAGTTTTTGTAAAGCTTCAAAGGCAGTTGAATATGATGAAATATGGCGACTTACTTCTTCATTTACAGATGCTGCGATTAATGCATAGGCTTTGCTGTTCTTATTTTCCCAAATGACAAGCTCTTTGTCTGATGTAGGTTGCACTGGGTCTTTGTCTTCTTCTCCGACACACACTCCTTTCCACAACTCATTGTAGATGAGGGTGTGTTTTACCATCCGGGACCATTCAGGATAGTTCTCCTTGCCAGTGAGAACTATTCCTACCATAGAGATGATTGAATGCATTCTGTAAAAAAATTACTTCTGCTGAAAAAAAAAAACTTCTTTACGTTACAGCCTTATGCACTATATTTTCTTCAAATCCCTCTAATGTTTGACAGAAGCATCAACATTTCATTTAAATATCACTTCAATGTTTTAAAATGTAATATATTTATATATTACGTAGCACTACCATAAAAAAACTGTGCAATACTACTATGCCATCTCCACAAATGCTTTGAATGAACAAAACTGTGCAATACCACAAATGCTTTGAATGATATATAAAACTGTGCAATACTATAGGCATTCAAATCAAAGGCTGATGATTTTAAACCCTTTTATCAGCATCTCCAAGTCTCAAAAACTATAATCCTCTGAAACAAAAGATGTGTAGACAAGCCAGACAAGTCCCTTCTTCACAAACGCCTTATAAAAACTAACAATGCTCTCTCATTTGTGCTTATCAAAACCAACAATGCGCTCTAAAGGAGTCCATGTATACAATCCAATTGTATGCACTTCTAAAAAACTTGTGCAGACTCAACCAGAATGAGAACCGACATTCGATGGCCAAAAAAAACAGGCCCATAATCATCAATCCATGGCGGAAGAGATCCTGGGACCTGTGGCGAATCACACAGTCAATGCACTCCGGGATCAATGCTTCAGAATGCTGGTGACTCCGCATCTTGAATACCATTGAACGTTGTGGTATCAGGGTTAACGGCAGTGATATCAGATGCCAGCTCTCCCAGTGGTCGGCCTCTCACAAAGTGCCTCCAAGCATCTACTATAAGTTTCACTGTTCCATTCACACCATTCATACAATCTTCCCCCGAGCGGAGATTTCAGTCCAATATTTCATAACCTTGGGTTTCTGCGAAGTCTACGGGTTTAATGACCATGGATACCAGGAGAGACAAGGGAGACAATCGACCCAGCAGCAATGTTAGAGAATATCAAGACTCTGAAAGGAGAGAACCTAGAAGAAATATGGCCAGAAATGCACGCAGTGAATGGGTTCCCAAAAGTTCTTCGCATTCAACGAGAAATCCCAATCGTAATTTTAATCCCGGCCCCCAATCCGACAGCGACAGAAATCCCGGAATGGCACCAAAATCAGGAATCCCTCAGAACGGTGAGAGTGTTAGGTGAGAGAACGGTGAGAGCGAAATGAGGCACCAACTCATCTCAGGCCAGCGACAGAGGCAGAGCAGCGCTCAGCACTGAAGCAGTGGCAGACTATTTCAGGTCAGAGGCAGTGGCAGAGATGAAGGGAGTTACGACTATTTTTTAGACTGGCTCTGATACCATGTCAGGCCAGGAGTAACTCCAGACTTGGCAGAAAAACTCAGAAAAACTGATTTGTGTATATTCCAAAGGTAACTCATTGTTATATACAATAGGGAGTGATTATTTAGTTCATCTCCCGATGACTTTTCACCTTCCCAATTTATTTATTTACATAAAATTCCCAATGATGAAGATTAGGTGTCAAAAAATTTCTTATTGCTACAATAGTGCATCTTGGGATTCTCGGATAAAGCACCTAACCTGCATGGAAAAATATTCCTAGAATAGAGTACCCCCTACCTAGAAGTGTGTCTCATACTCAAAATATAGAACCCTTCTCTATTGTGCACTTTTCTTAAAGATAAATTTGTGCATAAAACAGAACTAAGAAAAACACCTAAATTAAGAAAAGTGAGCATCTAAGTCAAACTATAAAAGCATACTAAATATGGTTGTATCTAAGTTTGGGAAACACTAAACAAACATACTTTCATACAATAACCACAAGATGCCTAAAATCGATGCACTTCTTTCATCGCTGCTACAACCTCATAGGAAAACTATAATCTACAACATGTATCCCAAGGCTACATGCATCTACTAAAGGTGCAGACCAAAAGGATCTACTGAGATGAAGTATTATTGAAGGAGAAACACCTTCAAAACAATAGATAGAGACTAATGTGCATTCAACCCATCTGCAAACAAGCCAAGGTTGCTACTGGGTACACTTCTCCCCTAAATGGAAACTGCATTGTATTGCTGCTCTACTAAAGGAGAAACACCTTCAGAGAAACACAGATAAAACTATAACATATATTTTCACTGTGGTATCGGTTGTATAAGATCTCATCAATATAGGTAACAACTTCGATAATTGAAAAACCAAAAGGTGAGCTACATAGATCATTTGAAATGATAGATTTGGGCATACTTTATTATTTTTTAGGAGTGTTAGTATAGAAAATGCAAGGTAGCATGTTGCATCTTTATATCACAGAGCAAGGATGCGAATAAATATAGAAAAGATTAAATAGAATGGTACAAGTCGATTGCAGGTTCTTTCGAAAAAAGAATGGATTTCACCTTGTGCAGATTCTAATATATTGGGTATAGATTTAAATAAGAAATTTATAGTTATGGGGTTGGAATTGTCTCACGATTCATGGCAAGTCCCAAAGTTGTTCACTAGAAATAAGTAGAGCAAGTCGTCAGGTTTATGAATGGGAACACCCTATTCACAGGTAGATATCTTCAAATTAGCCGGGCATATTATTTGTCCTCTTCTTCTACGTTTGTGCTTTGAAAAGCTAACCACCTCCAAAGACTCAAGAACAAATCTAGTAAAGTTTATAGGTGTGAAGCACTTCTGAGAAAACCCATCACTTAATTACAATTGAGCGAGGAATATGTCGAAGTATTCAATCTTGCACTCAGTCATAAAAAGGAAGTTGGGGTATCCAACATCTTGCCAACAAACCGACTCCAACCATAATGTGAAAGCCAAGTTAACTGTGAAACCTCTTTCCCACTTTGTATTATTGTTTCCTCTTGAATTCCAATAGGTATATTGCTGCTTAGATCCACAAAACTTGTCCTAGGTAAACTTTACATGATACAATTGTGATGTGCAAGCTTGACACACTCTAGTTTCCCTCTAAAAGAGGGTAAGTCAAAATATTATGACAGGCTTAACTGTAATTTGATCATACACTGTTGAGGTATTGTATAGAATAAACAATATACTATTAATGCACTAATGAAGAACTCAAAATAAATGAATTTCTTGTTGTTACAATAGTGCCACCATTGGGATTCTCTAAGCAGCCACTAATTTATACACATTTGAAATCTTTACTTGGTCTGCAAAAATATTAAGCAATGGTAGTGATCACTCTTTGCCCTGCCATGGAAGGACTATACAAAGTCAGAAATAAATTGATTTAAAAGTGAGGTATATGCCTGAAAAATATGAGTCCAACTCTTCAACTCTAATTTAGGGGCAAGGAAATATTCAATTGTAAATGCTTGATCTTCTACAGTGTAAATTTCTAGATAAATGGCTAGTGTAAATCTTTCCATTGTCCACATATCCCAAAAAAGCATGTATGTATGGACTTTGGTTGTGTGTAAGAGAGGGGAGATCACATAAATAATCCATTATCAAAAGAAAAAGTTAAAGCACTGTTGGCATTATGACATAGATTTGGCACTATGACACAGGTGTTGTCCTTGATGGCAACTCACTCAGATGACAGATCACAGTTCAGCAGGTTAACAACACAGAGTTACAGATCAGACTTCACAGAATGAGGAAAGAGAGTTATACGCAGGTTCACCTTGACAAAGTAGCATATACACGTAGGTTAACAGACCAAAAGGAGCGTATACGTATGCACGCACTTTCACAGAATGAAAGGCGCGTATATCCTGGAAAAATAAGTTTTGGTCCAAGGGATTTGGTCCATGGTATTTTGGTCCATGGTATTTTGATCCATGGTATTTTGATCCATGGTATTGGTCCAAGATATATGGTCCGAGGTATTTGGTCCAAGGTATTGGTCCTAAGTGGTTTTGGTCCATGGTATTGAGTAAGGCCTAAGACTATAAAAGGAGAAGAAGATCATTAGGAAAATGCACTCAAGTATTGAATATCTGATGAAGAGTAAGATCTAGTATACATGTTATTGGGTTTTGGTGCATATCTGGATCTAAACCAAGGATGAACCTTAGCGCTTGATGAAGGATAAAATCTAATGACTGGTTAAGATCTTAAGGTTTGAAGTGAAGTATCTCTATGTGGTTTGATCATTTATCTAAATAACTAGCGCATGTTGTAGTCTGTAAATATGATGATCTAGGTATAACTGAAGTCTGGAATTGTTGTAATATTTAAATCATCATTTATAGATATTTACGCAAGTTCACTTTAGAAAAGGCGCATGTACATCTTAAATTTGATTTGCAGATTTGTACGCAGGTTTGACACATGGAAGTAGCGTATACCTCATAAAATA
Source organism: Pinus tabuliformis (assembly GCA_031772625.1). NCBI lineage: Eukaryota > Viridiplantae > Streptophyta > Pinopsida > Pinales > Pinaceae > Pinus > Pinus tabuliformis. The sequence continues at coordinate 469,433,662 of CM062808.1, read as the reverse complement.
TGTTTTAGCTGCTTCTGTTTGCTGTTACAGTGTTCTAGGTTCTGGCTTGGGTTCTAGTTACTATATTCTGGTTACAGCATTCTGAAAGATCTGTTTGATTGATTGATTCAGTTGTGGTTGGTGCAAAGGAGATTGGTTTATGCAGATATATTTGATGATTGAATGATGTTATTGATGGATCCAGTCTGAAAATTTATGAAACGTGGTCCCTAGAAGAAAAGAGAAGGTTTTAGCCTTCTGTAGGCCGACACCTACATACTAGTAAACATACCAACTAGTACAAGAGCTAGGGGATTGTAGCTCCATTTCAGGAGAAGCTGGAGAATGAGAGAAGGTTGTGGCCTTCTATAGGTAGAAGCTTGCATACTGGTATAAGACTATACCAGTACATAAATTGTAAAAAGAAGTTTCTTATTAAAAGAAGATAGGGACGATTGCAGCAGGTGGTTTTCACCCACATTGGGTTTCCACCTTATATCTTGTGTTCATGTATCTGATTGTCTGTTCTGTTTTTACTACACCTGGTTACTGTTTATATGGTTCTAATGCACTGATTAAAGATCAACATATGATGAATTAACTGAATCATAAGTTTGCAAGATATACGCTAGTTTCCTTAAACACAGTTGCGTATACACATGAGATTCATTAACTGAGGTAGCGTATATGAATATGATTATGGAAATGAAAAGTTATTGAATTGCTAATACTGATTCACCCCCCCTCTTAGTATTATTTCCAACAATTGGTATCAGAGCAGGTCCTTCAGAAGAAGCTTGATTGCTTGAAGGAAGATCGATCATCATGAGTAACCATGAAAGAGAGGGATCCATCAAACCACCAATCTTCAATGGAAGAAACTTCATTTATTGGAAGGTAAGAACCACAACCTATCTTCAATCTCTTGGAACAGATGTTTGGGAAATCGTGGAAGGAGGATATATTTTTCCATTAACAATTCCTATAGATGCAGCAGGTAAAAATAAATATGAAACCAATGCCAAGGCTGTCAATACATTATTGGGAAGTCTGTCACAATCAGAGTTTGTCAAAGTTATGCAGCTCAAATCCGCTAAAGAAATTTGGGACAAAATTGTTCTAAGCTATAAAGGAGACTTTAAGGTAAAACGTGCAAAACTGCAAACTCTCAGAATTCAATATGAAACTCTCAAAATGAACGATGATGGAAGTATAGTTAGTTACTTCTTACGTATAGATGAGATTGTTCATTGCATGAAGAATTTGGGTGAAGATATAATAGAAGTTACTTTAGTTGGAAAAGTTTTAAGATCCTTGTCTACTAAGTTTGAATCAAAAGTATCTGCCATAGAAGAAAAGTAGGATCTGCAGACTATTACTATGACACAACTGCATAGAATCTTAACTTCTTTCGAAATGACAAAATGAGGTCCATCAGATATGAGAGAAGTCACATTTAAAGCCTCAGGAAGAGAAGAATTGAATGAATCAGGACATATTTCAGAAGGAGAGGAAGAAGCAAACTTTTTCAAGAACCTTCAACGAGGTTCCAGAAGATTCAGAGGTAAACTACCTTTCAAATGTTTTTCTTGTGGAAGAGTCGGTCATTGTGCTACCAAATTTCCTCATAAAGATAAGCTTGATAAAGGTAAGGAATCCGCAAAATGGAATAGAAAACAAAGTATAAGTAAGAAGAGCTACCATACGCATGAAGATAGCGATGGTTTATCAATTAGTGATGAAGATGAAAATAGTAATGACTATAGACTTCTGATAGCTTTTGAAGATGATGATTTCTTGGATGCTTTAGATGAAGAGGACCTTTATGAAGAAATCACTAAACTCAAAATCTGTTTAGAAGAAAAGAATAGCATTATAGATACTTTGACATTCCAACTTGGTGAAAGAGCAAAACACAATGATAAACTAGAATGTGAAATTGTGGGTCTAAGAAAGGATATTGAGAAAACAAAAACTCTCAATCTTAGATTTACTAAAGGATCAAAAACCTTAAATGAAATTATCAAAATGCAACATTATCCTCTGATAAAGACAGGTCTTGGATATACTGAAGAAGCATCTCAAGCACAGAAGTCGTCAACCTCCACTAAAAGCTATCTTGATGCAGCAAAAAGTAGAGAATAGTTTGACAATTGTCAGCAAAGGCATAATGCAGTTCACCAGGTAAATCAGGCTCAATTTACTTCAAGGATGAACATAAGCTACAACCAACCTTAGGTAAATCATACTCAATCTGTTTCAAGAATGAATATCAATAGAAACTACAATCACCACGTCAGTAGATTCAATAATCGCAGGAACTTCTTTAATGGCCAATGTTTTTCATGTCATAACTTTGGACACAAAGCTGCTCAATGTGTTGCTTACAAGTCCATCATGACTAGAGAAGCACGAAATCAAAGGAATAAGACAGGGATCATGAAACAGACCTACAACAACTTTTCTTTTCTTGAAATAGAGTGCTCTATCTGCAACAACTTCAGTCATGAACAATTCAAATGCAAGAGTAAATTTCGGAAAACATCTCAGCCCAAAATATGGAGAAAGAAATAACCACAAACAGAAAGATGTGGTATAGCCTTGTATGCAAAAGGACAAGAAAATCAGTGGTACATCGACAGTGGATGCTCAAAACACATGACAGGTGACAAAGAAAAACTTCAGTCATATAATGCCTTAGAAAAGGAAAAGAAGGTCTCATTTGGAAATGACACTCCTGTTGTCATAAAAGGTAAAGGCTCTGTTCTCTTAAAAGGAAAAGTTAAAGCTAGGAATGTTATGTATGTTGATGGTCTAAAGCATAAGCTGTTAAGTGTCAGTGAAATGTATGATCAAGGAAATGAAGTAGTATTTCGATCAAATGGATGTGTTGTTCGTGAGCTTGATACAAGAGAAACTGTGATCAAAGGTATAAGAACTCCAAAAAAATTATACATACTCAAGGGAGGAAAACAACAATGCTATCTAAGAAAAAATGATGAACACTAGCTATGGCACAGAATATCGGGACATCTAAGATTCTCTCAAATAAGAAAAGCATGTAGATTCCAGGCCGTTCGTGATCTTCTTGATACCAGCATCCCAGAAAATACAATATGAAAATCATGTCAATTTGGTAAGCAAACTAGATCGCACTTCCCTGAATAGGAAGGATCATCTAGGAAGTCCCTTGAACTTGTTCATACTAATTTATGTGGACCATAAAGAAAAAAAATCTCCTCGTGGAGAAGAATACTTTATATTGTTCATTGATGATTTTTCCAGAATGTGTTGGATAGGACTTCTAAAGCATAAAGATGAAGCATTTGAAAAATTCAAAGCCTTCAAAACTTTGGTTGAAAATGAGTCAGATCACAAAATCAAATGCCTTAGATCTGATCGAGGAGGGGAATTTACCTCAAATGAATTCTTTGATTTTTGTGAAGAACATGGAATAAAAAGACAATTCTCCACTGCAAGGACTCCTCATAAAAATGGAGTGGTAGAAAGGATGAATAGAACTATTCAACAAATGGCTCGTGCTATGCTAGATGAGTTTGGAACTCCTGCAACCTTCTAGGGTGAAGTTGCATTCGCTGCCGTCACTATTCTTAACCAAGCAAATGTTTGGGTAAACAACACTAAACCCCACATGAACTTTGGTATGGTAAGACTCCTACTATAAAATAATTCAAAGTTTTTGGAAGAAAATGTTACATCAAAAGGATTGATGAAAAACTTGGTAAGTTTGAACCCAGAGTAGATGAAGGTATTCTCCTTAGTTACTCTTCCCGAAGTAAAGGATATAAATGTTATAACAAAAGACTTGGGAAAATGATTGGAAGTATTGATGTTGTGGTTGATGAAGCATGCCAAAAATCCAAATCAAATAAAAACCGAAGATTTTGAAGAAGATGAGGATTATCCTCCCACATCAAATCAGACTAATTCTAAAGAAGAAACCAATGAAGCACTAGAAGAAGAGATAACAGTAGAAGAAAAGACTCCATCCAGGTATGTTCAGAAAAATCATCCAGAGACTCAAATTTTGGGACAGAAAGAGGCAGGTGTGAAGAACTATTACAGAAGCTTTCAAACTATCTAGCATTGATATCCTCCACCAAACCTCAAAATGTAAATGAAGCATGCAAAGATGAATGTTGGGTTAAGGCCATGAATGAAGAACTTGATAAAATTGAAAAGAATAATAATTGGGAATTAGTTCCTAGACCTCATGATAAGAATATCAGAGGAACTAAATGGATATTCAAAAACAAGGTGAATGAAAATGGAGGAGTTATTAGAAACAAGGCTAGACTTGTTTGTAAAGGATATGCTCAACAAGAAGGTATAGATTTTGAAGAAACTTTTGCACCTGTTGTTAGACTTGAAGCCATAAGAATGTTCCTTGCTCTTTCTAGTTTTTAGAAATTCAAAGTATACCAAATGGATGTAAAATCTACCTTTCTTAATGGAGACTTAGAAGAAGAAGTCTATACTGAGCAGCTAGATGGATTCATTCTTGGAAATGATGCAAAACTTGTATGCAGACTTAGAAAATCTCCCTAATGTCTAAAACAAGCTCCAAGGGCCTGGTATTACCGTCTTGACAAATATCTCCATCAACAAGGTTTCTCAAAAGGATCAGCTAATAACAATCTATATACAAAGATTGACAATAATAAATTGCTAATACTTGTTGTGTATGTTGATGATATCATTTTTGGCAGCAATGAAGAAGCCATGAGTCAGAATTTTGGTTCAATAATGCAGCAAGAATTTGAAATGTGCCTGCTTGGTGAGCTTACGTATTTTTCTTGGTCTACAAGTTCAACAAAATAAAGATGGTATTTTTCTGTCACAAACCAAATATCTCAAACAAATCTTGAAAAAATATGGCATGGAATATTCTAAACCAGTATGTACCCCAATGGTAACAGGATGCAATCTCAGCTCAAATGATGAATCAGTAGCAGTACATCAACCAACCTACAAATCCATGATTGGCAGTCTACTTTATCTAACAAGTACCCAACCAGACATCATGCATGTGGTAGGAATAGTTGGAAGATTCCAAGAAAATCCAAAGGAATCATACCTTTAGGTAGTCAAAAGGATTTTCAAATATCTTCAATGGACACAAAACTTTGGTTTATGGTATCCTAGAAATACAGATCTTACACTTCATGCATATACAGATGCAGATTGGGCAGGAAGCATTGATGACAGAAGAAGCACTAGTGGTGGTGCATTCTATATGGATTCCATATTAGTGTCCTGGTTCAGCAAGAAACAAAGTTCAATTGCATTATCTATAGCTGAAGCAGAATATGTGGCTACTGCATCCTGCTGCACACAATTCCTTTGGATGATGCAAACATTGCAAGACATTCAAATCACATGTACTCCACCCATCTCCATTCTATGTGATAATACAAGTGCCATCAATATTTAAAAGAATCTAGTCATGCATTCCAAGACCAAGCACATACCCATCAAATATCATTTTCTACGTGAACAAGTGCTTGAACAAAAGGGAAAATTGGAGTATGTTCCCTCCAAAGAACAGGTTGCTGATATATTGGCTAAACCACTGCCCAGAGAGACATTTGAATATCTCAGACAGAAGCTAGGAGTAGTTGATGCATCATCCTACTGTTAAAACTTATCTGTTTATAAGAAAGTGGTTATACACGAGTTTCATGAAGCATAGTTGCGTACATACGCTGGTTTCTATGGATATAGTCGCGTATATATTGGTTTGAAGAAAAGCAGTGGACCAGACTCAGGATGAAAGGGGTTTGATATGGTTAAGTGAATTATCTGCTCTACTTGATGATGGTCATAGACTGTGAATGACATGTGGAAATATGTTGGCTCTCATAAGTCGTTGGTAACTTGATGTATATCTGATTGATGATGATCCCTTGATAACTCTTCTACTATATGAAATGATTAGATCTGACTGTGATCATTTGACACAGGTGCCAGGGGAGCATATACTTCTAATAATGCATTGTTGGCATTATCTTAGAAGATCTTGGTACAGATTCACACAGTTGTTTTTTATTCAGGTGGAATAGATTCAAGGAGAGAACATGGTTGCTAGTCTAGATGCTGATTGACAGATGTTGCTGATGATAATTGTTATCATGGTCTTGTTTTAGATTTGGTCTCTGTTATATATGTCATGTATATATTTTAATGTAAAGGTCATGAAACAACCTATTTTGTTACCCCACTATGCATGGGATGGATGATGTAATGTTCTTGTTTTGACACGTATAAACAATTGGTATATCCCCACTTGGTTGGGTGGACGAGTCAAACTTGGTATATCCCCACTTGGTTGGGAGTTGGATGTATGTATGATTCATTGGTGATAGGAAGGTCATTTATAATGTATGTATAGAGTCATTTCTTCTTTTAGAACATCTTTTTGTAGACCTTGCTTATATTCAAGGGGAGCATGGACTCGATCATGGAGCTCAATCAACCCACTTCAGCATATCAGAGAGTTCAGCATATACTCAGGGGGAGCATAACCCTTTGTCCTTGATGACAAAGGGGGAGAGTGACTTGAGGTTGCCATCAAGTCCAAAGGGGGAGACTGTTGTCATTATGACACAAATTTGGCACTATGGTACAGGTGTTGTCCTTGATGGCAACTCACTCAGATGACAAATCACAGTTCAGCAAGTTACCAACACAGAGTTACAGATCAGACTTCACAGAATGAGGAAATAGAGTTATACACAGGTTCACCTTGACAAAGTAGTGTATACACGTGGGTTAACAGACCAAAAGGAGCATATACGTATATACACACTTTCACTGAATGAAAGGCGCGTATATCTTAGAAAACTAAGTTTTGGTCCAAGGGATTTGGTCCATGGTATTTTGGTCCATGGTATTTTGATCCATGGTATTGGTCCAAGATATATGGTCCGAGGCATTTGGTCCTAAGTGGCTTTGGTCCATGGTATTGAGTAAGGCCTAAGACTATAAAAGGAGGAGAAGATCATTAGGCAAATGCACTCAAGTATTGAATATTTGATGAAGAGCAAGATCTAGTATACAGGTTATTGGGTTTTGGTGCATATCTGGATCTGAACCAAGGATGAACCTTAGAGCTTGATGAAGGATAAGATCTAATGATGGGTTAAGATCTTAAGGCTTGAAGTGAAGTATCTTTATGTGGTTTGATCATTTATCTGAATAATTGGCGCATGTTGTAGTCTATAAATATGATGATCTAGGTATAACTGAAGTCTGGAATTGTTGTAATATTTAAATCATCATTTATAGATCTGTACGCAGGTTCACTTTAGAAAACGCGCATGTACATGCTGGTTTGACATATAAAAAAAGCGTATACATCTTAAATTGGATTTGCAGATTTGTACGCAAGTTCGACTTGAGAAAATAGCGTATACATGCAGGTTTGACACATGGAAGTAGCGTCTACCTCATAAAATATGTTTTAGTTGCTTTTGTTTGCTGTTGCAGTGTTCTAAGTTCTAGCTTGGGTTCTGGTTACTATATTCTAGCTACAACATTTTGAAAGATCAGATTGATTGATTGATTCAGTTGTGGTTGGTGCAAAGGAGTTTGGTTGATGCAAATATATTTGATGATTGAATGATGTTATTGATGGATCCAATCTGAAAATTTATGAAATGTGGTCCCTGGAAGAAAACAGAAGGTTGTAGCCTTCTGTAAACTAGTACAAGAGCTAGGGGGTTGTAGCTCTCTTCCAAGAGAAGTTGGAGAATGAGGGAAGGTTGTAGCCTTCTGTAGGTAGAAGCTTGCGTACTAGTATAAGACTGCACCAGTACGAAAATTGTAAAAAGAAGTTTCTTATTAAAGGAAGATAGAGACGATTGCAGCAGGTGGTTTTCACCCACATTGCGTTTCCACCTTACATCTTGTGTTCATGTGTCTGATTGTCTATTCTGTTTTTACTACACTTGGTTACTATTTATTTGGTTTTGATGCACTGATTAAAGATCAACATATGATGAATTAACTGAATCATAAGTTTGCAAGATATATGCTAGTTGCCTTAAACGCAGTTGCATATACATGCGAGATTCATTAACTGAAGTAGCGTATATGAATCTGATATGGAAATGAAAAAATATTGAATTGCTAATACTGATTCACCCCCCCTCTCAGTATTATTTCCAACAAGCACAACTTTTTATGGATATTTTTTTTTTAAATTTTATTACATACCTTAGAAAGTTTGAAAGGACATAACTAAAGCTTCCCTCTCCTTCCACACTACATAAAATATGCCCCTTTTCCAATGTGGATGTGGCCTGCAGAATCACAATCGACAAATAGAATATGAAAAGTAAGTTTAATGAATTAAAGTAGCTTTGTTATACCTCAAGCAAATGGACTGTGAGAAATTGGATTCATTCTCTACAAAAGATGATATAGCAAGATCTAATTACATTTTAAACTGAAACAAAAGTAAATTGGATTCATGCTCTTCAATAGACGATATAATGAGATCTAATGACATTTTCAACTCAAATAAAGGTAAGTTGAGTAAGCTCAAGGTCTAAATGATGTCGTCCAACTTCTAAGTGGCAGTTACTGTATATATCTAGCTAGAGGCTATAACATAAAGATATTTGTTATATGTGAAGATAAAAAAATGAAAGGAATGTGAAATTTTGACCATCAACTATAAGTTCCTTTCAAGGATTAGATCAAACCATAACATTGTTATCAAGATAATCAACTCACCCATGCTAGTACGCTTCTAGTAGTTTCATGATAAAACTCAAACTCAATAAACTTCAAACAACATAAATTAACCAACAATATGTCTGAGGTTGGTTACCTAAGGATTATATCATACTAAATTACCTTTTGCATCTAACATTGAAAATCACTGTGAAAGAAATGAAGACAAATAAATGATTATGATGGATGCATGTGATGAAATAAAATAAAAAATACCTTTCTTCTTGTTATTGATGAGCCTTCTAGGGGATTCTTGGATGAAGTTGATCCTGATCTGCTTTCTGAAATCAAAGAGACACTTTCTAACTACTCTGATTTGACAGACAACAACCCTAATTCTTATGAAAATGAATATGGAAATCAATAAGCATTGATGAACCTGGTCTTGAAGAAGGTGTCTCAAAGCCTAATATGGATAGTATTTTAAATTTCTACAACTAGTAGAGGGTTTTCCCAGTTGGGTTCCCCAAATTTTTTGTTTTTTCTACTATAGTGTGAGTGTGTTTTATTTATGTTCTATTCCACTAAAAATTAGTAGAGATATTTTTTTGTCTTGGTGCAACAATTAGTTTTAGATTTATTCATTCAAGCAGTAGCAGAATTTCAAGGAAATTCTACACAAGGGAAAATTAATCTATATTTTCACTTATATCTTTTGCAAGTAAAATTCACAACTAATTTTTCATCCAAAGTGTTTAGGTTACTAGCAAGTGGTATCACAACATATCTCAACATTGCAAGGCATAAATCATACTATTCAATAAGGTTGAGACTTGAGATACCCAAGTTATGCAAGCAAGAAAATTGCTGATTTTTAGTTCTAAATCTATCCAACCAGAATAAAATTCTGCCATTTTCAACAACCTCTAGTCAAAGTTATTCCTAACCTCATTCAACTCAATTAAGAATATGTCAATCTCGTTGAGATTTCTTCTTTAGTTCATGCTTCTAAGTTATATATTTATGGAACCTAATATATCATTTATGTTAAGTGATTATTCATTCAAAATTATTTATTTGTCCAGCACATCTAGCTAATTTTCTGATCAGTTTTTGGGCAGACTCTATTAGACATTTGCAGTAGAAAATAGAAGATTGTTTTAGTACCTAGTGTTATAAAACTCTAATATGGAAAAAGTATTTTGGGTTGTTTCCCTAAAAATATTTACAAAATTTTCAATCCCAAAGCCATTTTAGGGAGAATTTTAGTCAGGGAGAAATTTAATATTATTTTTGGAAAATTTAAATGCAACTAAAAGAAATTATTTCCATTTGCTCAAAAGATTCCACCACCAAATATGAGTGAATTCACAGAACTTAAGATTTGGAAATAATTAAATTTAACTTCTCTTTTCCAGGACCATATATGAGTGAATTCACAAAACCTGAGATTTGGATTCTAGAAACACTTAAATTTAACCTCATTTATTAGGATTGGAAGTTCCCTGAGATGCAAACATGTAGCATTAAGGATCTACTTTTCTTGTTTAAGGACATTGTTTAGTTTATAAATAATGATACAAGAATCCTTGTATACATGCCTGACATAGTTCTTTGGTTACAAATAATGAAACTGAACTTCATCAATACATAAGAGACAAGGTAGAATGTAAGAGAGCTTCTACTTTTCAACATATACTCTAACAAAAGTAAACATCTATAGAGTCATATAAAGTTGTCAACACACCAAAAAATGAATTAAAAAAGAAAATAAAAATAGGAACAGACTTGGATTGTTATGGTTACTCTAACAAAATGTTAAATAGGATCAATATGTTAATATGGCAAATAGTGTAGTTGATTATGATTTATTGAGCCCAAGGGGTTAGCCCAACCGAATGTCATTAATGTTACTGGGTATTTGGCTAGTTTTGTGCTGGCAGGTGCCCTATTTGAAATTTCTTGGGTGAGGTGCACTAGTCAATGCCAATGGGTTTACTAGGGATGCCATCCATGAATGTGGGGAAACATCCATTGGGATTCCCTAGAGAGTTTTTCTTGGAAAGAATAAAAATAGGATTTCCTAAAGAGAAATTTTGAGATGCATACAGTGTACACCCAGTAAAATCAACTCTATAGAGACAAACCATAAAAGAAGGAAAAATACAGATGATTTTACCTATGTTCCCTTGTGAGTGTGCACTTCATGTGAGATTTTACCATGGAGATCACCTTCTCCTTTGCACCTTCAACTTTGCGGACTCCATTTTCATGAGGTTTACTAAATGAAGTGCCATTATTTAGTTGATGATGTAAACTGCTACTTCTTTAAGATAATCTTATACCCAATATCTCATTAGAAACACTAGGTGTTGGCAGCCTATTATTTCCAACATCCCTACATGAGATCTCCTTTGTTATCCTTTTTGGATTTTCCAAATAGTTAGTAGTTGCAAGAATGTGTCTATCTTGACTATAGCTAGTTCTTGATCGTACATGAGCAGTTAAGATGCTTCCGCTCACAACACTTGACCTTGCATTGCCCATCAATTATTATAAATCATTTTTTTATGACCAGAAGATGATCCCTACCAATGTCTTCCATCTTTATGAGAATTAGTTGGACCTATATTATCTTCTCTTGATGCTAGAGTATGTTCCATCATTGCCCACGCCTGATCAACATCAGATTTAACTATATAATTTTCCATCTCTAAAACAAGGGCTAAATTACTTCTCCGAGCTGATTCACGAAAGAGAAGCAACCTGTTGTTGGGTGTGGGTTGTACAATTGCATCAGTCCCATCTCTGGCCCCAAATCTGTCAAGGGAAGAGCTAGGTGAAAACTTCTAAAAGCCTTTTCCTGGTACAGACCAATTGTCATGTAAAGCCTATACACGCTCCTGAAGTATGTGCTGACTTGAGAGAGTTTTTTTCCATACAATGGATACTTGGAATGTAGTCCCAGATACTTCAGTTTTCCTAAGTGAAGCCCTTGCTGCATCTAGCAATCTAGGAGATGGATTTGGAGTGCTTCATCGCAAAATCCTTCTATGAATTGTTCTTACATGTGTTGGCCTTGTCTCTGCAAGAGGAGCAGAAGAAGAAGAAGGTGGTGATAAATTGAGCTCTAAGTTTATTCTTTCTACAACCATCCCAACTGGAGCATCTTCCAAAAATCCTCTGATTCTTAAGCTTCATCCCCATTGTCAAAATCAAGCACAAAATCCTCAACATCTTCATCATGTGTGATGGACTATGCAGGCATAGATGTTTGATAGCCTTGACAATACCAATCTCCTTCAGGGATAGCCCTTCCAAGCCCAACACAATATGTATGATATGTTGAATCATAACGATCACACAATAATAAAAGATCGCCATCACCATCCTCGTTACAATCTAAGAAAACTATATTTACATAGGGATCAAGAAATCCCATTACTTCTTCTTCTGAATGTTGATATACCTGCCAAACAGAACCAAATCATATAAGCAAATCGTCCTTCAAATGCAGAACCAAATGCTTAAAATTCAACCCTATATATGCAAATAAATAATCATGCTTCGCAGGAATGATAGTAAGATAAAGGCAAGGAAATATCTTTAAGAAATCCAACAAGGCCTTGTAGCTAGAAACTGATATCAGCAAATTGTAAATCACCAACAAACACAAGGATTGATAGAATAAAAGAATGAAATAAAATGAAATAGACTCAGGGGAACTCAAATGTATATGTCTTTAAATATGAACCTATAAATTCAAAGAACCCTGATAAATAAAGATTATTGCTGCAAATAAAACATAAACTACTCCAAATAGTTATTGGGAAAATAACTAAATTCTAGCATTCAAATAAGGGCATAAACATATTGTCAAATGGCAAAGTTGAAAGCAGTTAAAAACATCAGGGGCATGTTGCAAATCTAATTCCTATCATTGAAATCAAGAAAACTACCATTGGAATCTCAGGCTTGGATCCACTTCTCTATTGAATCTATTCATCTACTTGTCTACTCAATCTATTATAATTGCACCAAATGGTGCCACATGATAAATAAATTGTAACTTCAACAAATATTTTCAAACAAATGCTATCTGCTAGACATTGGAATGAGTGATGCAAGAGCATCCCTAGTCCATTAGTGTTATTGCATCACCAAAAACGTGTTTAAATTCCAACATCTCATTGATGTTTAATCATCAATTTGTGGTTGTGAGACTTACATGAGCCCACAGGAGATCACTCTTAGCTTCACCGACTCCCACTTTAAACATGAAATTTCTAAAAATAGCTGGGAGGAAAGGGAAGATACAGTGTACTTAATTCATTCAATCATTACACTGGAACCACAATAAAAATAAGAGGAGTTGAGATGATGGATTGTTACTACTGGAGAAATAAGACAAAAACACAGAGATACCAAATTAACAGAAATACAGCAGTCTGTGTTGGGTTGTGTTATATTCTTTCCATGACTAGCTCACCTAGTTAACTAGGGGGTTAGAGGGGGGGCGGAGCCCCCCTTTCATTGCGCCGATTGCACAACGGGGGGGTCACAGGGGGAATGGAAACCCCCTTGTCTAGGGGACCTGCCCCCATCTATAGGGTCTGGGGCAGTGCCCTGGGGAATTTTTTTTTTTGGACCCTATATTAAGTTGGGCAGACCTACCTATGGTTTTGTGCATGGTTTTCGAACATTTTTTGGACATGATGGTTTTCAGTCCATGGTTTTGGACATGATGGTTTTTGATCCATGTTATTGGATGCTTCGACATGTATAAATATGTATTGTAACATTCAAAGGAACATAATGAAAAATCAAGCTGGTAGTCCTGATATTGGGATCCAGGGGAAATATCTGTGTATATGTGTTTTATGTGTTATGCTCTCACATTGTTTATTTTCTGTGTTTTAGAATTCGTATGCAGGTAATTTCTGTACGAGGTTAAAACCTACATTTGGTATCAGAGCTGTTTTGGCTTCAAGGAGATGCCTTTGTTGCTGAGGGGTTTCACTCGGGCTTGTGGTAGACCTTGTTCAGTGGGAGATCTACGAGATTGATTCTGGTGGTGAAATAAGATGATGAGCATTGGAAAGATAGAGATCAAGAATTTTAATGGTCAGAGTTTTGAGTTGTGGAAACTCAAGATGGAGGATCTATTGGTGGCTAAAGATCAGTGAATCATGGTAGATCCAAGTACTAAACCAACGAGAGTGTCCGATGAAGAATGGAAGAATTTTGATCAGAAGGCAAAGAGAACAATACGATTGTGTGTCTCAGATTCAGTATCATTGAACGTATTAGGGGAAGCTATGGCTAAGTCTTTGTGGGACAAGTTAGGGACTTTGTACTAATCTAAGTCTCTAGTGAATAAATTGTTCCTATGGAAAAATATGTGTAACCCGAGGATGAAAGATGGAGACTCAGCGACAAAGCATTTGAATGCATTTAATACTGTGGTAAGTCAGTTATTATTTGTTGATATTAAAATTTTAGATGAAGATAAGTGCATCGGTTTTTTGTGTTCTCTACCAGATTCGTGGGATAGTCTAGTTATTGTTATAGGTAGCAATGCAACTGCCTTGTAGTTTGATGAAATAGTCTCATCCTTGCTGACATAGGATATAAGACGGAAAAGTATGGAGAGCCAGAATGGTGATGCCTTGTTTGTACGAGGAAGGTCCCAGAACAAAAACAAAAATAAGTCATCCAGTGGGAGATATAAATCCAGAGGGAGATCTAAATCTCCAGGAAAACCTGTAAAGGTGGTGTGCTAGAAATGCAAAAAGGAAGGGCAATACAAAAGGGACTGTAAATATAAAGCTCCTAACAAAGGAAAGGGATCTGATGATGCTCCTTCTGCAGAGGTGAAAACCACCTCAAATGAAGGTGGGGATGTGTACTTGGCTTCTTCAAGTACACATGTAGAACATGAGGCATGGTTGATTGACTCAAGTGCATCCTTTCACTTCACTCCCCATAGAGGGTGGTTCTGTGGCTATGAGAAATATGATGGTGGTGATGTCTTCTTGGGGGATGATAAGAAGGCTTGAATCATTGGTTGTGGAAAAGTAAAGTTGAAGTTGCAAGGTGGAAGGGTTAGAAAACTTTTGGGTATTCTACATATTCCTCCATTGGCCATAAATCTAATTTCCGTAAGCAAGTTGGATGATGCAGGTGTAAAAACAGTGTTCGAGAAGGATACCTGCAAGATGGTTCAGGGAGCACTAGTATTGATGGGGGGAGTTCGGATTGGAACTCTGTACAAGCTGCAAGGTAGCATTGTTGTTGATGGGTGCAATAGTTTTGTGGTTCCTGGAAGTGGAGTAGAAAATCTAGTGGTCTCTGGAGAGAAGACCATGCTGTGGCATCAAAGGCTTGGACATATTGGAGAGAAGGGCCTTCAAATACTTCATGATAACGATATGGTAGATGGTATGAGTAATAGCTCTCTCGATTTTGATTTCTGTGAAAATTGTGTATATGGGAAGCAGAATTAGGTGAGTTTCCCCTTTGGTGGTAAGAGGGAGAAATAGATATTATAACTTGTGCACAGTGATGTGTTTGGACCTGTGAAGGTTCCATCACTAGGTAAATATGTGTACTATGTATCATTTATAGATGACTTCTCAAGGAATACATGAATATATTTCCTTAAGAAGAAATCTAAAGTCTTTGACAGGTTTGAAGAATTTAAGGCTTTGGTGGAAAACCAAACAAAGAAGAAGGTAAAGGTGTTGAGGATAGATAACGATGGAGAGTTTGAAGTAAGGAATTTGAAGAATTATGTAAGAAGTGTGGTATAGCATGGCAGAAGACTACTCCATACACACATGAGCAAAATGGAGTTGCAGAAAGAATGAACAAGACATTGATGGAAAGGGCAAGAAGAATGCTCAGTGGTGCTGGGTTAGGACACGAATTCTAGGCAGAGGCAATGGAGATAGCATGTTACCTAGTCAACAGATCACCTTCATCAGCGTTGGAGGATAAGAATCCACAAGAGGTATGGACTGGTAAGAAACCCTCTCTTTCACATCTGAGGGTATTTGGATGTGATGCATATGTACGTGTCCCAAAGGAGAAAAGAACCAAGTTGGATAGTAAATCTGAAAAGTGCATCCTTATTGGGTATAAGGATGGTTTAAAGGGTTATAAGCTTTGGAACCCAATAACAACAAAGGTTTTGTACAACCGAGATGTGGTGTTGAGAGAGGTGAAAGATGTTATTAAACATGAAGTCCAACCAAAGGAACCTGAGAAGATAGAGCTTGAGCTTAAGGAGGAACAATCAGACTCCAAAGCAGAGAAGGAATTAGAATATGAAGAGCCACAAGCTCTGGGTGTGAGAAGATCAGTTCAAGAAAGAAGGAAGTCAGAAAGGTATAGTCCATCTGCTTTCTATTCAACTTTTGCTTTATCTGTTATTGATGATGATCCCAAAACTGTGAAGGAAGTAGTAGATTCAGGGGATGGAAAACTTTGGAAAGAGTCCATGGTTGATGAAATTGCATCTTTGCAAAAAAATGAGGCTTTGGATCTGGTGGAGTTACTGGCTCGAAGGAAACCCATTGGCAGCAAATGGGTGTTCAAGAAGAAGACAAATGCAGAAGGAAAGGTGGAGAAATACAAAGCTCGGTTTGTTAGAAAATTATATATTACGGAGCAATGGAAGACATAAAATATTGCAGAAATATAAACACATAAAATGCATAAAACAAGAGAGACACAAATATACGTGGTTCACCCAGTTTGGGCTACGTCCACCTCGAATAGCCAGTCCTTCCTTTCTATTATCCAGCAAAATGAAGAGACACAGCCTACAACAGATCCACTATAATATCCTTTGTTTTCTCTCACAGTCTCACCTCTCTGCTTCTCTCTCAGAGAATACACATCTATTACACAGCCTCAATACAATACCCTCATACGAAGAGAGGGGTTGCCTTCTAGGGCAAAAAACCCTAAACTAAACATAGGTTCTACCGTTAGATCATCTGCCTGATGAACGGCTCAGATTGACTAGAAATTACTATATTTTTACAAGGCAATTTTACAGTTGTTTTTAGCTTTGGGGGCGCTGCCCTCGAAACCCCCGCTAAGGGGGGGGCTCCCCAAAGGTCGCAGCCACCCCCCCCCCCCCTTGACCCCTCCTGCAGTGAATATTTTATGGGCGGCGTTGCCACCCCCATTTCGAACTGGGGTCCAATGTGGCAATACCTTTGAATACAGAAGATAATTAGGCTCCACACCCAACATGGTTCACAACAAAAGGTTATTCCCATGTGCCGGGAATTGATTTTGGTGATATTTTTTCTCCTGTTGCCAAGGTAGCTTCTATTAGATTACTTTTATCTGTTGTTGCTGCTTTTGATTTTGAGCGAGAACAAATGGATGTGAAGACAACATTTCTTCATGGGGATTTGTAAGAGGAGATCTACATGAAGCAACCTGAAGGCTTTGCGGTGAAGGGTAAGAAAGAACTGGTATGCAAGTTAAAGAAGTCTCTCTATGGGTTAAAACAATCACCAAGGATGTGGTATCGGAAATTTAATACATTTATATGGGGACTTGGCTTCACCAGAAGCAAAGCATATCACTATGTGTATTTTAAATTAATTGGTGACCGTGTTATTTATTTGGTCTTGTATGTGGATGATATGTGGCTGGTTGGAAATGACAATGAAATTATCTAGGCTTTGAAGACCCAATTGTCCTTCAAATTCGACATGAAAGATCTTAGTGCTGCAAACTATATTTTGGGCATGGAAATTAAAAGAGATCAGGCAAAGAGGAATCTCTGGTTAAACCAGAGGAAGTATGTCGAGACAATATTGTAGAGGTTTAATATGCAGGATAGTAAACGGTGAAGGTTCCTATTCCTGTAGGTGTAATGTTATCTACTGAACAGTGTCCTAAGACATAACAAGAGGAAGAGGACATGTCCCGTGTTCTATATGCAAGTGAAATTGGTATCCTGATGTATCCGATGGTTTGTACTAGACCAGACATTGCACATGCAGTGGGAGTATTGAGCAGGTTTATGTCAAAACCAGGGAAGGAGCACTGGACAACAATGAAGCAGGTTTTCAGGTATTTTCATAGCACTAGTGATTTTGGCTTGTGCTACCAAGGAAGACTAAGATTGGACAGAGTGTTGGATATTTGTGGCTTTGTTGATGCAGACTGGGCTGGAGATTTGGATCAGAGAAGATATAAAGTGGGTATGTGTTTAACCTGCTTGGAGGTGTAGTCAGTTGGATGAGTAAGAAACATTATGTAGTGGCATTATCAACTACAGAGGCTGAATAAATGGCAGTCACTCATGTAAGCAAGGAAGTAGTTTGGTTACAAAGATTGTGTTCAAGTATGGGGTTAGTACAGGGAGCTATAAGGATAGATTGTAATAGCCAAAGTGTAATTTTCTTGGTAAATAACCCTGCTTATCATTCAAAGACAAAGCACATTGATGCTCAGTATCACTTTGTGAGGGATATGATAGAAGACAAAAAGGTGTTGTTGGTAAAGGTGGAAACTTTGAAGAATACTGCAAATGCATTGACAAAATCTGTGAGCTCTAAGAAATTCTCTTGGTGTAGAGAAACAATGGGCGTTACAGGGTTGGAAAAATGACTAAGCTCTCCTATGGCCCCATATGGAAAGAAAACAACAAGTGGGAGAATGTTGGGTTGTGTTATATTCTTTCCACGACTAGCCCAGCTAGTTAACCACGGGGTTAGAGGGGGGGCAGAGCCCCCCCTTCGTTGCGCTGATTGCACAACAGGGGCAGCAACCCCCCCTGTCTAGGGGGTTTGAGGGCGGTGGGTAGCCCCCCTCTACAGGGTCCAGGGTAGCATCCCAGGTAAATTGTTTTTGGACCCTATATTAAGTTGGGCGGACCTACCTGTGGTTTTTTGCATGGTTTTCGCACATGGTTTTGGACGCGATGGTTTTTGGTACATGGTTTTGCACGCGATGGTTTTCAGTCCATGGTATTGGATTCTTCGGCATGTATAAATATGTATTGTAACATTGAAAGGAACATAATGAAAAATCAAGCTAGTAGTCCCGATTTTGGGATCCAGGGGAAAATATCTATGTATATGTGTTTTATGTGTTATTCTCTTGCATTGTTTATTTTCTGTGTTTTAGAATTCATATGCAGGTAATTTCTATACGGGGTTAAAACCTAAAAGGTACGATGGCATGGCATCACGGATCTTGTTGTTTCTAGAAACATCTTGCTGTATGATGAAACAAAAATCAACTCCATCCATAATTAAGACATTCATTGCAAAGCAAGAGAGCACCGAGAAAGAAATTTTAACATAGACCAGAAATCACTAGGCTAAAGTGGAAGAATTCATTGAGGAAAACAAATTAAGAGAAGAAATAAACTCTCTCAAGAAGGAGGCAACGACTTCCACAAATGCAATTGAGCACAATAATTGGGAAAGAAGATCCTTGGAGCAGTTGAGGAAGATCACTCCACCGAAAATGAAGGAGATTGTTAAGGAATAATCACTGAGTAGCAAGAAGGGTAAATTTCGGGAAAGAGAACTAGCATGGAATCTACTCCTAAACAAGAAATCATGCAACCCATTTTTGTGTGAGAAATAGAGTATTTCTTTTTATTCATCCTTTCTTAATCTCGTGCATGAGGATCAATTTCTACTGCAAAGTGAATGTAATTGAGTAGCATCACTGTTATTTCACCGATTTACTTGAATGTTATAATACAAGTTCAGTGATAAAATCCTCATGTGGAATTGTTTGGCTTCTGTTTAGAGATGTACATTGATTGTGATTGACACCATCCACTGAGATGGGTAGTAAATTTTGTTTCTTATCTACCTATAACAGATTAGTATGCATTTGTGAAGGTTTTTCATTTTCCAGCACCCATTGATTAGTATTAAAGCAGGAAGAACCTGCAGTGAGGCAAATCCAACAAAGGAGGGAGAAATTTTTTTAGGTGTTTCTTGTCTGTCAGGAAAAACCCAACAACACTAGGGTTTGTAGGGTTTCTCTGATTTTGGGAATGGGAGGGTTTAAGTTTATTGTATGTTTGCTTCTTCTGATTGATCTGTGTTCCTCTATATTGGTTGAATAACAAACCATTAATTTAACTTATCACAATGGTCCCCTGCTCACTAGTAGTCCTACTATGGATGTTCATTTGATTTGGTATGACATATTCAGCCCTGCTCGACATTCCATTGTGGCAGATTTTGTTTAGTCCTTGGAAGCCAGCAAGACCCTAGAGCCCTCTTTGTACAACTAGTGGAAAACCACTCAAAGATACCATGGTCAGTCCAACAAGGCCATCGCCATGGCAAATACAAGGCTAGGAAAGAAGTTGGATGTTGGTTATTCCCTTGGCATATCTCTGAAGTAGAGCCAAATTATAGCTCTGGTGGAAGGGGCAATTGATTCCAAAGCTCTGTTGGAGAATGGAAATGCCGTGTATTTGGTACTCATGTCTGATGATGTTTCTATAGAGGGCTTATGTATTCTCCACAACTGCAATTGAGCACAATCATTGGGCAAGAAGATCCTTGGACCAATTGAGGCATATCACTGGGAAATTGAGGAAGATCACTCCACTAAAAATGAAAGAGATTGTTAAGGAATAATGACTGAGTAGCAAGAAGGGTAAACTCCTGGAAAGAGAACTAGCATTGAATCTCTGCCTAAACAAGAAACCGTGCAACCCATTATTCTGTGAGAAACATAGTATTTCTTTTTATTTATCCTTTCTTAATCCCATGCACGAGGATCAATTTCTGCTGTAGAGTGAATGTAATTGAGTAGCATCACTATTATTTCACTAATTTACTTGAATGTTATAATACAAGTTTAATGATAAAATCGTCATGTGGAATTGTTTTGCCTCTGTTTAGCGAAGTACATTGATTGTGATTGACACCATCCACTGAGATGGGTAGTAAATTTTATTTCTTATCTACCTACAGCAGATTGGTGTGCATTTGTTCAAGTTTTTCATTTTCCAACACCCATCAATTGGTATTAAAGCAGGAAGAACCTGCAGTGAGGCAAATCCAACAAAGTCTATTTTTGTCTCCCTCCTTTGTTGCAAATCCAACAAAGGAGATTCAGGGGAGAGAAGAAACTCTAGGATGAGAACTGGTAAGATGATGTCTAGAAGCCAGTTGCGAAAATAGAAAAAGCATGGTATGTGGAGGAGTGGATGTGAATTGGAGAAGCATATATCGAAGAAATGCAAACATTACGGAGATGTTGAGAACAATTACTACAACACTGAAACCATAAAAATAACCCAACTGAGAAAAATTATAGCCAAAGTAAATGATGGAAGTGAACATGAAGGGAAACAAGGAACCTTGAGAGAAGAACTAGAGGACTCTCTTTTAAAATAAAAATGTGATAGAAAACTTCAGGCTGCTAACTCCGTTGTCTATCTAGTGAAAGATCAACTATTTATATAGATATTCTGGAAAGGCCCATCAATATATATATACCATTGTGAGAGAGCTTAAAGACTAGAAATTAGAAGCTGGACATAAGAACATCAATTGGAGCCCTATGAAGTTGGTGGGTTAATTTAGCAGCCTTCATCAAAAAATTTCTTCCACATTACAAGTCAGCACAATGGAAGGTGGAATAAAACAAAAATAACCCAAGACATATGAGGATCATTATTTGAAGGAACGATTATCTACTAACACTATGGGATCATTAGTTATGGATCTAGTGATCAGTAGAAAATCTATGTTCTAACCAATTTTACAACTCTCTTTCACTTTCTTTTTCTTGTCCATAAGTTTGTGCACAACACCACCAAGGCACTTCTTCAGATTATTCACCAAGTATTAAGTATTTTTTTTGTATCATCAAAAGAGCTATCATGTCTTGTTCAAAGCATAGAATTGACAAACAATAATGTGAAGACAAGAAGTGCATCATGTTGTTTTGTCTGTACCTATCATCCAGGAACAACTACAGGTCTGGGAGGAAGATTTATTAAAAAAAAGGCAGTGGAATTACTCACTATCCTTTGCAAAAATTAATCTTCAATTTAGCAACTTCTTAGATCCAATATAATAAAGACCATCAATTATACTCATGAAGATATTATATTTCAGGGATAGGTCTGGGAGGAATATTTATAATAAAAAAAAAAGGCAGTGAAATTACACACTATCCTTTGCAAAAATTAATCTTCAATTTAGCAACTTCTTAGCTCTAATATAGTAAAGGCCATCAATTATACTCATGAAGAGATTATATTTCAGGTATGCTTATGGACAGTAATACATTTAGCAACTGCTTAGCTCCAATATAGTAAAGGCCATCAATTATACTCATGAAGAGATTATATTTCAGGTATGCTTATGGATAGTAAGACAATACGCTTGCATACCCTTATGTGTGGTCTATTGTCAAACAAATTTCTTACTAACAATGGATCCTGTGGTCAAGTGAAATAGTGCTAATGTCAATGATGAAGCGAGTGATCGAGTAAAATATGAATTAAACTGTGATTGATCTTCGGTTATATGGTTGTGATATTACTTCCCTCTTCTGCAACTTATTGTTGAACAATTCCAGATAGATAAGTATTCCTAAATGTATATATGAATTGTATTGAATTATTACTAATTTTTTATGGTTTATTTCATTGCTAAATTAATTTTTAGGTTGCCCTGCTTGTGTTAGCCACATTTTTGATTGATGGATTCGTGATTAATGGAATGGTTGTGTGTATTTAGGTTGCATAAATCTATAGTTTCATGCCTGTCAATAGTAAATAGTTAATAACAGAAACTATTCAGTTCAGTTACTTCATAAATTTGTGTGAATTTGGGTTCAGTTTTTGTGTAAATTTGGGTGGTAAACTGAAGTACCACATCCTCAAAGTGCACAGAAGTTATTGGGTCTATTACATGCATGGACCAATACCATGTAGCTATGTTTTACATGCATGCCCTAAAAATATAGCTCCTATAAAATAGGAGAACTACCCACAACGAAACCCGACATGCACCTATAAATGGAACCAACATGATGGAATATGGCACATACAAATCTAGGGGTTGAAATGCCCTTAATGCACATTAGAAGTCCAATGATCCAAATGACATCTGAATGCATTCACCAATTTTAAGAGCTTTAGTAGGAAGGCATGACATATGTAGAGCATCTAGCTTGGTGGGCCTAAGAGTTTGTGAGAAAGAGTGAGTAGATCGCAGAGTATTGGCTTATTTCAGTCTTTACAGAAAATTTAAGTAATTTTTAGTTATGAATCATATAAGTTGTAAAGTAACTAATTTTCATAATTTAATGGTTTATTTCAGTCTTTACAAAAAATTTAAGTAATTTTTAGTTATGAATCATACAAGTTTTAAAATAAATTCTACTAATTTTCATAATTTAAGGGCAGTTTCACTGATCCAGAAAATAGAGAATGAATAAAAAGAATAGGAGCTTACTGATGATGACATCACCACAGGGGTTCTAGAGCTTCATTTTTATTCCATTGGAGTCTAGTGAGGTTAGCCCGGGTGACCACAATGTTAGAAATTTTGAACATCTAAGCCTCTCATTTGGGTCTTCTACCCCTGCTTCTTTTTTATAACAAATGGCTTCCCAAAGTATTCAAATGCCAGTGCCATCCTTGCAAACAGTAAAAAAGTGAGGCACAGAGATTAAAGCATAAACTTAAAAGCAAGGATGAAAAAAATAGTGAATTTTGAACTAGAGATATGAGGTGTGTGTACTCCTCCTTGTGTGGAAGAAGATTAAAAGTGGGGTGGAAATGCAGCAAGGTTAGAAATGAAACATACCTAGGTGCCATTAATGCATTGAAGATCCAATGGTGGGGTTTGATATTAGTCTGCTACTGGTAAAACCTTAATTCACAACTCTCTTCAATCTCATTCTATGAAAAGTGAAAATATGCTACTCGTAAACTTAAAAGCAAGGATGAAAAAAATAGTGAATTTTGAACCAGAGATCTAAGGTGTGTGTACTCCTCCATGTGTGGAATAAGACTAAAGTGGGGTGGAAATGCAGCTAGGTTAGAAATGAAACATAATTTGGCATTATGATACAAGTATTTTCCTTAATGGCAACTCACTCAGATGAAACATCACAGTGCAGCATGCCAATAGCAAAGAATTACATATCAGACTACAAAGAATGAAGAAAGAGAGGTATACGCAGGTTCACCTTGTCCAAGCTGCATATACACACAGGTTTATTGAACAAAAGGAGTGTATAAATACACACACACTTTCACAGAAAGAAAATCACGTATATCTTGGAAAAACAAAGTTTTTGGTCCAAGGCATTGGTCCTAAGTAGTTTTGGTCCATGGTATTGAGAAAGGCCTTAAACTATATAAGGAGGAGAAGATCATTAGGCCAAGGTAAGAAATTATTTTGAATATCTTATGAGGTGTTGGATCATATATGCAGGTTAATGAGCTTTTGATGGTTTTCTTGATCTGATCTAAGTATTCTCATTATGTGGTTTGATCTTGAACAATCTAGATTTGAATACTGATGCATGTTTTTTATTTTGTAAATGTGATAATCTGGGTATGACTGAAGTCTGGAATAGTTGTGATGTTTTAGTTAGCATTTACAGATTTGTACACGGGTTCACTTTAGTAAAAGAGTGTATGCACACTGGTTCAACATATCAAAGAAGCGTATAAATCATAAATTGGAATCTGTAGATATGTACGCTGGTTCCCTTCAGTAAAAGTGCGTATACATGTTGGTACGACACATGGAAGTAGCGTGTACCTTATGAAGCATGATGTTTAAAGTTTCAGTCATATTTGTTTGCTATTACAGAGTTCTGGTTCTGTTCTGATGACCATATTTTGGTAACAGTGTTCTAAATGATTAGATTGATTGATTGTGATTTGCTTTAGTGATGATGGGTTGTCAGTGATTGATTGATTAAGTTGTGGTTGATTCAGAAAGTGATGATTGAGTTTCAGTGATTGGTTGATGCAGATGAATTTGATGGTTGTATTGCAATTATGATGTTTTTGATGGGTCCAATATGAAAAATGGATGAAATGTGGCCTTCAGATTGTGGTGTTGTTTCCAGGAGTATCCAGTCTGAAAATTCATGAAACGTGGTCCCTGGTAGAAGAGTGGAATTTTCTATAAGCTGGCACCTACGTACTAGTAAACATATTGACTAGTACAATAGCTATGGGGTTTTAGCTCCCTTCTAGTAGTAGCTGGAGAACGAGAGAAGGTTGTAGCCTTCTACAGGTGGGTGCCTTCGTACTGGTATGAGTCTACACCAATACAAGATTGTAAATAGATTTTCTTATTATTAAAAGAAGACAGAGACGACAAAAGTAGGTGGTTTTTACCCACATTGGGTTTCCACCTTATATCTTGGTTTTCATGTGTGATGCTTTATTATGCTTTTACTGCATTGTCTAATAAGTCTCTGATATATTGGTTCAAGCCCAATACATGATAAATTGTCTAAATCAAAAGTTCTCTGCATATATGCTGGTTGCTTTAAGTACAGACGCGTGTACACGCTAGTTCACTTAGTTGAAGTAGCATATATAAATTGTTTTGGAAATAAAATTATTGATCTGATAATACTGATTCACCCCCCTCTCAGTATTATTTCCAACAATTGGTATCAGAGCAAGTCCTTCAAAAGAAGCTTGATCGCTTGAAGGGAGATCCATCATCACGAGTAATCGAGAAAGCATGGGATCCATCCAACAACCAATCTTTGATGGGAGAAATTTCATTTATTGGAAAATAAGAACCACAACCTATCTACAATCACTTGGAATGGATTTTGGGGAAATTGTGGAAGGAGGATATACATTTCCAACAACAATTCCTACAGATACGATAGGTAAAAAACAATATGAAACCAATGCCAAAATTGTCAATAATTTATTGGGAAGTCTGTCACAATCAAAGTTTGTCAAAGTCATGCAGCTCAAATTAGCCAAAGAAATATGGGACAATATTGTTCTGAGCTACGAAGGAGACTCTCAGGTAAAACATGCTAAGTTTCAAACTCTCAGAATTCAATATGAAACTCTTAAAATGCACAGTGATGAAATTATAGCTAGTTACTTCTTACTTATAGATGAGGTTGTTAATTGTATGAAGAATATGGGTGAAGAAATAAAGGAAGTTACCTTAGTTGAGAAAGTTTTGAGATCCTTGTCTGCTAAATTTGAATCAAAAGTGTCTGCCATAGAAGAAAAATAGGATCTACAGACTATCACTATGACACAACTTCACAAAATCTTAACTGCCTTTGAGATGAGAAAATGAGGACCATTAGATGTGAGAGAAGCCACATTTAAAGCTTCAGCAAAAGGAAAGGAAGAACACAATGAATCAGGACATATTTCAGAAGAAGAAGATGAGGTAAACTTTGTCAAGAAGCTTCAACAGGGTTCCGGAAGATTTAGAGGTAAGCTACCCTTCAAATGCTTTGCCTGTGGCAGAGTCGGTCATTATGCTGCCAAATGTCCTCATAAAGATAAATATGAAAAAGGGAAGGAATATGAAAAATGGAATAGAAAACAAGTTGTAAATAAAAGGAGTTACTATACTCATGAAGATAGTGATGGTTTATCAAATAGTGATGAAGATGAAAATAGTAATGACTATAGACTTCTAATGGCTTATGACGATGATAATTTTTGGGATGCTTTAGAAGAGTATGAACTTCATGAAGAAATCTCTAAACTCAAAATCTGTTTAGAAGAAAAGAATATGATTATAGATACCTTAACATACCAACTTGCTGAAAAATAAAAACACAATGAAAAACTAGAATGTGAAGTTGTGGGTCTAAGAAAGGATCTTGAGAAAATGAAATCTCTCAATCTTAGATTTGTTAAAGGATCAAAAACTTTAAATGAAATTATCAAAGTGCAACGTTCTCCTCTGATAAAGATAGGTCTTGGATATATTGAAGAAGCATCTCAATCACAGAAGCCGTCAACCTCCACTAAAAGCTATCTTGATGCAACAAAGACCAGTGAACAGTATGACAAATGATAGCAAAGGCATAAAGAAGATCACCAGGTAAATCAAACACAATTTACTCCAAGGATGAATAGAACCCACAACCAACCTCAAGTAAATCATACTCAATTTGCTCCAAAGATGAATATCAATAGAAACTACAATCACTAGGTCAATAGACTTGATAGTTGCAGGAACTTCTTTAATGGGCAATGTTTTTCATGTCATAATTTTGGACACAAAGCTTCTCAATGTGTTGCTTACAAAACCATCATTACTAGAGAAGCACGAAATCAAAGGAATGTAACAGGGGTCAAGAAAAATTCCTATAATAACTTTTCTCTTCTTGAAAATGAAATAGAATGCTCGATTTGTAACAACTTTGGTCATGAAGAATCTGAATGCAGGAGAAAATTTCGGCAAACATCTCAAAAGGAGAAAACTCCATTAAATCCCAAGATATGGAGAAGGAAATAATCTCAAACAGAAAGATGTGGTATAGCCTTGTATGCAGAAGGAAAAGAAAATCAGTGGTACATCAATAGTGGATGCTCAAAACACATGATAGGTGAAAAATAAAACTTCACTCATATAATGCCTTATAAAAGGAAAAGAATGTCTCATTTGGAAACGACACTCCTGCTGTCATAAAAAGTAAAGGCTATGTTTTCTTGAAAGAAAAGGTTAAAGCTGGAAATGTTATGTATGTAGACGGTTTAAAGCATAACCTGTTGAGTGTCAATCAAATGTGTGATCAAGGAAATGAAGTGGTGTTTCAATAAAATGGATGTGTTGTTCGTGAGCTTAATACAAGAGAGACCATGATCAAAGGTACAAGAACTCCAAAAAACTTATACATACTCAAGGGAGGACAACAACGATGCTATCTAAGAAAAAATGATGAAAACTAGCTATGGCATAGAAGATTGGGACATCTAAGCTTTTCTCAAATAAGAAAAGCTTGCAGATTCAAGGTTGTTTGTGATCTTCCAGATATCAGCATCCTTAAAAATACAATATACAAACCATTTCAAATCGGTAAGCAAACCAGAGCTCACTTCATTGAAAAAGAAGGGTCAGCTAGCAAGCCTCTTGAACTTGTCCATACTGATTTATGTGGACCATCAAGGAAAAAGTCACCTCATGGAGAAGAATACTTTATTTTGTTCATTGATGATTTTTCCAGAATGTGTTGGATAGGTCTTATAAAGCATAAAGATGAAGAATTTGTAAAGTTCCAAGCCTTCAAAGCTTTGGTTGAAAATGAATCAGATTGAAAAATCAAATGCCTCAGATCTGATCAAGGAGGGGAATTTACCTCGAATGATTTCTTTGACTTTTGTGAACAACATGGAATATAAAGGCAATTCTCCACTGCAAGGACTCCTCAGCAAAATGGAGTGGTAGAAAGAATGAACATAACTGTTCAACAAATGGCTTAAGTTATGCTAGATGAATCTAGAACTCCTGCAACCTTCTGGGGTGAAGCTGCATTCGCCATCATAACTATTCTCAACCAACCAAATGTTTGGGTAAATAGCACTCAAACTCCACGTGAACTTTGGTATGGTAAGACTCCTACTGTAAAATACTTTAAAGTTTTTGGAAGAAAATGTTATATCAAAAGGACTTATGAAAAACTTAGTAAGTTTGAGCCCAAAGTAGATGAAGGTATTCTTCTTGGTTACTCTTCCCGAAGTAAAGGATATAAATGTTATAATAAAAGACTTGGGAAAATTGTTGAAAGTATTGATATTGTAGTTGATGAAGCATGAAAAAATCCAAAACATATAAAAACAGAAGATTATAACAATGAAGAAGATGGGGATTATTTTCCCACATCAAATCACAATGATATTGAAGAAGAAACCAATGAAACACCAAAAGAAGAGATAACGGTAGAAGAAAAGACTCTATCCAGGTATGTTCAGAAAAATCATCCAGAAACTCAAATTTTAGGGGAAAAAGAGGCAGGTGTATAGACTAGAAGAACTATTATAGAAACCTCAAGCTATCTAGCATTATTATCCTCTACCAAACCTCAAAAGGTAAATGAAGCATGCAAAGATGAATGTTGGGTCGAGGCCATGAATGAAGAACTTGAGAAAATTGAAAAGAATAATACTTGGGAATTAGTTCCTAGACTTCATGAAAAAAATATTATAGGAACTAAATGGATATTCAAAAAAAAGCTGAATGAAAATGGAGAAGTCATTAGAAATAAGGCCAAACTTGTTTGTAAAGGGTATGCTCAACAATATGGTATATATTTTGAAGAAACTTTTGCACCTGTTGCTAGACTTGAATCCATAAGGATGTTTCTTGTTCTTTCTAGCTTTCAGAAATTCAAAGTATAACAATGGATGCAAAATCTACTTTCCTTAATGGAGAATTAGAAGAAGAAGTTTACATTGAACAACTAGAAGGATTCATTCTTGAAAATGATGGAAAACTTATACGCAGACTCAAAAAGGCTCTCTATGGTCTGAAACAAGCTCCAAGGGCTTGGTATTACCACCTTGAAAAATATATACACCAACAAGGTTTTACAAAAGGTTCAGCAGATAGCAATCTATATACAAATATTGAAACTGATAAATTACTAATTATTATTGTTTATGTTGATGATATCATTTTTGGTAGAAATGAAGAATCCATGAGTCAGAATTTTGCTTCAGTAATTCAAAAGGAATTTGAAATGTCCTTGCTTGGTGAACTTACCTATTTTCTTGGTCTACAAGTTCAACAAAATAAATATGGTATTTTTCTTTCACAAACCAAATATCTCAAACAGATCTTGAAAAGGTACGACATGGAAGATTCTAAACATGTATGTACCCTAATGGTAACAGGATGCAATCTCAGCTCAAATGATGAATCAGCAGTAGTACATCAACCAACTTATAGATCCATGATTGGCAGTCTACTTTATCTAACAGGTACCTAATCTGACATCATGCATGCAGTAGGAATAGTTGGAAGATTCCAAGCAAATCCAAAGGAATCACACCTTTAGGCAGTCAAAAGGATTTTCAAATAGCTTCAAGGAACTCAGAACTTTGGTTTATGGTATCCTAGAGATACAGATCTTACTCTTCATGCATATACAGATGCAGATTGGGTAGGAAGTGTTGATGACAAAAAAAGCACTAGTGGTGGTGCATTCTATATGGGTTCCAGGTTAGTCTCTTGGTTCGGCAAGAAACAAAGATCAAATTGCTTTATCTGTAGCTGAAGCAGAATATGTGGCTGTTGCATCTTGCTACACACAACTAATTTGGATGATGCAAACCTTGCAAGACATTCATATCACATGTACTCCACCCATCTCCATTCTATGTGATAATACAAGTGCCATCAGTATTTCAAAGAATCTAGTCATGCACTCCAAGACCAAGCACATACCCATCAAATACCATTTTCTACGTGAAAAAGTTCTTGAACAAAAGGTCAAATTGGAGTATGTTCCCTCCAAAGAATAGGTTGCTGATATATTCACTAAACCACTGCCCAAAGAGACATTTGAATATCTCAGACAAAAGCTGGGAGTAGTTGCTACATCATCCTGCTGTTAAATCCAAATTTTTAGAGAAAGGTTATTATACATGTGTTTCATGAAGAATAGTCGCGTACACACGTGGGTTTCTATGGGTCAAGGAGCGTATATGTTTTTCAAACAAGAAAAATAGTGGGGCAGGCTCTGGTAGCACAGGTTCAGGGGGAGCATTAGCCTTCACTTACATTCAACATTGTTGGCCTTATGGCTGTTGAGTCCAGCTATGGCTTTAGATATTTATACCATTTGTTGCTTAAGTCATGCAAAAGTCTAGGGTGTGATATGTCTTCTCATACATTTGAATGAGTCCTCTTGGATAGATGATGTAATATTTATTGTTTCTGTCATAAACAATTGGTATATCCCCACTTGGTTGGGTGGATGAGTCAAATTTGGTATATCCCCACTTGGTTGGGAGATGGATGTATGTATGAGTCGTTGGTGATAGGAAGGTCATCCTCACATAGTTGAGTTATAGAGTCATGTTATTCTTTCAAAAAATATTTTTTTGCAGACTCTGCTTGTGCTTAGGGGGAGCATGGATAGTTTCAATGCATCTCAGCATGTACAAAAGGGGAGCTCAATCAGAGAATTCAACATTTACTCAGGGGGAGCATGAACAGCATAATAT
The DNA here is from genome assembly GCA_031772625.1 of Pinus tabuliformis. NCBI lineage: Eukaryota > Viridiplantae > Streptophyta > Pinopsida > Pinales > Pinaceae > Pinus > Pinus tabuliformis. The sequence continues at coordinate 469,402,767 of CM062808.1, read as the reverse complement.
ATGTCAAAAGGAGAAAATATCTTGGTCCACCCTTTGCCCTTGATGTCAAAGGGGGAGATTGTTGGCATTATGATACAGGTATTGTCCTTGATGGAAACTCAATCAGATGAAAGATCACAGTGCAGCATGTCAACAACAAAGAATTACATATCAGACTACAAAGAATGAGGAAAGAGAGGCATACACAGGTTCACCTTGTCCAAGCTGCGTATACACACAGGTTTACTGAACAAAAGGAGCGTATATGTACACATGCACTTTCACAGAAAGAAAAGTGTGTATATCTTGGAAGAAACAAAGTTTTTGGTCCAAGGTATTTCTTGGTCCAAGGTATTTGACCCAAGGTAATTTGTCTGAGGTATTTGGTCCAAGGTATTGGTCCTAAGTAGTGTTGGTCCATGGTATTCAGAAATGCCTTAAACTATATAAGGAGGAGAAGATCATTAGGCCAAGGTAAGCAAGTATTTTGAATATCTTATGAGGTGTTGGATCATATACGTAGGTTAATGAGATTTTGATGGTTTGCTTGATCTGATCTAAGAAGGCACCTATATGGCTGATGAAGGTTGATGAACCAGGATCATAAAGGCTTAAAAGTATTCTCATTATGTGGTTTGATCTTGAACAATCTAGATCTGAATACTAACGCGTGTTTTTATTTTGTAAATGCGATAATCTGGGTATGGATAAAGTTTGGAATAGTTGTGATGTTTTAAGTTAGCATTTACAGATTTGTACACAGGTTCACTTTACTAAAAGAGCATATTCACGATGGTTCAACATATCAAAGTAGCATATACATCATAAATTGGAATCTACAGATCTGTACGCTGGTTCACTTTGGTAAAAGTGCGTATACATGCTGGTATGACACATGGAAGTAGCGTATACCTTATGAAGCATGATTTTTAAAGTTTTAGTAGTCTCTGTTTGTTGTTGCAAAGTTCTAGGTTCTGTTCTGATGACTGTATTCTAGTAACGATGTTATGAATGATCATATTGATTGATTGTGATTTGCTTAAGTGATGATGGGTTGTCAGTGATTGATTGGTTCAGTTGTGGTTGATTCAGAAAGTGATGATTGAGTTTTAGTGGTTGGTTGATGCAGATGTATTTGATGGTTGTATTGTAGTTATAATGTTGTTGATGGGTCCAATATGAAAATTGGATGAAATGTGGCCTTCAGATTGTGGTGTTGTGTTCCAGGAGTATCCAGTTTGAAAATTCATGAAAGGTGGTCCTTGGTAGAAGAATGGAATTTTCTGTAGGCTGGAACCTACTTGCTAGTAAACATATTGGATAGTACAAGAGCTAGGGGGTTGTAGCTCCCTTCTAGTAGTAGCTGGAGAACGAGAGAAGGTTGTAGCCTTCTGCAGGTGGGTGCCTACATACTGGTATGAGTCTACACCAGTACAAGATTGTAAACAGATTTTCTTATTAAAAGAAGACAGAGACGACAGCAGCAGGTGGTTTTTACCCATATTGGGTTTCCACCTTATATCTTGGTGTTCATGTGTTGCTTATGTGTGATGCTTTATTTTGCTTTTACTGCACTGTCTAACAAGTCTCTAATATATTGGTTAAAGTTCAATACATGATAAATTGTCTAAATCAAAAGTTCTCTGCATATACGCTGGTTGCTTTAACTACAGTCGCGTGTACACACTAGTTCACTTAGTTGAAGTAGCGTATATAAATTGTTTGGGAAATAAAATTATTGATCTGATAATACTAATTCACCCCCCTATCATTATTATTTCCAACAACATACTTGGGCGCCATTAATGGATTGAAGATCCAATGGTGGGGTTAGAGATCTGAGGTGTGTGTACTCCTCCCTGTGTGGAAGAAGACTAAAAGTGGGGTGGAAATGCAGCGAGGTTAGAAATGAAACATACCTGGGTGCCATTAATGGATTGAAGATCCAATGGTGGGATTCGATATCAGTCTGCTACTGGTAAAACCTTAATTCACAACTCTCTTCAATCCTGTTTTCCCTCCCACCTGTGAAAAGTGAAAATATGCTACTTGTTTTCCCTCCACCTTATGAAAAGTGAAAATTTAATTCACAACTCTCTTCAATCTCGTTTTCCCTCCCACCCTGTGAAAAGTGAAAATATCTACTTGTTTTCCCTCTACCCTATGAAAAGTGAAAATATACTACTTGTTTTAGAACGTAAATGAAGATTGGAATTGGGAGGGCTTTGTTACATCAAAATTAAGGCTAAATTTTTTCAAAAATGTTAAAATTTCCCTCCCTAAAAAACAATAAATAAAATATTTATAGAGTATAGTAGAATTTCGTAGAATTTTTCTACAAATCAGCTAGCTCTGATATCATGTAGAACTTTTTCTACAGATCAACTAGCTCCCCACCTATACATCAACCTGGTAATGCAATGTACTAAAGAAAAACACTTGATCTACTTCTACAAACAATTTAGCACAAGCTTAATTAACCATGAGCAATATCAATAAGAACACATATCGCTGACAAGAAGGAATCAATCACACATAACATAGAAGAATTTACCTGGGGAAAGCACCTGCCTAAAACCCCATCTCTGTATTATCATACAAGTGGAAATATTGTCTAAATTACACAAAGCCTTAGCTCAGAAGCTATCCAACTCTCAGTACAATCCCTCTGCTGCTCATAGACAGTCAAAGGCTTCTCATAAACCTTCTCTTCTGCCCTCCAATCCTCCTATTTCTATGCACAGTTTTTTCCTAGGTCCTCTAGCTGCAACCCGTGTGATTCTCACCTCACACACAACATTCACCTCTGAAATAACTACACAAACCTGAAGGAGATAAATCCTCATCATGGATGAGCTTCCTTTAGAGGAAAAATATTCATCCAACTGATAGCACACTGTCCCTTCTCTGATCTCAACTAGGTCTATGTTTGAACTAACATGCATGAGTTATTTAAGCTATAATATTTAGTTATCTGAAAATACCAGTTGTTACATGCATGCAAGCATTAACAAACTGAATCTCATTAATTTAATAACTTGTTAAATTAATCTAACTGGACTTGACTCAGTTAATGTAGCCAACTAATTACAACACGTCCTCGTCCTTTAACTGATGGATAAATTCCTCAATTAATAGATAAATTGTTGCATGTCCTCACATAGACTTCAAGTTTGATTTTCCTTAACTAATTAACTCAAGATGAATTAATTAATTAATTTTCAAACTTCTGTTAATACCAAAATTAATTTTACTTCCTATAGATAGAATAGGGATTGTTATAAATAGGAAGGGACCCAGAAATGCTATTTTTATAACTTTCTATTTTTAGCAGTTTCACCTCTCACCCAATGTGGCCAATGACCTCACTGACCAAACTTCTATTTTTATGCTATTTTTAGACAAGTCTATTTTTATCACATTCTAAATTTAACATTTCTTATTGCACATTTTTCAACACTCCCTCTCAACAAGAAAGTCTTTCTCTTGAACTTGATCATGTAACTCTAGAGTGTTCTGCATGCAACACATCTACCCAGTCCACTTGCTCCAACAACACTTGGAACAAAAACACTCCCAACTGACCACTCTATTCTGCTAGGAACATATTCTAATGTTGAAGCTCTACCTATTGCTGACAAGTGCTCCCTCTCTCACATCTGTGCTAGTGCAACATCTCCATGCATATTGCACCATTGCACACCTATCTATGCCACCTAGCACTGTGCAAAACACTTGTGCCTCTCACATTGTTGCAACCTGCTAGCTATGCGCTATCCTGGGATTCCCTGCATTGTCACTCTCTCTGCCGCTCCATCCGCATCTGTCTCTACCCAATCAGTCAATTCATACCACTGCACATCGGGGCTCCTGAAGCAAGGTCTCATCCAAAAGGTTGGGTACCTCTAGGATCCTGCCCCTCCTCCTTGGGACGATCATTCTATATCGCCCGACCTCCTACCTGGAGGTATGTCTACATGTGATCCCTCAGTCCACCTGGCTTGAAGTTTCCCCCTACTGGAGGTCTCTACATGAGTAGATGTCTATACTCAATCTCCACTCAGCTTCCCCTATTGTGGCTGCTCCACAACCTCCTGAAGCTTCTGCACCAATCATGGCTCCTCCACAATTGTCTGAGACTTCTTTTGGCTCTGCATGTTGAGAGGTAATTTACTCTCCCTCTTAACCACCAAGTATCTAACCTTTGCCTTGCTCCTCAAGGCTTTACATGCATCTTGTACCTTAAGTGCATACAGGTTCTTGGCTAGCACACCAATCTATTTCCACTTTCCCGCCGTCACGAAATTTTCTAGAAAAAGAGTTGATTTTAAATCAGTGATATCTCCCTCATCTAAGCTCCGATTCAGTCGAATTTTTTTTGATTTTGGGTATTTTTCCACAAGGAATACAAATCTGCTATTTATTTCTAAAAATTTTGTACAAAAGTTTTCAGATTTGCTCTGCAAACTCCCGGCCCAAAACTCAAAACTTTGAAATCTCCTCTCAGTATATTTTTCTTTCCTTGATCACCTGTGCTCTGATACCATGTAGAATTTTGTAGATTTTTTCTAAAAATTAGCTAGCTCTGATATCATGTAGAACTTTTTCTATAGATCAGCTAGCTCCAATACCATGTAGAAATTTCCCACCCATACATCAACCTGGTAATGCAATGTACTAAAGCAAAACACTTGATCTACTTCTACAAAAAATTTAGCGAAAGCTTAATCAACCATGAGAAATATCAATAAGAACACATATAGCTGATAAGAAGGAATCAATCACACATAACAAGAAAGAATTTACCCAAGGAAAACACTTGCCTAAAACCCCATCTCTGTATTATCATACAAGTGGAAATATAGTCCAGATTACACAAAGCCTTAGCTTGGAAGCTATCCAGCTCTCAATACAATCCCTTTGCTGCTCATAAACAGTCAAAGGCTTCTTACAAACCTTCTCTTCTGCACTCCAAGCCTCCTGTTTCTATGCACAGTTTTTTCTTAGGTCCTCCAGCTGCAACGTGTGTGATTCTCACCTCACACACAACACTGACCTCTGAAATAACTGCACAAACCTGAAGGAGATAAATCCTCATCATGGATGAGCTTCCTTTAGAGGAAAAATATTCATCCGACTGATAATATATTTTCCCTTCTCTGATCTCAACTGGGTCTCTGTCTGAACTGACATGCATGAGTTATTTAAGCTATAATATTCAATTATATGAAAATACGAGTTGTTACATGCATGCAAGCATTAACAAACTGAATCTCATTAATTTTACAACTTGTTAAATTAATCTAACTGGACTTGACTCAGTTAACTTAACCAACTAATTACAACTCATCCTCATCCTTTAACTAATGGATAAATTCCTCAATTAATAGATAAATTGTTTCATGTCCTCACATAGGCTTCAAGTTTGATTTTCTTTAACTAATTAACTCAAGATGAATTAATTAATTAATTTTCAAACTGCTGTTAATACCAAAATTAATTTTACTTCCTATAGATAGACTAAGGACTGCTATAAATAGGAAGGGGTCCAGAAATGCTATTTTTAGAACTTTCTATTTTTAGCAGTTTCACCTCTCACCCAATGTGGCCAATGACCTCACTGGCCAAACTGCTATTTTTATGCTATTTTTAGACAGGTTTATTTTTAGCACATTCTAAATTTAACATTTCTTGTTGCACATTTTTCAACATATAGAGTAGATGTTTAGGTGTAATGTAACTATGTAAACAATTCTAAATATGGGCTTAGTTAAATAATAATAGTAATAATAATAATAAAAGTCAAAAGTATGGGGATGAGTGCAAAAATCTAAATTTTGGCTCAATTAATAATAAAAATAATAAAATTCAATTTGTTATATTTTTATTTTGTTATAAATTTGTGAATACGTTTTGTTACAATATTATGAGCCAATACCATGGCTTATCAATACCTCAAGCCAAAAAACCATAACTTATTTCACAACCAAAATATTTTATAACAATATGACAAGATTCTTAACCATGGATATTATTAACTTGTAAAATATTGGTTTTGTTATAATACCATGTGCCAATACTATGGGTTGCCAATATTGTTAGTGTCATTATATGCATAATTCCATCAGGGATCAAATCTTCTCTTTGCATTTTAATTTTAGGTGTCTCATACTGAATTTTTGATCATTCCACTAGGTCATGCCAAAATGATCCACTGATGGTTGTCTTCTTCTCAGAAAATCAAATTTTCCCTCATGAGGTACATTTTCTGACCCATCTTTATGTTACATTCAGTTATGGTTTCAGTTATGTTATTTTTAGAGTCAAGGCAGTCATGTTTCCATTAGGTCTTAGGGTTCATTTTCAAAGTCAAAAGCATAGTTCCAGCGTAAATAAAGGGTAGCAAAGGTATGAGGAAGACCAATAAACAAAGAATGATCGGTAGCAAGTCATTGTTATTGTACAAAGTTCTTATTTCACTGATGTAATTTTAATCTCAAAAACATGTTTTTGAGATGAAAACAAAGTATTTTAGTTTGTTCATATTTTTGATGTAATTCAAGTCATTTTATGTAATAATTGTTCCCATAAGCTGCCCAAGGGACTTCTCCTTGTTGCAAGAGAGGAATCATTGAAGGATCAGCTCAATCAAAGCATCATCCACCTGAAAAGAGACAAAGAAAGAGAAGTATCAGACAGAGATTTGAAAACAAAATAAAAAGTTCCAAACAAACATTATAAAGTGGGTTTTTCTAAGAAAAAATCAAACTCATCCTCTATATAAGATTTCAAAAGCATCTTTCAAACTTGATTTGTTCTTTTGCACCCTAAGCTCTCCTTGGCAAAGAGGAAATTGAGTGAAGGTTTGAAAAAATCAGGAAGGCGCTACGCATTTCACTTGGACACTGCGAGCTAGGTAGAGTCATTGCACGCCTGTGCAGTGAAGGGCGCGTTTTCCCGACCGAGCCAGAGAAAATTTCAACGGCTCTGCGTGGTTGTGCACTGAAGGGCACATTTGCTGAGGACGCTGTGCGCTGGCACTTGGTGCTGTGCGCTGGCACTTGGTGCTGTGCGTTTGGCCAGAGGAGCCTGGAAAACCCTAGGAGTGCCAAAACATCACTTTCCTTCATTTGCTCAAGCCACAAAAGCTTCAATTACCTGCATACAACAAGTAAGTGGCCCAATATCTCTTTTTCTCCATCAATTAAGCAAATTGGCACCCTAAATTTTGAAACCCTGGCAAAGCTCTCTTGTATGTTTCCAAAATCACCTATTTGATCAGAGTTACAACACTTCATAGACTTTGTCACCTTCCAATCATCCTAACTGTATTTCACTCCACCTCCTCACTATTTCACTCACCTTGACATATATATTAGTCCCTCAAGTTTTCACCTAAAAACCATGGCAGAAGACAGTAATTCAGAAGAAGGGGAAAGACAACCAAGGAGGCCAACCAAGAAAGGAGGGAGAATTATCAGATTTGAACCCACTGATACTATAAAACTTATGGCATCACCACTTGCAGTATCATGTTTTAAGTACATGGGTTGTTTTGAGTTTTTCCAAAGGGTTGAAAGGGTGAATTTTCATTAGCAGTTAACCAAGCAGTTCATCCTCAATTCACAAAACAACCAGGTCACTTTAGTCGTGGGTCAAATTCACTATATCTCCTTCCATCATATCACAGGCCATTGGAATTCCAAATGCAGGAAAGACATGGTTCAAGCAAAGAAATTTGCATCATAGTTTTTATGAGCCATATCTTAAAACAAGGTTCAAAAATGATAAGAAAATAATTTTCCCTCTCTTATCTTTTGGACAAGTATGTGCCATTAATGAAGATCATCATGAGGTATTTCACATGTAAGGGTAGGTTTTCCAGACTATACTCATATCATATCAGGCTTCTCATGCACTTTACCAGGGTAAGAATGCTCAGTTTGCCATATTACCTTTTTAGAAGTATTGACAAGATGACATATATTGCTCAGAAAAGGGATCCAGCTCATCAGATGCATAGTATTTTCCATCATTATCTTATCAAAATGATAGTCCTCCATCACTTAGATCAACTAGGCATTGCTTGGGAGACCTTCATAGCTAATGAAATATTCAATGAACCACCTACTCAACCAACTCCCCACATTCCTCCATCATCCTCCACTCATCCATCTACTTCTTCTCATTCACCACAAATTACTTATCACTCATCCTCAACAAATCATTCTTCACCAAATACCTCCACACCATCTACATCACCATTTCATGTAGCCATTCATTCACCCAATGGAGATGATGACAGTGATGAGGAACATGATGAGCATGATGGCAATGAGGGACATGATGTACACACTTAGAATGGTCAGAGTAGTATACCATAGAGGAACAGCTTGTAGCCATTTTCTTTCACCTATCAGAGGGGAAATAGGTAGGTGTTTACCCCATGGAAAGTGGGAGGGGCCTTGTTTTCGTCATGAGCATTACAGGTTAAAGGAAAGGAGAAAATAGTAGAGGAAGCAGAGGTCAAACATCAGCATGAAGAACATGACATTGAAAAGGAGTTTCTCCTTGTGGACACTAGTGATGAGGAGGGAAACAAATCTTCTCAAGTTGCCTTGAGAGCAAAGGATGCCAAAATTAGGGAGCTTGAGTTTAGTTTACAAAGAGACCGATATGTTATCTCCTTTTATGAGCAAGATAATAAGCAACTAGAGGTTAAGTAGGAGTTGATGCAAACCAAGTACATCAAGGCAAAGAGGAATGCTGAGAAAGCCAAGTTTCAGCTTGATGAGGCTTATGGAGATTATGGAGAGTTAGATGATGAACAGGGACAAAGAAAAAGGCCAAGAACAAGAGGATTGAAAAAATCCTTAGAGCTTGAAAGACAAAATGAGGCAGAATTGGAGGAGCAACTCACTCTAGATGAGAAATTGGTCAAGGACATAGCTGAGAACAGAGAGTCTTGGCTTGAGAAATTGAACACACACTTGGAGACCCTCTTGGACAAAGCAAATAGAGATGTTGAGTTACAAAGGAAGATGGCCAAGTATTATGCAAGGAGAAACCAAGTGGCAAGGAGTAAGCTCAAAAGAGCTCATGAGAAAATTGACAAATTGACCAAGCAAGAGGAGAAGAGGAGACTTGACATACTTGCTGAGGCATCCCTACATTCCTCTAACCTTTGATCAGTCATAAAAACACATTTTTAGGCATGTTGGACCATTTTTGAGCTTGAAGGAAGTTGTTGTGTTTTTCAGTTCAGTTTTTGCATAGTCATGGAAGGCAAATGTGTAGCGCCTTGGGCGTTGCGCTCTTTTTTGAGGCATCTAATCAGAAAAATGTCAACATTTTTGGGTTTCTAGTGATGAGTACATACATCCTATACTTTTTCTAAGGATTTGGAGGAGAACTAGTTGGTCAAAAGGTCAAAAACCACCCAAAAAATGACCTTTCTGCCCTCTTTTTTCCTTGGGCGCTGTGCGCTGAGCAATGTTGGAAGATATGGTTTTTGACTGGGAAAATGACATCCAAATACATAAATTCAAGTTGTTCTAGAAAGTAGACAGGCATAGCTTTCCAACAAGATATTGGGGGCCCAATTTGGACATCAGGAAAGCCTCAACAAGTGCAGCTGAAGTTGAAGGACACACTTGCACTTAGTGCTGCATGCTGGCACTTGGCGCTGCGTGTTTCACACTTTGCCAAGAATTCTGAAAATTCGACCCATTTTTCACTTCTACCATGGAAAATGAATTTTCTTATCCTTGTAATTGATAAGTTAAATGTAATTATGATTCTTTTAGAGCTTACTAGGGTAGATTCATTAGGTAAAACAAATTTATGAGGTGTAATGTATCAATTTGTTTGGATTAGGGATGAGTCACTTTGACCACCCTATTTTCTTGTTAGTAGTTCAGATTCTGTTGGAAACAACTCCTCCTCTCATAGATTCGACTCCCTGAGCTTAGGATAAGCGTTTTGGGGTCTATATGATGCTTTTCCCCAGTCATTGTAATGGTTGGATTTAGTGGGATTGCATAGGCTTTTATAGACATCATTTTGTACTAGTTACAGCAGGAGATTAATGAAAATTTGTAGCTATTTCTTTGGGATCCATGTGGTATGATGCTCAGTTCAGTTTTTATTATGTTTTCATGTGTTAAAATGTATTTTTGACTCCATTTCATCATTTCATACTCTTTATGTGAATGTATACAAGTCTAAAAGGCAGAATCCATAACTTTTATGATCTGTTTTGGGTAGACATTTCACAGTCTGTGTTTTCTTTAGTTTAGGAAGAATCCATGAGGTTTACATGCTCTTCCTAGCTCCTCACCTATATTTTCACCTCATCCGTCAAACCCTAAGGTTCTGATCGTTGTGCCTACCTTGCCCCATCGAACACCCTGTAGTTTTGACCTAATTTCCTTACCCTAACTGTTTGGCTCCTCCTGATCCAGAAAAACCCTTCAAAATCAAATCAAACCTTGTGCTACTATACCTAGTCTAATATCAGCTTCTAGATCCAGTCAATTTGGCTGAGATCCTTACAGAGAGAGCCCTCTCCTGGCCTAGTAGGGCTAGCTACTTGGCTAAGTGTGGTTTGTGGTTACCCTGGCATTGCCTTCCTTCAGCATGAGGTTCAATCCAAGTGCTAACAAATACCACATGCTCTAAAACCATGGGCCAATACTATGGCTTATCAATATCACATGCCCAAAAAACATAACTTATTTCAAAATCAAAATATTTTATAATAATATGATAGGATTCTTAATCATGGATATTCACCCCTGCTTTGTCATTGATATTATGAACTTGTGAATTGGCTTTGTTACAATAGCATGGGCTAATACCATGGCTTATCAATACTACATGCCAAAAAATCATATCTTATTTCACAATCTAAATATTTTGTAACAATATGACAAGATTCTTAACCATCAATATTCACCCCCACTTTCCCATGGATAGTATTAACTTGTAAATAGGCTTGGTTACAATACCATGGCTTATCAATATCACATGCCCAAAAACGATAACTTATTTCACAATAAAAATATTTTAATTTAATTTAATTTTATAGCATTTTCTATTTGAAGTAGGAAAAGGGTTGTAATTAGTTTTGAGATATATATAAACCCTCTATCCTCAAGACTACTAAAATTATTGCCATATAAATTAAATTAAAAATGCGAATACTTTTGTATTTAAAGATGTGAAATTTATATAATACAAATATTAGTAAGAACCAACATAGATCTATCTTAACTAAGGATACAAGTGATGATAGCAAGAAAAGTGAAGGGAGGAGAGGGGAGAGAGATAGTGACAAAGATAGAGGGTGGGAAGAGAGAGAGATCGAGAGAGAGGAAGAGTGAGAGAGTGATGGGGGGAGACATAGAGAAGGAGGTAGGAAGAGAGAGAGGGGAGAGAGAGAATAAGAGAGGGGAGGGAGAGATATATGGAGTTGGAGGGGGAGATAGAGAAGAAGAGATGAGGGAAGAGAGAGATATGGAGTTGGAGGGGGAGAGAGAGGGAGGAAAGAACTAAGGCATAGGGAGATAGAGGTGGAGAGAGAGAGGGAGTGACAAGGGAAAGATGGATAGAGAGAGAGGGAGAGAAGAGAGGAGGGAAAAGAGAGAATAGGTGGGGATAAAGATAGGGAGATAAGGGAAAGAGACAAAGAAGGAGGCATAGAGATGGAGGGGAGAGAGAGAGAGAGTGATGGGGGGGGGACATAGGGAGGTGAGAGAGAAAGGGAGAGAGAGGACTAAGAGAGAGGAGAGAGAGATGAAGTTGGAGGGGGAGAGAGAGGGAAGGGAGAAGAAAGACATAAATGGACAAACATAGAGAGAGAGAGAGGGAGTGACAAGGGAGATATGGAGAGAGGAGAGATAGAGGGAAGAGAGAGAGGAAAAGAGGAAGAGGGAGGGAGAGAGAGTGTGTATGTTTGGGGGGTGAGATAGAGAGAGGGAATAAGAAAGAGACACATAGATATAAATATAGATATTATATAGTATTATATAGCCAGCCTAGATCCATCTTAACCTGTATCTATCAAGCACCAAAAAAGAGGTTTGCACATCGAGAGATTGGATCCCTCTCAGCGCTTGATAGATCTGGGTTAAGATGGATCTAGGTTGGCTTAATAAGTTTGTAGTTGTATTTGATAAACTAACACTTTTTTATGGTTGTGTTTGTAAACGTTTTTTCCATATTTGGTGTATTTATCATAATAATAATAATCTAATTTTAATTTAATTTTAAGCTTACCTTTTTTATGCAATGATTTTGTTGTTAGTTTATAGAGATAGACATGTTATAATTTTGGAATTTGAAAAGGAAACACGTGCTCTTAACTTGGTTGTATTGAAAACATTGAAGTGTAAGGAAAAAACATGCTCTCTTAACCTGGTTGTATTAAAAACATAAGTGTTCTTGTATACTAGGTGGGTGCAAACAAGAGAGAGTATATGGTAAGTCGATTAAATAGTTAAAAACAAATGTTAGTTAAGGAGAAAGTTACAAAAATCTAATAAATAGGCTAGGTTTAGGATATTACTGTTTTGGGACATCTAAAGTTGAAGGTACATTTTATGGAGGTGTAGTCTAAGCCCTTGGGTGTAGGGCACATATTATGGGTATCTTGGACTTTTGGTGTGTGTTAGTGGTGTCAACTAGTGGTGGAGAGTCCAACCAATGAGTAGGCAAAGTTTTTCATTTACAACGTTGGCATCAATAAAGTATTCTCCCTCTCTACCCAACTCTAACATGAGGAGAGTGCATAATGGAATTATTATTGTAACAAATTGAAAATATATTATTATCTTTAAATTCAAGGGCTTGAAGTGGTTGCCTCAACCTACAAATCTTTAAAGGAACTGTGTTTTTCAATTAAAACCTTGTGGTCAAGGAGCTGCAAAAGAGGAAGGCCTTATGGCTATTTTTAAGGGGTTGTAATGACCCTCGTCTTGTGGTAAATATGTAGATATGATGCTAATGGTCCCGATCTTGGTACATTCACGTATATAATGTAAATATTTTCCTATCATCTTCAATTGTATAAATATGATAAATATTTTGTGGTTACCCTCATGTAAATGTTGAAGTTCCACTTGCATGATTATGGGAAGCACATCTCAGTTGGCCTTGTGTACATGGGGAAGATCATAATTACTCTATGCCCACAAATATAATAGTGAAGAGTGTCTAACTGAATCAAAACCCTAACCATTGACCCAATCTCCATTGATGAGGCTTCAACCAATGGTCCTTCCTTAAGGTAACCACTTATACGTATTGTTGGCACATTTTTCTAACTCAATGAACCTTGTATTAAATAGGGGGAGTTAGATGGAACCTCAATGAATTCAAGGTGAGGGTAATAATGGAAGTTAAACATATACCATAATAACCTATACATATGTCTTTATACCAGTGGCATGATACAAGTATAAGGAACTCTATTAATAGGGGGGTGAAAGAGCATATAGCTCGACTCATATAGTTTAAAGAGTAAAAATAATTCGACCCAAGACCTAAGAAGAGGCTCACAGACACTCACATGCATAATATTTACAGGCCTTGATGCAATCAATGAGGGTGGGGAGATATTTTACAACCTATTAGCACACATGAATGGATTTTTCTCCTCCCTCACACCTTGTCGATTCTAGAACAGACCTAGGAAGAGGGAAAATGACAGATGGGGAGAAAATGGGAGGCCAAATGGTAGGAAATGGAAAATCTAATTAGCCAAGCCCTAAATAACTAGAAGGATGGAGTGAGAAGTAGAAAGAGAAGATAAATTGGGATAAGGAGAATAGGAAGCAAAAGAGCACAGTGAGAGGAGAGTAAGGGAGAAGGAATTGAGAGTGAACAAGATGAGGAGAGGGCAATCAAAGGCAAGGAAGTCACTGGGTAACTACTTGAAGGGTGTTGTTGCAAGGAGGGTGTCACACTTGGACATCATGGGGTTTGTGCCACAAAGATAACAAACTAAATTATGATGTCAAAGGTAAGCCTCCATCATGTTGTTGAACTGTACATTTGACATTTACGACATCAAACTACCACTTCTCTACATCTAATTAACAATCAAGTTCTCGGGTCTAGCGCAATGGGAAAATCACTACCATGAATCTCTTTAGAGAACTATAATTTCCCAAAGATATTATAGTCATATATTTGTTGGTTAGTTTTCCAATCCAAGATTTAGGAATCGTAACGTCATGCTTGTGGCTTAGCCACCTTCCAAGTAATGCGATAAAAACACCTAGTAAAATTTTCACACTGAACACTATATGATAAACTTAACCCTAATATCTTAGTGAAGAACAAGTAACTAGCCAGACTCTGGAAGGGATTTTAGATTGACTGTTAGTGAAACTCATTGTAGTTAGGTGTGCTAATGTGTGATGAGTGTTAGCAAGTGCTAGGTAAACACAAGGGAGAACTAGGTCAAAATGCATGGAAATGAATGAATAAGAGTGTGTGACATGGAGTGTCAATGAGTTCCAGGTGTGGTAAGAGGGGAGTGACATGGTATGCTAAGCAACACTAAGTCATTATAGCATGCCAAAGTGACATGCAACCAATATGTGCTAGGTCCCAAGGTGTGCCAAATAGTGCTAGGAGGTGTTAGGTAGTGCTAGGGAAACACAAGGGGTCCCATACTGAAATTTTTACATCATTTCATGAGGACATGTCAAACTAATCCACTAATGGTTGTCTTCTCTTCAGAAAACCTAATTTCTCCCTCATAAAGTATACTTGCTGACCCTTCTTCAGGTTGTCTTTAGTCATGGTTTCATGGTCAATTGGCAATCATGTTTTCATTAGGTCATAGGGAATATTTTCATTAGGTATTAGGGTTTCATTTCCAAGGTCAAGGGCATGATTTAGAGCTGTAAATAAAGGGCAACAAGGGTATGAGGATGATAAATAAATCCAGCATGATGGCTTGTAAGTCATATTCACTATATAATTAGATTTTTAACTAATGTAATTTTCACCTCAAAAAACATGTTTTTGAAGTGAAAACAGAGTATTTTGAGTTAAATTGTATTTCTTATGTAATTTTAAGTGACTTTATGTAATAAATGATCTCGGCTGCACCAATGAAACTCTCCTTGCTACAAGACAAAGAAACATTGCAAAAAACAGTTCAAGTTGAGCATCATCCACCTGAAAAGAAACAAAGAAGGGAAGGCATTAAAAATAGATATTTGAAAAAGGCCAAGAAACATTAGAAAGTGGGTTTTTCTAGTAAAAAATCAAAATCTACTCCTATATAAGGTGTCACATTTCATTTTCAAGTTCATCATTCTCATTTGGAAAAGAAGGAGTCAAAAAGTGAAGAAAATAGGAGCGGTTGAGTGAGTTTTGGGCCAAGGAGAAGTGGCGCTGTGCTTCTGGAGTTTGGCGTTATGCGTTTCAGGCAATGGAAGTGGTGTTGCACTTCTGGAGTTTGGTGTTGCACATTTCAGGCAGTGGAGGTGGCGCTGTGCATTCAGGGACTGGTGCTGCACGTACAAGCTAAGCATTGCGCGTAGGGCATTCTTGGTAGTGAAAATTAACAATGCGTTGCACATTCAGGAGGGCGTTGCATGCCTATAGCATGGCACTGCGCGTTGAGTAGCAAAGACTAGAAAGGCCTCAAACTTCATAAAAACTTCCCAAGGCACCCTCTCATCTCTCAAACGAGTAAGTTCCCTCCCTATACCTCATCATTGAAGTTGCAATTGAAATGTTTGAATGAATTTACCATGACAAATGTCAAACCCTATTTTCTCCCTCAATTACATTATAGAAACCCTAATCCCCTCTATTTCTCCCACCAACTATCACTAAAACCCTAAACCCCTTCCCTATATCACTTCATAACATTCAATACCCCCTCATCCTTCATCCCACAAGTTATGTTTCAAAAAGGCCCAAACCCCTCTCCCTCATTTTCATGATTCATACCCTCCCCTTCATTTTCTAGCCCACCAAAATACCTCACAAGGTCACTTCCTATTCCCCCAGTCCTAATTCACTCTCACTCACTCCCTTCATCCCTTTTCTAGGAGTGCACAGCCTCAAACTTTGCAAACATGGACAGAGAAGACAAAGACTATGAGGAGGAGGAAAACACCGGCAGTGACAGTTCGACAGATAAACCTCGACATCAGAGAAAACCACACAAGGGAGGTAGAATTATCAGGGAAGAGCCATCAAACCTCAGAGAGTTGCAGGCCTCTCAGTTGGCTGTCACTTGTTTTAGACATCTAGGGTGCTATGAATTCTGTGAGCAGGTAGAGAGAGTTCAACACCATCCTAAGCTCACCAGGCTTTTTGTAGCCCATCTTCAGGACAACAAGGTGACTCTTGCTGGGGTGACATTTACAGTTTCACCTTCCATTATTGCGGATGTAACCAGGATTCCGAATGTAGGGGAGAATTGGTACAAGGCAAAGGACCTGGATGAACACTATTATGAGCCTTATATAAAACCCAGGTATAGAAATGAGGTGAAAAGACTTTTCCTTTCAGATTCCTTGAAGGCAAGTATGCCCCCATGATGAAAATCATCATGAAATATTTCACTTGTGAGGGCATATTTTCCGGGCTGTACACCTATCACATCAGGCTTCTCATGAATTTTACTAGGGTGAGGATGTTAAACCTCCCTTATTTCTTGTTCAGGAATATTGAGAAGATGGCCCATTTTGTGCAGAAAAAGCCATACCCTTAGTAGATGAACAATCTCTATCATTATTCCCTAATCAAGATGATTTTTCTTCATCATCTTAGGCTCCTCAAAATCTCTTAGGAGACATTTATTGCTCATGACATCTTCAGGGGTCCTCAAATTCCTCTATCAGTTTGTCAAGAATCAGGGGGACCTTCTAGCAGTGCTCAGGTGATAACAGATGAAAAAGCCAAAGAAACTAGAGCTATTGACGTGCCTAGGACCTGCATGACATATCATAGGGGCACAAGGAGATTTTTAGCAACTGATAGGTAAGTGTTTGTTCCACAGGATGTGGAAGGGACCTTGCCTTCTTCATCAACTCATAGGATAATGCTAGCTCCACAGGATGTGGAAGGGGATTTTCTTTCTTCATCAACACAACAGGTACAGGTGCAGTAGCTACACAAAGGGAAAGAAAAGATGCCGGAGGAAAGTTTTGATGATGAGGAGGAAGAGAGAGATTTTGATTTGACAGAGCATGATGAGCATGAGCAACATTATACTCAAACAATTGACTTGGAGGCTCAAGATGAAGAAACAATAAAGGGCATCATCATACGGGAAAAGGAGGCTCAGTTCCCAGCATTGATGGACAATTTGGAGAGAGCCAAGTATGTCATCACATATTTGGAACAAGAGAACAAGTAGTTGAGTGACAAGTAGGTCTTCATGGAGCTGGAACTTCTCAAGGTAAAACAAAAAAGTGGAAAGGAGGGACTAGTCACTTTGTTTCCTATTGAAAAGAAAATTAAGGATGATAGAGAGACATGGCTTGAGAGTGTTAATTTTCACCTAAAGAAGTTGTTGCAGAAGGCCAATAAGGACAATCAAATGATCAGGCACATAGCCTACCATTACAGGACCCGAAACAAAATTTGCAACAAGAAGATCAAAAAGATTAAATCTAGGCTAAGGTGGGATCTATAGGGAAAAAAAGAGGAGGATAGGCTTAGGTTTCTTTCTGAAGCTTCCTTGGCTCATCAAGATGCTTGATGGTGGTGTTGCTCAACAATTTTGGTCAGGTTTGGAGGAGATTTTGCTTTTTGCAAATTTTGGAAATTGCACACACAAAAAATCTAGCTCAACACGCAGTGCCAAGGGCATCCAATGGAAAAATGGCTTGCATTTTTGGATTCATAGCGATGATTACATGCATCCTATGGATTTTCTAAGTTTTTGGGGCAGAACTAGTCCACCAAAAGGTCAAAAAACACCCTAAAAATGACCTTTTTGCCACTTTTTGGACACACAGAAGCAGTGTTGGGAGAATCAACCTTTGAGGGGTCAAATTAGCTTAAAATGAAGAAATTCTAGATGTTTTGGAAATTATACTTGAATACCTTCCAATGAGCTATCATGAGCTCAATTTGGATGACGGGAAGGCTTCCAAAAATGACCTGAAAGTGGCATTGCACATAGGGAAAAGTTTGCATAGGATGGCTATTTTTCTATGTTTTGACTGTGTTCGTGGATTTTATCTCATGGAGGATGTTTTACTGATGTAAATGATGACTTGGCTTGTAAATATGATAGATAATTAGTAGTATAGGGCATATTCATTACATTAAAAGTCAATTTGAGCTCAAATGAATTAGTTTTTCACTTTTAGAGGCAAGTTGTTAAGATGCCTATATTCCTGTTTCTTGTTCAGTGTTGGTTAGATTAGCTCCTCATCTTAGGGATTCGACCCCTAAGGATGGGAAGAGGTTGAAAAAATTCCTATATCTTCTTATTCTTTCTCATTGTAGAGGGTTGGACTCAGCTAAATGCTCATACCTTGATTGTACATCATTTTGTAGCAGTTTAGCAGGAGATTAATAAGAATTGCAGCTATTTTTCTGGGATCCATTTGGTATGGAGTTTTAGTACAATTTCTTCTCTTGTGATCATATGTTAGTATTTTTTTGTATTTATTTAATCATTTCATTGCTTCTAAGTGAATGTTTTCAAGTTGATAGGCAGAATCCATTACATCACTGCTCTGCTTTGGGGAAATATTCACCATTATATGTTTTCTATAGTTTGGGAAGGATCCATGGTAATCACATGATCTTCCTAGCCTATCACCAATCTTAAAACATCTCATCCATCAAGCCCTAAAGTGCTAAACCTTATATCTACCTTACCCCATTGAACACCCTGCAATTTTGACCTAATTCCCTAGCCCTAAACTGTCCAGCTCCTCCTGATCTAGCAAAACCCCTTCAAAATCCAATCAAAACTTTGTGCTACTATACATAGCCTAAAAACCTTTTCTTGATCCAGTCATCTTGGCCAAGATCCTTACGAAGAGAGCCCTCTCCCGGCCTAGTAGGGCTTGCTACTTGGCTAAGCATGGTTTGTGGTTACCTAGGCATTGCCTTCCTTCAGCTTGAGGTTCAATCCAGGTGATAACATAGTGGTGACCATACTGGGGAACTCTGAAAGATTAATCACCCAGTAATATCTTTCATTTGAATTCTTAAACCTATGGATGATGAGCTTTAGAATTTACTAGGTTGAATCAAAAAGTTGTAAAGCAATATATAAAATTTGAAAATTTGAGCATGCTAGCTTCAAGAAAGTACACCAAATCCAATCCAGATCCGAATCCTCCAGCCATTATCAGTCATCCTCAAAAAATTGGGTGGAAATCTAAGAAAGTTGCAGAGAAATTCAGTGTAGCAGAAGAACAATCAAGTGAAGTTTTCATTCCTCGTGTTCATTCACTCCCGGAAAGGTTAGACACTCTGCAAGATATTGAGTTTGATATTCATTTTGAGCAAAGTCTATTTCACAGTAAGTCTTTGAGTTGGATTGATCAAATAGTTATTGATTCTTCTATATCTCTTGATAACCCCGTTGAAGACTTGTTTACCCAAAGTAAATCAGGGTCACAGCTTATTCATGCTCTCGATCAGTTACAGAACCTTACTTCAAACGTAGACACTTGGGTGAAAAATAGGCCATCTTTTGATTTTCGAAGTATCTCTTTTACATCTACTGCAACTCAAACAATCCATTACCCACTTCTTTCATCTTTACATATTGTTCATACTACTCCAGCTGTTGTTAATTCCCCTTTGAATATACTGAGTACCCCAATCCTTGCTTTAAATCCACCTCTCCCACCTCGAGTTATGGCTGCACAGTATGCACCCCTTGTTTTACCTCAGAATCTTGGTGCCATGCCTGCTGATTATCAAACCAAAATACCTTTCTTTGATGCCACTCAAACCATTACAACTCAGCAACATGTAGATAAAATGAATGATTTCTTCGACCTCCATGAAGTAGAAATTGAAGATGTGATGATGAGGTTGTTTGTGCAAAGCTTTGGAGGTGAAGTTCAGAAATGGTTCAGAGCCTTACCAAAAGCCTCTATCACCACTTTACCAATCCTCCATAGGAAGTTCCTGGATCGATGGGAGGTGAAGAAGAATCCACTTCAGATTTTGTCCGAGTATGAGAACATCAAAAGGAATGTTGGCGAGAGTGTGCAAGACTATTGTGTGAGGTTTAATGCAGTATACAATGCTATTCCTGCAAACATTAAACCACCGGAGGGATTAGCTTTGCTCAAGTTTCCAAACGGCTTCGATGTTGATATGGCATATCAGTTGCGGGAACGTGATCCTACAACACTAGAAGACATGCAAAAGAATGCTATGAGCATAGAAGCAAACTTGTTGGCCAAAAGAGAAAGAATGAGATCTGAGAAAAGGGTGACCATGAAAGAAGAAGCATCTACTTCGGATGCAAAGATGGATACATTGTTTTGAACAGTGGAAATGATGGTTGACTAGATATCCATAATAGATAGACCTGAACCAGAAATCTGGAATCCAAATTTTAGAGGACAGTAGCAGCCCCAATTCCAAATCAAATAGAGAGAACAAAAAGCACCAGAGAAACTAGCACAACAACAACAAATTAGAACTCCCTTACAATAGAATTATGTTCAGGGAATGGAAGAAGAAGAGGAGGACAATCCAGTATTTGAAACAAATCATTTTTTCACTATTGATGGTATGCCCATATTTCTGACCGAATATAAGAATATGTAGAAGTTACAAACATTCAAACAGATGAGGATTAGATCTTAGCTAATGATGTGGTTTTGGAGGCTGAATTTGATGATTATCAGAGTGGTTATATGAATGCTTTGACTGCATAGTAGAGGAAGTACTCTTTAAGGAGCAGAGATGTACTGGTCAATCCCATTCAGAAAAGAAAGGATGTGTAATCAAAGAGTGATTCCTCAAACATTCAGAAGAAAGGCAAAGAGCTTGCTGATCTAAATCCCAGTAAGGTACCATCAACAAGTGTCACTGCAAACGAGAAGAACAATCAACAAAAAGATAGTGCAACGAAAGAGCAAATAGATAAGAAGGACATTGGTGTCAAAGAGGTAGAAAAAGTTTCATCCTTTAATTTAGAAAGTGAAATTGCTAAATTAAAAGTGTCCATTCCTTTGACTGAGCTTGTTAAGAATAGTAATTATAAACACCATGTATCTATAATATTGCAAATAGATCCTTTGTCCGACATGGTGAATGTCGAGGATGATCATCCTGAGCTCATTTTTGGTCCAGCCATAGAAGGTCAGCTTGAAAATAGCAAAGTCCCTCCCTTTTATCTGAGTCTTAGACTGCATGAGTATGTTCTCCATAATGCCATGTTATATTCTAGAGATTCCCATAATTTGATGCCCAAAGCCATTATGGAAACGTTGGGCCTAGATATCACCCAGAAATATCATGATTTGTACTCATTTGACTCTGGTAGAGTTCATTGCATTGGTCTCATAAAATATTTGGTGGTTTCTTTAGATCAAATCCTAGCCAAAAATGTCTTGATGGATGTGGTGGTTGCTGATATACCACCTCGGTTTGGTATGCTCTTATCTAGATCATGGGGTGCTAAACTCAAAGGCACTTTACAACTTGACTTCTCTTATGCTACCATCCCTGTTTTCGGTCAATTGAGGAAGTTCTATCGGGAAAATAAAATGAAGTATATGATCACTAGTAAAGAGAAGCTTGTGCATCATCTGATAAATGTTGTACATACTGATTTAGAGTCTTTTGTTTTGTACTCTGATAGTGGATAGAATGATGTAGATATTCAGCTTGTAGAGGTAGACGATGCACCAAAAATTTCCAAGAATTTTAGGGCAATACTTAATCGGGAAAAAGAAAAAATAGAAATTCCTTCTGAGCAGCTTACACAATAGCAAAAGATCAGTGAAGAGCGGAAAAATGAAGTAATAAGTGAAGGTAAGGTTGAGAAAGAAACAGAATTCCAACATCTAGAAGATGAAACTGGCCTTTGGAGCATGAACTTCGATGGTGCTGTGGGTAAAGATGATGTTGGTATTGGAATTGGGATTCTAAGCCCTGCTTTCCAACCTTCCAGAGTCCCAAGTAATGTTAGAGTATGTTCCTACGAGTTAGCTTTTGATTGCTCTAATAATGAAGCGAAGTATGAGGCGTTGATTACATGTCTGAAAATTTTGAAGAAACTAGGCATGAAAAGAATTTATGTTCATGGTGATTCAGAGCTGGTGATTAAACAAGTAAAAGGAGAATATCAAGCAAAGCATTTGCAGATGAGAGCCTACAGAAATGCAGTTCTAGATATTTTGAATATGTTTCCGGAATACACCTTGATAGTGGTACCCTAGACTCAAAAGATCATTGTAGATTCACTCGCCACTATGGCCAGAAATTTGAAGATTCTAATGAATTCTAGCAACAAATTTGAAATTCATGTCAAACATAGGTCTGTTGTTCCTGATAACTTGAGGTATTAGCAAGTTTTTTGGGATGACAATGAAATTACTGCCTTTTTTCAGAATGAAGGAAAGTTTAATAATGCTTTCATTGATGATGTTTGTGATTCCGATGAACAAGATATTGAGGTAAATCAGATGGAGGTTTTATAGCTAAAGGATAATATTATTCCTAGAGGTATCATACCTTTAGAGGAGCTCTTTGATCAGGATGATGTGGTGAGAAAACCGACCTTGGTTCCTACGGAAAAAGGAGTTGAAGATGTAAATCTTGGAACAACTGATCAAATCAAGCTTGTGAAGTTATCAAAAACATTGTCTCCTGAAACAAAGGCTAAGTATGTTAAGTTACTCTCTGAATTTTCTATTGTTTTTGCATGGGATTATTCAGATTTGAAAGTGTATGACAAGAATATCATTCAGCATACTATTCCTATCAAGCCAGATCAAAAACCTTTTAGATAGAAGTTGAGAAGAATCAATCCAAAGCTACTGCCATCCATCAAGAAAGAGGTAAATAGATTGTTTAAAGATGGCATTATTGTTCCAATTAGATTTTCTGATTGGATTTCAAATTTGGTCTTGGTATGAAAGAAGACTGGAGAAATAAGGTTGTGCATAGATTTCCGAAACCTCAACAAAGTGTCCTTAAAGGATAATTACCCTCTTCCTAAGATGGACCATATTATGCAAAGAGTAGTTGGAGCATCATGGATGTCACTACTGGATGGTTACTCAAGCTATAATCAGATCTTGGTGCATGAAAGAGACCAAGACAAAACTGCCTTCACAACACCATGGGGAACTTTTCAGTATGCCAAAATTCCATTTGGGTTGAAGAATGCCAGAGCCACTTTTCAGCGGGCGATGGACATAGCTTTTGCTAATGAGAAGGATGTTTTCTTGGTAGTCTATTTAGATGATTTGATGGTATTTTCTGGTTTTGATGATGGGCATTTGCACTACTTAAGGATTGTCTTTCAGAAATGTAGGAAATTCGAGATTTCTCTAAGCCTGAAAAAAAAGTCATTTTGCCATGGACAAAGGTAAAATCCTTGGTCATATAATTTCTAAAGATGGTATTCACATTGATCCTTCAAGGGTGGAAGCAATCCAGCAAATAGACTTTCCGTGCAACAAAAAAGAGATTCAAGCTTTCAATGGTAAGATGAATTTATTATGCAAATTTATACCAAATTTGGCTGAGCATTTATGTGAATTAACTAATATGTTGAAAAAGGACAACACTGTGAAATGGACCGAGGATGCCATGAAATCGTTCAACTTGGCAAAGTTTGCTTTGACTATAGCCCCCGTTTTGATCAGTCCTGATTATACTCATGATTTTATTATATTTTCATTTGCGTCTGAGCATACTATGGCTGTGGTGTTGATGCAAAAGAGGTATCAGGTGGAGCAACCCATTGCTTTTTTCAGTAGGACTATTAAAGATGCTACTTTGTGTTACAATATCATTCAAAAACAAGCTCTGGCTCTTATTAAAGCATTGAAGGATTTCAGAGTATACATTTTGCATTCACATACCATAACATATGTTCCTAACGCAGCTGTCAAGGATGTTCTCATGCAAACTGATCCAGAGGGAAGAAGAGGTAAGTGGATAGCAGCAATGTTGGAGTATGATCTTGAGATTAAGCCTACCAAACTGATCAAAGGACAAGGCTTGGAAAAACTAATGGCTGAATCAAATTTGCATGCTCTAGACATAAATCTCATTGCAGCAATGTCAGATGATGAATATGTTGGCTCACTCATTCAAGTATCAGAAATGTTTCTCAAATTTCCTTGGTATTCTGATATAGTTTATGTTCTTCAGCATCCTTCGCCACCTCCTGGAATGTCAAGAAGTAAAGGTAGATCACTAAAACTAAAGTCTGCAAATTTCTGCATTTTAAATAGTGCTCTCTATTGGAAAGATTTGGGAGGAGTTCTTCTTAATTGTTTGGTTGAAGATGAAGCTCAGTAGGTAATGAATGATTTTCATAGAGGTGATTGTGGTGGTCATTTGTTTTGGAAAACAACAAAAAACAAAGTGTTTAGAGCAAGATATTATTGGTCAACTTTGTTTTCATATTTATATAAGACGATTATCAGATACCATGAATGCTAAGTTTTTCAAGGAAAAAGGAAGTTTCTCCCTCTTCCTCTGAAGCCAGTTGAAGTAAATGCACCTTTCCAGCAGTGGGGACTTGAATTCATAGGATAAATCCATCCTACATCATCAGCACAACACAAATGGATTTTGATAGCTACCAGTTACTTCACCAAGTGGATTGAGGCCATTCCAACAAGGCAAGCCACAGACATGCTAATTATCTAGTTTTTAGAATCTAATATCTTGTCTCATTTTGGTTGCCCTCACAATATTATAACAGATAATGCAGCAGAATTTAATTCAAAAAGGATGGTCGAGTTTTGCAACAAGTACAATATTACATTGGGTCACTCCATGACATACTACCCATAGGGAAATGGATTGGTTGAGTCATCAAATAAATCCTTGGTGAACATTATCAAGAAAATGTTGGAGGCAAGCAAGAAGAATTGGCATCAAAAGCTTGTTAATGCTTTATGGGTCGACAGAGTGAGCAACAAGAAATCCATAGGTATGTCACCTTTTGAGTTTGTTTATGGTACTGATACAATATTTCCCGCATCACTTGCAATGCCAGTCATGAGATTATTACAGGAAGCTAGCAATGAAGAGGATGATATTCAGTGTAGAATTAATCAGATGATTCACCTTCAGCAAATAAGGGAAGAGGTTTCCCAAAACACTTTCCGGTTGCAGGAGAAGATAAAGAAAATTTATGACTGCAAAACCAAAGCAGAAAAGTTTCAGCTGGAAGATGTAGTGCTGTGGTGGGATGCATGGAATGAAGAAAAAGGGAAGCATGGTATGTTTGACAATCTATGGAAAGGACCGTATAAGATCTTAGCATATCGAGGAAAGAATGCATTTTTTATAAAGGAAATGGATGGTCAAGAGTGCTCAGGAGGACTAGTGAATGGTAGGCTCCTGAAACACTACTAATTTTGAGGTTGTTCCCTGAAGTTACTTCACCTTCATTGTATATACCGGTTTACTTTTCCTTGCAAGATTTCAAGTACACTGTCATTTGAGCTTAGGGCCCAAAGTAAAGGCTATAAATCTTGAATGTTTTGTGTCGAGTTTGGTTGGTTTGGTTTATAGTCAAGATTAGAGTCAGTTTTCAGTTTGTATTGAGTCATTTTTCTTTAAAATTGTAAAAAAAAGGGGTTTTCCTTGTTTTAGTCTTCTGTTTATTTGACCGTATTGGCCCAATTAGCTAGGCACTTGGTCTACGGTGTTCTTGACACCTCCAAGGAGCTACCATCCCCAATAAGGCCAATGTTAGTGTCAGTATTTGCATACTTCCATCATGGATCAAATTTGCTCTTTGCATTTTCCTTTTAGGGGTCCCATACTGAAATTTTTACATCATTTCATTAGGTCATGTCAAACTGATCCACTGATGGTTGTCTTCTTTTCAGAAAATCTAATTTCTCCCTCAT
Organism: Pinus tabuliformis; assembly: GCA_031772625.1. Taxonomy (NCBI): domain Eukaryota; kingdom Viridiplantae; phylum Streptophyta; class Pinopsida; order Pinales; family Pinaceae; genus Pinus; species Pinus tabuliformis. Next base: position 469,376,716 of record CM062808.1, on the reverse strand, counting down.
AAAGTATACTTTCTGACCCTTCTTCACGTTGTCTTCAGTCATGGTTTCATGGTCAATTGGCAATCATGTTTTCATTAGGTCATAGGGCATATTTTCATTAGGTCGTAGGCTTTCATTTCCAAGGTCAAGGGCATGATTTAGAGATGTAAATAAAGGGCAGCAAGGGTATGAGGATGATAAATAAATCCAGCATGATGGCTTGTAAGTCATATTCACTATATAATTATCTTTTTAACTAATGTAATTTTCACCTCAAAAAACATGTTTTTGAGGTGAAAACAAAGTATTTTGAGTTAATTTGTATTTCTTATGTTATTTTAAGTCACTTTATGTAATAAATGATCCCGACTGCACCAATGCATCTCTCCTTGCTACAAGACAAAGAAACACTGCAAAAAATAGTTCAAGTTGAGCATCATCCACCTGAAAAGGAACAAAGAAGGGAAGGCATTAAAAACAGAGATTTGAAAAAGGCCAAGAAACATTAGAAAGTGGGTTTTTCTAATAAAATATCAAAATATATTCCTATATAAGGTGTCACATTTCATTTTCAAGTTCGTCATTCTCATTTGGAAAAGAATGAGTAAAAAGGTGAAGAAACGAGGAGCGGTTGAGTGAGTTTTGGGCCAAGGAGAAGTGGCGCTATGCCTCTGGAGTTTGGTGCTACGCGTTTCAAACAGTGGAAGTGGTGCTGCACTTCTGGAGTTTGGCGTTGCGCGTTTTAGGCAGTGGAGGTGGCGCTGCGCATTCAGGGATTGGTGCTGCGCATAGGGCATTTTCGAAAATGCAAATTAACACTGCGCTGCGCGTTCAAGAGGGTGTTGTGCACCTGTAGCATGGTGTTGTGCATTGAGCAACAAAGACCAGAAAGGCCTCAAACTTCATAAAAACTTCCCAAGGCACCCTCTCATCTCTCAAACGAGTAAGTGCCCTCCCTATACCTCATCATTGAAGTTGCAATTGAAATGTTTGAAGGAATTTACCATGACAAATGTCAAACCCTAGTTTCTCCCTCAATTACATTCTAGAAACCCTAATCCCCTCTATTTCTCCCACCACCTATCACTAAAACCCTAAACCCCTTCCCTATATCACTTCATAACATTCAATACCCCCTCATCCTTCATCCCACAAGTTATGTTTCAAAAAGACCCAAACCCCTCTCCCTCATTTTCATGATTCATACCCTCCCCTTCATTTTCTAGCCCACCAAAATACCTCACAAGGTCATTTCCCATTCCCCCACTCCTAAATCACTCTCACTCACTCCCTTCATCCCTTTTCTAGGAGTGCACAACCTCAAACTTTGCAAACATGGATAGAGAAGACAGAGACTATGAGGAGGAGGAAAACACTGGTAGTGACAGTTCGACAGATAAACCTCGACATCAGAGAAAACCACACAAGGGAGGTAGAATTATCAGGGAAGAGCCATCAAACCTCAGAGAGTTGTAGGCCTCTTAGTTGGTTGTCACTTGTTTTAGACATCTAGGGTGCTATGAGTTCTATGAGTAGGTAGAGAGAGTTCAACACCATCCTAAGCTCACCAAGCTTTTTGTAGCCCATATTTGGGACAACAAGGTGACTCTTGCTGGGGTGACATTTACAGTTTCACCTTCCATTATTGTGGATGCAACCAAGATTCCGAATGGAGGGGAGAAGTGGTACAAGGCAAAGGACCTGGATTAACACTATTATGAACCTTATATCAAACCTAGGTATAGAAATGAGGTGAAAATACTTTTTCCTTTCAGATTCCTTGAAGACAAGTATGCTCCCATGATGAAAATCATCATGAAATATTTCACTTGCGAGGGCAGATTTTCCACACTCTACACCTATCACATCAGGCTTCTCATGCATTTTACCAGGGTGAGGATGTTAAACCTCCCTTATTTCTTGTTCAGGAATATTGATAAGATGGCCCATTTTATCCAGAAAAAGTCATACCCTCAATAGATGAGAAATCTCTATCATTCTTCCCTGATCAAGATGATTGTGCTTCATCATCTTAGCCTCCTCAACATCTCTTGGGAGGCATTTATTGCTCATGACATCTTCAGGGGTCCTCAAATTCCTCCACCAATGTCTCAAGAATCAGGGGGACCTTCTAGTAGCGCTCAGGTGAAAACATATGAGAAGGCCAAAGAGACTAGAGCTATTGAGGTGCCTGGGACCTACATGACTGTTGAATTATTGGGGCTTGACCTAGGTTCAAAAGTGTTTTAGCCAAACAAATCCTGCACTATCAGCCCTTTCAGTAATAGTCTGTGGAGTCTAGGTTGAGGTCTCACCCAAGGTAGTATGGGAGGGTGTTGGAACTAGGTTTCCACACCCTTGGGATGTCTTGATGGGTCTTGGAAGACTCACAGTCCCACTCTACATGTTGCACTACTTCCGCGCAGCTGTCTGTCCAATGAAATTACCTGTGCGTGGCTTAAATGGAGGGTGCAAATGTTCTTTACCCTTTACTGAGCTTATTATTATTATAGATCTTGAACTAAATTAAGATTGCTCAACACTTTCATTTACCATGCAACATAAACAGACATGCGCGCAATCATAAACTGTAACCAAATGCATAAACAGAAATATAGAAATAGATACGTGATGTTTTGAAACCAACTTATCTTTATTAATTATTTTTCCAGTTACAATCCACTTCCTACCCTATGCACACAGCTGCAGGGGTCCGTGCACATAGCTGTGGACTCTACCAGGCCTTTGCACACACAGCTGCAGAGCTTACTCTTACTACTACCAACCACGACCCAGACTTACAGACTCAAAGCAAATATCACATTCAAGAACCCATAACACTTTAGATTAGAATAAAGCTACCCCTACACTTATATCCTCACTCTATTTATACATTCCCATGGTCCACAGACCATGGGTAGGCTAACACATTCTATATTAAATTACAATATTTTAGGCGGACAACCTTTTGACTTGACTCATTACAATTTGCGCTCCGTGCACTGTGCGGAGCCTTTACAATACCATTACCCAAATTGTGGGCTTTAAGCCCCAAAACAGCTACGCAGGGGATTCGCTGCCCAATAGGCCCCCAACACAATCATCGTGACTCATCCCGAGTCACCCCGTCGGTGTGGTGAGTCGCGCTGCCAAGGCTTCGCGGTCCACCATCCCTGTGAGTGAAGCACTACAATCTATTGCTCCATCATTGCCTCCTGCAATGCTTCTTCAAGCTCCTGCTCCATTGCCCCTACTAATTCGCTTAACTGATGATGCTCATTATGCTCTGCTAGGTTAACAAAAAGCGACCCCTCATAGGATTTTAGCTCTAGCTGAGATGTCAAATGCATGAACTTTTTGTGCAAGAGCAGCAAGCTTGCGATCTCTGGGTCAGTATACTCAATGTCTGCTGAAGCTTGTGTTGCATTTTTGCAAGAGAGTTGTTGTTGTCCACGAGGTCCCAATCTTCAAGTCTCGTCATGGACACGCGGCCCAGAGACGAACTTCCATCTTTTGTCTCAAGATTCACCATCTTGCCCTTATCTTTCATAGATCGCTTGCCAGACCACGGTGTTCGCAGTGACATCTGGACTAGTCCTGCTACCTGTCTAGGAATTTCCAGTACATCTCCCACCATTGGCGTTGGGCTCAGTATGGTGTCCTCGACTGTTGAAATTACGCTGTCTAGAAGATCCAGTGTCTCTTTTGGCAATGTTGCAAATACGGGGTTTACACTCAAAGCATCGACGTTCGACAAGTCCATACCTATTGGAGAGCACAATAACTTAATTCTCAAGATGCCACAGTTTGTTTGGTGGATGTCCAGTTGTGATTTATAGGCTTTTTGAAGTTCAAATTCGACCATTCCCCCCTTTTCTAGCTCATTAATGCTATATTGGTGGCAGATCGTTTCAAATCTAGTTCTGACTCTGTGTCTTAATTGCCCACCGCCCGCTCCTTTTCGTCATAACTCGGACATCTTGTCATGAACAGTGACAACAACGGTCATTTCCTTGTCTATCCTCATAGCAGTGCAACCCCTTCTGCATGACTATGATCCCTATGACATACCGACCCTGCACACACCCTTGTTGTCACGCAGCTCCCTCACATAATTTTTTATAGTCTCGCGCTCCCTTTCAACTGTCTGGAGCACTGATACTATGCTTTGGGTGGTTAGTCAGACAGCTGGCCCACCCGTGTAGGGCTTTAGGCGACTGCCATTTATTCTTCCTGGGAAGGGCTCTCCATTCAATTTGACGAGCTAGACCGCGCCTCCGTCTGTGACCTCTTTTACCACATATGGTCCCAACCAATGCATTCGGAATTTTCCAGGGAATTTTTCGAACTTGCTGTCATACAACAATACTAAATTGTTTACCTTGAATGCGTGCAATTTGATATGGTGATCATACCAAGATTTCTTGCACTGTTTCTGTACCTGCTGATGGAATCCCACCAGAAACTGTTCTTCCTCCAGTTCTTCCAATTGCACGAGCCTCTCTTCCAAGGCTTCACGGTCTGCCATGCCTGTCATTGCTGCGATCCGTAGACTGGGTACAATGTATTCCATTGGCATGACTGCTTCCGTGCCATAGACTAACCTGAAAGGTGTTTGACCCATCAATTTCTTGCAGGTGGTTCGGATGCCCATAATATGATAGGTATGCGCAAGTCCTAGTCGGTTCATTGTGCATTACGTATTCTGGTTAATGCAGTCTCCAGAATCTTATTGAATGCTTCCACTGTCCCATTAGCTTGCGGATGGTACGATGTACTTTGTTGATGATACACCTAGAACTCTTCGGTGAGTGCGTTGATAGTTTCATTTAGGAAGTGCGTTCCGTAGTCACTCATTAGAATTTTTGGGCATCCAAACCGTGTCAACATGTTGTCGAACAAAAATTTCGCAGTCGTGGTAGTCGTGCAGTCCTTAACCGGCTGTGCTTCCGCCCATTGAGTCAGGTACTCCGTCGCAGTGATGATGTAGCACACACGCATGTTCCCTTGAGGTTTGATCAGCCCCATAAAGTCTATTGACCATTTTTTGAATGGTTGCAGCGTCATCTGTGGATTGAGTGGCATATCATCCCTTTGCGATGGTTTCCTAGTCTATTGACATACGTCGTAGGCCCGACAGTATGCTTTCGAATCTTGATGTAGGGTTGGCCACCATAATCTGGCGCGAAGAATCTTCTGTGTCGTCGCCCATCCCTCAAAGTGTCCTCCTGCAGCCTCCCTGTGAGCTTCTTCGAGGATCTGTCCTCTTTTCAAATTCAGGTACATATCTTTGTAATATCTCGTCAGTTCCCATTTTGTAGAGGTGCTCGGCGATGACACAAAAATCTACCACGCGTACCACCAATTATTTCTTCTACTGGACTAAATATCCCTACGACGTGGTCCCTATGGTTAAGAAATGGATGATATCTTCGAAGTGGTCATCTGCGACACGCACTGCATAGAGCTGTGCATCAGGTAGTCCTTCATCCAAATTTGTTGGCTCCTCGCTATTCTCAATTCGTGATAGGTGATATGGTCTTGCATTTAAGCGGCCCAACTTTATGATGACCTTGAAGTCATACTCTTGAAATAGTAACAACCATTTGCATATGCACTCCCCCAACAGAGGCTTGTTCACCAAGGATTTCAACGTAGAATGATCGGTATACATCTTAAAGTACCCACCAAGTAGATAGTGGCGGTATTTCTGGAGTGTGTATACCATCGCCAATCCTTCGCGATCAGTAGTAGAATAGTTCTTTTTGGCTTTGGACAGCTGCCGACTTGCAAATGCGATTGGGTGATCGATGCCTTTCGCACCTTCCTGCGTGAGTACAACGCCTAGTGCAATACACGACGCATCAACATGTACATGAAATTCGATGTCCCATTTTGGAAAGACCAAAATGGGGCCGAATGCCATTTTTTCCTTGAGAACCTCCAGAATTTTCTTACAATCATCATTCCAACAATATGTAGCATCTTTTTTCAACAACTGTTCCATTGGCACCATGATTTGTGCATAGCTATTAATAAACTTTCGATAGTAACCAGTGTGCCCCAACATGGCACGTAGTTGTTAGACACTTTGTAGTGCTTCCAGATTGAGAATAATAGCAATCTTCGTAGGATCCACCATCAGGCCTTGTTTACAGACCACATGGCCGAGCAAATTTCCAAAGGGGATGAAGAAGGTGCACTTCTTAAGATTCAACGCAATCTAGTGTCGTCGGCAAGTATCCAACATTAACTGTGAGCTCGCTATATGGTTTTTAACTAACCCAAATACAGTCTAATCATTGAAGTAGACCTCCAAAAACTTGTGGATGAATTCCTTGAATGCAGCCACCACTACACACGAAAATATCGCTGGCACGTTCTTCAGTCCAAAAGGCATAACAATGTATTGAAAACAGCCCCATTCGGTTGCGAAGGTTGTCTTGCTCCTATCTTCTGGCACGATCTTGATCTGATGGTACCCTGAGAAACCATCCGTGAATGAGTAAGCTTCCTGTCTGCCAACATTTTCCATTACTTCATATGTAAATGGCATCGGGAATGGGTCATGAACACATGCGTCATTGAGCTTCCTGAGGTCCACGCAGATTCGAATTTCGCCCTTCTATTTTTTCTCCTCTACTACCATAGGACTCACCCAGTTGGATTCTTCCACTGGTTCGATTATTCCTGATGCAAGCATCTTGTCCAACTCTTTGCGGACCTTTTCTTTATACTTCGGATTCAACTGGTAAGGTCGCTGCTTAACTAGCTTCGCATCCAGTTTCAGAGTAATCTTCATCATCCCTAAATCACCAATGATCCCCTTTAAATCCATGATTTTGGTTGGGAACAAATCCTGATATTCGCGGAGTAACTTGGTGACCTTATCCACCATAGCATCATCCCAATAATCCCCAAGCATCGTGTACTTTAGCTTAGCATCGGTACCAATGTTTACTTGCTTTGTCTTCAGTGGCATAGTGATGTCGAGGTCCTCAATTGGTGGTCCTCGAACTTCGCAGCTCCCTTTAGTTTCTAGAATATTAATTTTTCAGGGGTCTTCATCCTCCTCCTCTCCCTGTACGTTATAACATTCTAGGGCATGAATTAATTAGGTTGACCATACTGGTTGAAGATGGCAGCTTTCACGGCTTTCAACGCGTCATCAACAGTATCCGACCATGGGTATTCAAAGGTGAATGTCAACAAAAATCCCTACGCAAGACATCCTATTCGCCTGTACCATGTCAAATTACTGTCTCAATGTACCAGTTCCTCAGTATAACATCCAGGGTATGGTAGAATAGGTGTACGCATTCAGGATGAGGTTCTTCTCCATAAGCCTTGGTCCATTTTGTGAGGTGTGTATGTGGGTCATTGTGTCGATCGTATTTATCTTCTATTCATAGTTCTGGTTCCCCAAACCGTAGTCGCATCATCCTCCTACAGCTGCACTAGTTTTTAAAAGTTCCTTGATATGTTCCCCAACAACACGCAAGTGTCGCACACAACGCCCACTTCAATGCATCGAACTGCTGGTGCTCTGGTACTGTGCTCTCAAACATGCTCAAGAATTCATCCACCGTTTTCAATCCATCAAATGTTAGTAGATCTCGGGCTTGGGCTGTCATGCAACGCACTGATTTAATCATCATGTTGCAATTCAACATTGTCACATCATTCAATCGATTGTGCCATCGTTCATCTTCTTCGTCTGAATCCGAGGCATAGGAACCCACATGTTCCCATGAGATTCTTCCATCTGCAGTTGGGTTCACCCATTCCTGATCTTGTGTAAATATCTTGTAGATACAATCTAGCTCATCGTCACTTCCATTGTCGCGTACAGGTTCAATGTAGCATGCTCCTTCGGCTAGATTCATCGGAACTATTACGCGTAGAGACTTTTTCTCGAATATCATCTTTCACTTCTTCAGGTTGATGACTCCATTCATATTCGTGGCCCAGTCTATTCCTAGCAACGCAGGGTAAGGGTTGTTGTCATCAACAATCTCTATTACCTCAAAGTCCGTCTACGTGCTCGTACCTTCGATGTCCACTATTACCCCTTGCAACCTTCCCATGGGAAAGATATTTTGTTGGTTTGCCATCCATAATTGAATAGGGGACCACTGTAACGTGGGCCTTCCCATGCGTTCCCACATCTGCTTTGGTAACACATTTGCATTTGAACTCAAGTCCAGGATTGCCTGATCCATCTCATACTCGCCAATCTGCACCATCAATCTCGTTTCCCTCCTGGTGCGCAATGCATGCTTTCCCAGTTTCCGGACTACGCATGATTCACTCGAACCTGTGCACCTAGTGATAAGCTCTTGTAGTCCTTTAACTACCTTATTGTCGCGTTGCAGTTTCATGCATGTCTCTAAAAAGGTAGCAAGCATAGAAGGATCCTTCCTTAGCTCTGGTTGATCCTTACTACCTAAAGTAGAGGCCTCTGTGAAGCTCTTATTAGCTTCCATAAATGTCTCCTTTGCACATTCCAAGTCAAACTCAGGTTCTTTTGTAGGAGCCTTGCAAACCCATGTATCTTCTTCGGACTGCTTCCCCTTATCTTCCCCTATAGTCGCACCACTTCTCAGCATCATGTTCACATTGGGGTCTTCTTCGCAAGGTTCATACCTCAACATCTCAATGTTATGGGTCGGAGTAGGCTATAGTACCCCTTTCTCGCGCATCTGTGTGATCAGCATAGGACAATCTACCATTTCATGATCAAACTTCTTACAGTACGAACAAGATATTCTTGTTGGTTTGGTACAATCGCGAGCATAGTGCCCTGGTCCTCCACAATGGTAACAGATTAACTATCTACGGCCCCTCCCTATCCCCATTCCTCCTCATCCTTGACCTCACCCTTGAAATCCCCCGCATGCCATCCTCGCGGCTAGGTCAAGGCCTCGCATTTCCATCTACATTCTATATGCTGGGGTCCGCTCTATCATTAACTCATAGCTACGACATGTACGCTCATCATGGCCCACTGATCTACAAAAGTTGCAAAACAACTATTGGGGAGTCGATGTATACTTCTGCAACAAATGACAGATGTCCGTCGTGTGCTTTCTTCCCACCTGACAGTTCACGCACCAAAGTGTGGGTGCCGCACTTGGCCCTACCTATGCCTTTGGTCTCAACGACATTGGTCCCCCTCCTGCCAAATATTTTGCGAATACCGAGTAGTGATCCTTATCGTGGCCCTGGCCTTTACATTTTATGCACCACACTTATTCGCGTGCTTCTGGCCGAGGCGCCCTATCCTGCTTCAAGCTCTGCATCTCCAAGCATAGGTTTTGTAGTTGCGCATGGATCTGTTGGATTCCCAACCCAGGATCTTGTATCAGGGTTTCATGCAACCTCATCGCCATTTCCAATGCTTCTACCTGGGTTGAAAGCTTCTGCTGTGATAGCGCCATCCTCAGGTGTGGTGTCAAAGATGCCACAAACCACGCATGGTGCTGTGCATCTGTTAGCGTCATATTGGCTTCGCGGATCATACTTTTCAGCCTCTGATCCAGATCCTAGGGGGTTTCACCTGGAAGCATCATGATTTCCTTAAACCCAATGATTGACTATGTCTCTGACTTCGGCCGGTTAAACTCTCTGTTCAACACATTCTGGATCTCCGCTATTCCTTCATTTGGGTGATCATTCGAGTGCTTGATATACCATGTCAGCGCGCGATCCTGCAACGTGCTCACCAATGTGGTCTTCTTAATGTTGTCATCCGCAACCCTGTGTGCTTCCCACACTGCTCTTACCATGAACCAGAACTGATCTGGGTCCTCATTCCCTACTCCTCTAAATACGGGTAGCTTGGTCGCGCTCGCCATGCTGAACTGCAGGTTTGGTGGGGGTGGGGTGGTCGAAGATGGAGGTGAAGTAGGTGAAGTGGGTGATGGCATAAGTGGAGGTGATAAATGTGGAATGCGCTACCTTATCAAACTGACCACACTTCTTGGAGAAACCCAAGCGCGCTCTTCCTCGCTCTCTCACGAAGATGAAACTAAAAGACTGTTCCCTAACCCTTCAATCCCTTTGTAGATTTTTCCGCTCCACATCGTTCCACTCATTAATGTATTCGCATAACCCACTTTTCACATAACAACATCTTAATCTAGGTATTCAAGGATTTGATGTACCCACCTCACGGTCCCTTGAAAAAACGCTGGTCTGCTTCGGTATAGCTCACGGTTGTATCTATTGTGAACTCAATGATAAACACTCCTATTATCCGATTGAGCCAGTGGTCCATGGCCCACGCGATCTTATCTTCTGATGCCTCTAGTCTATGTACTAGCTTCAAAGTCCACACTATCGGTTGATCGAGCTTATACCTTCCTTGGTTGTCGACTAACCTCACGATCCAATCATACAGTTCTGAAGAGAAGGTTGCAAAGAAGATCTCGTTGATTTTGATATATACGTAGCGATCTAGCCACCTCTTCTTGGATATCTATGGAGTTTTGTTTTCTTGTACCACAAACTTGTGAAGCTTCTGATCCAACCACTCTTCAATTTCCTTCTTTGTGGGGCTTCAGTGTTCCGACATCAGACATCCCTTAAGAAGATCCCAGTTCCGGCAACGGAACCATTTGTTGGCTTATTGTGGTTTGATCGAGGTTCAGAAGTGTTTTAGCCAAACAAATCTTGCACTACCGACCCTTTTAGCAACAACCTGTGGAGCGCGGGCTGAGGTCTCCTCCGAGGTAGTATGGGAGGGTGGTGGAACTAGGTTTTCGCACCCTTGGGATGTCTTGATGGGTCTTGGAAGGCTTGCGGTCCCACTCTATGCGCTGTGCTACTTCTGCGCAGCTGCCTGTCCAGTGCAATTACCTGCATGCGGCTTAAATGGAGGGCGCAAATGTTCTTTACCCTTTACTGAGCTTATTATTATTATAGTTCTTGAACTAAATTAAAAGGGCCCAATACTTTCATTTACCATTATAAACGGACATGCGTGTAACCATAAGTTGTAACCAAATGCATAAACAGAAATATAGAAATAGATACGCGATGTTCTAAAACCAACTTATCGTTATTAATGCTTTTTCCAATTACAATCCACTTCCTACCTTGTGGACACAGCTGCAGGGGTCTTCACACATAGCAGCGGGCTCTACCAGGCCTCTGTGAACACAGTTGTAGAGCCTACTAGTACTACTACTAACCACAACTCGGACATATAGACTCAAAGCGAATATCGCATTCAAGAACCCATCACACTTTAAATCAGAATAAAGCTACCTCTACACTTAGAGCCTCGCTCTATTTATACATTCCCATGGTTCACGGACCATGGCTAGGCCAACACTTTCTATATTAAATTACAATATTTTAGGCAGGCAACCCTTTGACTTGACTCATTACAATTTGTGCTCTGTGTACTTCGTGGAGCCTTTACAATACCATTACCCAAAATTGTGGGCTTTAAGCCCCAAAACCATTACGCGGGGGATCCACTACCCAACAATGACATATCAGAGGGGCACAAGGAGATTGTTTGCAGCTGATAGGCAAGTGTTTTCTCCATAGGATGTGGAAGGGACCTTTCCTTCTTCATCAACTCATAGGCAAATGCTAGCTCCACAGGATGTGGAAGGGGCTTTGCTTTCTTCATCAACACAGCAGGTATAGGTGTAGCAGTTGCACAAAGGGAAAGAAAAGATGCTGAAGGAAAGTTTTGATGATGAGGAGGAAGAGAGAGATTTTGATTTGACAGAGCATGATGAGCCTGAGCAGCATTATACTCAAACAATTGACTTAGAGGCTCAGGATGAAGAAACAATAAAGGACATCATCATACGGGAAAAGGAGGCTCAAGTCCAAGCATTGATGGACAATTTGGAGAGAGCCAAGTATGTCATCACATATTTGGAACAAGAGAACAAGCAGTTGAGTGACAAGCAGGTCTTCATGGAGCTGGAACTTCTCAAGGTAAAACGACAAAGTGACAAGGAGGCACTGGTCACTTTGTCTCCTATTAAAAATGAAATTGAGGATGATAGAGAGACTTGGCTTGAGAGAGTCAATTTGCACCTAGAGAAGCTGTTGCAAAAGGCCAATAGGGATAATCAGATGATCAGGCACATAGCCTACCATTACAGGACCTGAAACAAAATTTGAAACATGAGGATAAAAAAGATGAAAGCTAGGATAAGGTGGGCTCTAAAGGGAAAAAAAGAGGAATATAGGCTTAGGTTGCTTGCTGAAGCTTCCTTGGATCATAAAGATGCTTTATGGTGGTGCTGCTCACCAATTTTGGTCAGGTTTGGAAGAGATTTTGCTTTTTGCAAATTTTGGAAATTTCACACACAGAAAATCTGGCTCAACGCGCAGCGCCACTGGCGCCGCGCTTTTCCTAGGGGCATCCAATGGACAAATGGCTTGCATTTTTGGATTCAGAGTGATGATTACATGCACCTTATGGATTTTCTAAGTTTTTGGGGTAGAACTGGTCCACCAAAAGGTCAAAAAGCACCCTAAAAATGACCTTTTTGCCACTTTTTGGACACACAAAAGCAGTCTTGGAAGAATCAAATTTTGAGGGGTTAAATGAGCTTCAAATGAAGAAATTACAAGTGTTTTGGAAAGTATACTTGAATACCTTTCCAATGAGCTATCATGAGTTCAATTTGGATGCCGGGAAGGCTTCCAAAAAGTACCTAAATATGGCACTGTGCGTTGGGCCAGTGGTGCTCCCCGTAGGGCAAATTTTGCATAGGATGGCTATTTTTATATGTTTTCATTGTGTTCGTGGATTTTCTCTCATGGAGGATGTTTTATGGATGTAAATGATGACTTGGCTTGTAAAAGTCAATTTGAGCTCAAATGAATCAGTTTTTCACTTTTAGAGGCAAGTTGTTAAGATGCCTATATTCCTGTTTCTTGTTCACTCTTGGTTAGAATAGATCCTCATCTTAGGGATTCGACCCCTGAGGATGGGAAGAGGTTGAAACAATGCCTATATCTTCTTCTTCTTTCTCATTGTAGAGGGTTGGACTCAGCTGGATGCTCATACCTTGATTATACATCATTTTGTAGCAGTTTAGCAGGAGATTAATAAGAATTGTAGCTATTTTTCTGGGATCCATGTGGTATGGAGTTTTAGTATAGTTTCTTCTCTTTTGATCATATTTTAGTATGTTTTGTGTATTTCGTTAATCATTTCATTGCTTCTAAGTGAATGTTTTCAAGTTGATAGGTAGAATTCATTACATCATTGCTCTGCTTTGGGGAAATATTCACCATTATATGTTTTCTACAGTTTGGGAAGGATCCATGGGAATCAAATGCTCTTACTAGCCTCTCACCAGTCTTAAAACATCTAACCCATCAAGCCCTAAAGTGATAAACCTTATACCTACCTCGCCCCATTGAACACCCTGCAATTTTGACCTAATTCCCTAGCCCTAAACTATCCACTTCCTCATGATCCAGCAAAACCCCTTCAAAATCCAATCAAAACATTGTGCTACTATACCTAGCCTAAAATAATTTTCCTGATCCAATCATCTTGGCTGAGATCCTTATGGAGATAGCCCTCTCCCGGCCTAGTAGGGCTAGCTACTTGGCTAAGCGTGGTTTGTGGTTACCCTGGCATTGCCTTCCTTTAGCCTGAGGTTCAATCTAGGTGATAACAATGTCAGTGATTTCAAGGTGTGCTAAGGAGGGAGTGACAAGGTATGTTAGGCAGTGCTAAGGCATTCTAGAGGCCAGGGAAACATGACAATATGTGTTAGGTGCTAAGGTGTGCCAATGCATGCTATGGAGAGTTATGGAGTGTCCGGGAAAAACAAGGGAGCACTAGTTTCAAATGCATGGAAATGAATGAATAAGAGTGTGTGACAAGGATTGTTAGTGAAGTATAGGTGTTCTAAGGAGGGAGTGACAAGGTATTCTAGGTAGTTCCAATGAATGCTAAAGTGCCAGGGCGACATGCTAAGATGTGCCAAGTCCTAGGGTGTGCCAATGTGTGTCAGCGAGTGCCACGAGAACACAAGGGAGAACTAGTTCAAATTGCATGGAGATGAATGGATAAGAGTGTGTGATAGGGAGTGTCAGCAAGTTCTAATTGTGTTAAGGAGGGAGTGACAAGGGTATATTCTAGGCAGTTCCAAGGCATGCTAGAGTGTTAGGGCATGTTGGGGAGTGGTAGGGTCTATTAGGGAGTGGCAAATCATGCCAAGGAGTGCAGGGGATGATAATGTGTGCCATGTAGTGCCAATGGATTGTTGTACGTGCCAAATGTTATGGAATGTGAAGATGTAAACTATGTTTCTTAGTTGTTTTATGGGCACGATTGGATGTGAGCCTTGACTTGGTAACTTGTTAAGTGGCATGAGTTAAGATTGGAAATGAGAAGCCTAAGATGATTTATAGTCCATTAGGGAACAAGGCATAGTCTAGTTGTAGTAAACGTAACTTGGTAAAGTTGTTGTAGTCGAGGTAGGACTTGTTTGGGTTCCTAAGTCTAAAAGAATATAAGGGTAGTTATGAGGGCATGATAATTAAGGAGTGCCATGGCATGCCAAGGAATGAAAAGGCGTGCTGACATATGCCAGAGAGTGTCAATGCATGTCAAGGAGTGTTTGGGAGTGTCAGGGAATCACAAGGGAGAACTAGGTCAAAGTTCATGGAAATGAATGAATAAGAGATTATGCCAGGGAGTGTCAGTGAATTCTAGGTGTCCCATGGAAGAAGTGTGTTAGGAGAATTTCATATTAGGACTTGTAGGAGGAAATCCTATGATTGTGATAAGAGGATGGAAAAAGTAGTTTGAGACAAAGGGAGACTTTGGTCTAGGCACAACACTATTTTTTCAATGACTTGGTTGGGTTCCCAAGTCACAAAAAAAGTAAGGTTATTTATGAGGGCATGAAAACTAGGGAGTGCCAAGGTGTGCATGGAATTTCAAGAAGTGCTAACACATGTTAGAAAGTTCCAAGGAATGTTAGGCATGTCAAGACATGCCAAGTGCTAAGGTATGCCAATGTGTGCGAGGTTCTAGGATGTGGCTCCAACACATACTATGATTGCCAATGAAACAAATGAATGAATGTGTGTGTGTGTGATAGGGAGTGTTAACAAGTTAAAGGTGTGCTAAGTAGGGATTGACAACGTATGATAAGTAGTTCCAATAGACGATAGAGTGCTAGGAAATCCTACTAAGATGTGACCAGTGTCATGGTGTGCTAATGTGTGCCAAGGAGTGTTAGGGAGTGCTAGGGAAACACAAGGGAGCACTAGGTCATAATTCATGGAAATGAAGGAATAATAGTGTGTGGCATGGGGTGTAAGTGAGTTCCAAGTGTGTTAAGGAGGAGTTACAAGGCATGCTTGGCAATGCTAAGGAATGCAAGAGTTCTAGGGTGACATGCGGCCAAGGTGTGCCAACGCGTGCAAGGAAGTGTTAGTTGGGAGTGCCAGGGAAACACAAGGGAGAACTATGTCAAAATGAATGGAAATGAACAAATAAGAGTTTGTGATTAGAAGTTTCATTGAGTTCTAGGTGTGCTAAGGAAAAATTGACAAGGTATGCTAGGCAATGTTAAGGCATGCTAGAGGCTAGGGCAACATGCCAAGATGTCATACATGTTAGGGTGTAATGACACGTGTCAAGGAGTGATAAGGAGTGCTAGGGAAACACAAGGGAGCACTAGGTAAAAATGCATGGAAATGAATGAATAAGACTTTGTGACCAAGAGTGTCAACAATCTCTAGGTGTGCTAAGGAGAGAGTGACAAGTTATACTATGTAGTGCCAAGGAATGCTAGAGTGTTAAGGTGGTAGGCCAAGATGTGTCAGGTGCTAGGGTGAGCTAGGGAGTGTTAAGGGGTGTCAGGGAAACATAAGGAAAAACAAGGGAACACTAGGTGAAAATAATGCATGCAAATGAATGATTAAGAGTTTGTGACAGGAAGTGTCAGTGATTTCAGGGTATAAATGCATGGAAATGAATGAATAAGAGTGTGTGAGCGGGAGTTTCAATGATTTCTAGGTGTGTTAAGGAGGGAGTGACAAGGTTATATGCTAGGCAATGCCAAGGTATGCTAAACTACCATGGCATGTCAAGAAGTGCCACAGTGTGCTAGGGAGTGTCAAAGCATGCCAAGGAATGTAGGGGATGTTAATGCATGCCACATAGTGCCAAGGAATTCTAAGGCATGTCAGGTGTTATGGCATGTGATGATCCTTGTCTTGGTAACTTGTTAAGTGGGATGAGTTGAGATTATACATGAGTACCCTAATATGAGTTACAAGTAGTTCTTAGGTGAACAAGGGATATGTTGAATTTCCATGACACATGAGAATCGAGGTTTGGCCTTAGAAATTTTTATGCGAACACACTCAAGTGCCACAAGACATCTACTATGCAGAACAAAATCTGCAATGAAAGAAAAAGTAATGGATTGAATGCACAAATTTTAGGTTCTGCCACATCTTCATATGTTAATGCTTATTATTGTGATATACAATAGCTATTTATATGTTTGGTTCAAGACTCCTCTGGAGATTTCTATCCAACAACAACATCTTTGTGTAAAAGATGTATTGACAGAGGTTTCTCCATCAAAAATAGCAACCAAAAGGTACCTTACTATGAACACAAATGAAGAATTAAGAAGATTATTATCTATGAGTGTTGATGTGGAGGTATGGGACAAAATTACACAGGCAACGAACCTTTTTGTTCAACCAATCAAGATCTAAAAAGGAAAATGTGTGATTATATATACATGTGTGATAATATTTGGAGAAATGCCAACCTAACCCACAAATTTGTTGACATTTTGCTGGGTCTGACCTATAATTGTTCTTAAAGTTAATAAATAGGTAAAATAGGACTGACTTTTCAATACAAAATATAAAATTGATAGGAACAAGGCCAAATTTTGAAAGTGTAAAAATTGGTATGGTTTAAAGGGACTGATCCCTTTTAAAAGTCTTAAATGTGGAAATGAAGGTTAAGCCTCGTTCTAGAACCCCTTTGGGCATCCATCTTAGGTATTGCTGTAGGATGCAACACTTCAAAATAATTTTTTTAGCAGTGATGTCAACACTTCTATGGTGACATGGGGTTGGAGTTGGCCTATCAAAGCTCATTGGTCTACTTTGGAGCTTCTCTGGGGTGATGCCTTTGATGCTTTGGAGTACAAGGGCATGTTTTGATATTCAGTTTGCATTTAAGAAGCTTTGGAGGCTAGACACTATAGAAAAACCCCTTGTTCTGAATAGGGAAGCACATGCCACTGAAGAAAGTAACAACAAGTACACATATTTGAAAATCAAATCACATCACTATTTATTACTCTTTGAAACAGGAAATAACTAAAAATTTCAAACACTACCATTAAATTTTCCTTTAGTCTAGAAGGTACAATGAATCTGGAAACTTGTACAACAATGTCTCAACTTTCTTAACTCCTAATCCTAATGCACCTTCCTTGCATGGATAGAAAAGACAATTAAAGTCTACCTCTACTGAATATGATATGAGATATGCAAACATGCTTCCTTAGCTAAGGCTGAGAATTAGTAACTAGGGAAGTACTTCTTTTAACTGTGCATGCAAAAAATAAATAAAGCAAAGAGTTTTTCTACTCCAGGTGCCAGAAATGAATCCATTGCCTAAGGTAAGTGCTTTTCCCAAAACAAGATATTAAGGACTCAAAAACTTTGTTGCTTCCTTCAAGAGAGGTGTATGCCAAATAGAACTAAGATATCTTGCACTATCCTCCAAATTCATTCACCTTTAACAGAAATCTTGTGCCCAGAAAAATACAAGAGACCAATATCCAACAGAATTCGCTGACTAGCCAGAGACCCTAGTGCCCAAATAGAGAGATAATAAGGGAATGTCAACTAGGGTGGAATATTTCACCACCGAAATTAACAATAGATAGAAGGGGTCAAAAACTATCAAACCTAATGCTCAAGAACAAATTAATTAATCCACACTTGGTGATCCAAAATGAATTAAATCCTTCTTTATTTATAGATTTTTCAAAGGGGTTTCATATTCTTAAGTGATTGAGGAAACCTTACTCCAAACCCCAAATTTGGGTTTTTTAAGCCCAGTTTCCCCAAAAATTGCCCAACAATGGGTATTTTTTGGTTTTTTCCCCTTTATGGAGGACTATAGCCTACGGGGATGGATAGGATATTACGTCCCATTTGTCCTCAATTTGTAGAGGATGTTACATGGAACCTAATAAAAGAAACAATGCTTTAGTTTAGGAGGTAATAACTAAATGCTTATTTCTTTCCACATAGGACATACATCTTGCAAAAATGATCATGGGGTAAAAATACTACAAAAGTCCTAAATCTTACTAGCATTTTCATAGTCCAAGAATAAAAACCCTTTCACATGAAACAAGGTCAGTACCACATACTACAAGCACAAATGAAAAATTTAAAAACAATATACTTATTCAATGAAAGAATGATGAATCCTATTAGCGCACTTTAAATTGAATAACTCTTGAGTTGATGTGTCAATCAAAATTTCTCAGGTTGGATCATAATTAAGTACTCAATGTTGTTTTGGGTCCAATTTGGGAAAAGGAGGAGCACTTGGTGACAATGGAATGATCAGGCTTTTCAGAAGGGAGCTCTGCTATACTTTTCAACATACAAGACATTCATTCTAGTGGAGGACATATAGAGAAGCCTTTAATAAGGACCTTTCAAAGATCAATTTGGAGGAAAATCCATTTTCAAAGATTAAACATAGTTATAGATTCAAACAAGAGTAGTCATTTTTCAGAACAATTATTAATTCCCAAGAAATTGGAGCCAAGCTGACATGTTGACCATTTATTCTTCTATTAGACAAGGAAGCATTTATGAAAATTCCTTGGCCCTTTGATCCAGTATTTGATGTAAATCTCTTGATTAGAAATGTAATAAGAGATGCAGTTTATATTAAGAAAAAGGGAAAAGTAGAGGGCCAGTTAATAATTATCTCTAAAAAACTCTCAATAGAATCCTAACATATTTGAAATGGAAAAGGTTAACTCCATGGTTATTTTTTTCTTTAGAAACTTTGCTAATTTCCATGATTGAAGCATGTATTCATTCCTTGAAAGAAGCTCACAAATGCTTTTGATATTGGTTGAAGCAAAGAAAATGTGCAAAGTTACACTCACATAGAGGTATGAAAAAAAAAGTATGTGGAGCTTGTTGTCCTAGGCTCCACATAAAGAATGGACAAAAGATGAAAAAACCAAGTCAAAAGGTATGTGTAGCTTTTGTCATGCAGAGGTAGGTGTTAACTCCACACTCTATAGCAAAGGCTTTGCGACGCAAGTGACACAAAGGTTTGCATGTAGAACTTTGGATTAAAAGGAGTGGAGCTTGATGCTACATGTACACTATTACCCCACTTTCTGTATGATTTATAGGAGATAAAAATAATGAGATACGGGAGATAAAAAGTAGATACTTTTGTTATTCAAATTTAATAAAAAATATTACTATTCTTCCTCGACATAAAACAAACATCTTCCATAAAATATTTTCTCCATGAACCTAATTTAAAATGAATCTCTTACATTGGCACGCCTAGCCACAAATAGAAACGATGCCGATGGGCCAATTTCAGTTTAGAAAATTCACAATTAGGTTCAATTGTAAGATCTCCTATTTTCAGTTCAGATTTCAGTTACAAGCAGTGAAACAAGACTCACCGATCAATCGTGATTAATCACGAGTCGAAATCTGCTCACTCTCCAAACAATCCGATCCAAATCTTTGTGAGTCAAACTCATGTTGACCAAGTTTAACTCGTGGTCAACACAAGTTTGACTTGCAACTTGCCGATTAAAGAAGATTCCTACGATTGTTTCCGATTTATTCGATTTTCGGCCTTGACTCGACGAGCATAAGTTTTTCAAGTTTAGGTATGCTGCATTACTAAAAACTAAACGTCGGTCATTCCAAAATTTATTTCTCATTTCTCAGGCCCACAACTCATATGTCGAGACCTTCAATAATCAATCACTACTCGCTACTACATAGTCCAAACTCCATATCAGGGAACCGCCAGTGTGAGCCTAAGTCGAGACTCCATATCGAGCAATCACGAGTGTGTGCTCTATCCATACTCCATATCGACCCTCGGGCAGTTGCGCATCACCTTTAGCATGTGTTACCTTCAGGCTTAGCCACTTCACTATTCAACAATCGAGGTACGTTGGCACTTGGCTTAAATAATAGGTATATTACTATATTGAAGTTTCAATGTCTTTTTCAATGGCAAGTTTCAAGTTTCAATGTTCAGAAATCGAATGTTCGGCGTATTCCTTTGGTTATGACTTTTCAACCCTATAAATGGGGCTTAAATAGATTTTAAAAATGCACTAAGAAATGGTTTCATACCAACCACCGGCCAAGTCATCAAGCATTCCTTCCTTGGTCGATGTATTATCGACTCCAATGGATTTAACCATGCATTCACAAATTTGGGTATTTTTGTTCTTCCAGAATCTGTTATTGATGTATTGGTTTAGTTTTCTTATGCTAAATGAACTTGCAAATTCAAGATTACAATGCAATATAAGTTGATAATATTTCCATTAGGTAGAATTTCCTCATATATACCTAATTGTGTTTCAAGGTCATAATGATATATTAGGTCGAAATGTGCTTGTGTTGTTGGACATACTCCTCTTTGATCCTTAACAAAACCTCATATCCTTTAAAACCAACCCTCTTTTTTGTGAAGTTATATATGGCATGTTTAATTTTAATTTTTTATTGTCTTTTACAAGAGCCAAATTAAATAGAAGGCACAACTCCAAATCTAAACAGAAGCCATAATTTAAACACAAGTCCAAAACAACAACAATGCCAAGGGAGAAGGACTTTGCTTGGGCTTATTGTGATAAGATTCTTGGAGACCCCAAGCTCCTTTGTAAATTTTGCAAAGTGAAATGTAGTGGAGGCATTTATAGATTCAAGTACCACCTTGCACAAATACCCAGCCATGATATAGGTCTTTGCAAAATGTTGATGAAAATGCCAAACACCAAGCAACCTTGGCCATTGATATGTTGAGTCAGCATAATGCAAAGAAAGAAAAGCAGAAAAAAGAAATAGGAACTCCTGGAGTTGACAATTTTTCTTCCACTACCCCATTGTCATCTCCCTCTATTGAATCCTCAATGCAGTTCCCAAGTTTCCCACACATGCCTCCAAGTCCAAGTCAAACTCAAGGCCAAATGAATCCTCCTGCATTCAACATTGGAGGTGGAAACATAAACACCTTTTTTTCTCCCCGCAAAAAACCCAGTTCCCAACCTACCTTGGATACCACTGGTTGGAAAAAAAATATCCATAGTGAGGCAATTAGGAAGACCATTGCTAACTTTTGGTACTATTTTGACATACCTTTCCACTGTGCCATAAGTCCTTATTGGCAAGCTATGATTGATGCAGTTGTTGTTGCAGGTCCAAGGTTCAAATCCCCTTCATCAGAGAGAATTATGACAAATTTGCTATTAGAAAGTGTTGAATATGTCATGCTTGTGCTATCTGAGTTTCGTTCATCATGGGTAGAAACAGGGTGCACCATCATGAGTGATGGATGGACAAATCAGAGGAATAGAACTTTAATAAATCTCCTTGTATCTTGTCTAGTAGGTATAATGTTTCTCAAATCAGTGGATGCCTTAGACAAGGTTAAGACTGCACAACTTATTTGTGAAATGATGGAGGAAGTCGTTCAAGAAGTGGGAGAAGAACATGTTGTACAAATTGTCACCAACAATGCAACTAATTATATGGCTGCTGGTAGACTTTTTGAGATTAGGCACCCCACTATTTTTTGGACCTATTGTGTTGCCCATTGAATAGATTTAATGCTTGAGGACATTGGTAAGCTTCATTGGACACATGAGGTTGTGGAGACGGAAAAATCCATAACCAAATACCTATACAACCACACTATTGTCCTAAACACCATGATAAAATACATTGAAGGTAAAGAAATTGTTCAATCTGCAGTGACTAGATTTGCAACAAATTTCATATCTTTGTAATTTGTGGTTGAGCAAAAGATAAATATGAAGAGGATGTTCTTGGGACTTGAGTGGATGGTATCTAAACATTCCAAGACCCTTGAAGGCATTGAAGTTGTTGCACTTGTGTTTAATGACGGTTTTTGGAAAGATGCCAAAGAGATTATTGCTATGATGGAGTCCCTTGTTAGAGTTCTCATGTACTTCAATTCTTTTAATTTTTTCATGTTTTAAATTTCATTTCAATCTTCTTTTTATTTTCAATGTTTCATATGTATTTAAATTTGAAAGCTTGAACTTTCAGGATAGTTGATGGTGACAAACCCGCTATGGGTTACATTTATGAGGCAATGGATCTCGCAAAGGAGGTCATCAAAAGAAGATATGGGGATGAGGAGGCAAAGTATATGCCTCTTTGGGACATTATTGATGCACGTTGGGATAGGAAATTGCATTCCCCCTTACATGCAGCTAGGTACTTCTTAAACCCATAGTATTTTTATGATAAGAGAAAATTTAATGAGGATGGGGAGGTTCACAGAGGACTTATGACATGCATGGAAAGGTGCTTCCCTAATCCAAAATTTCAAAGTCGTGTATTTTCCCAACTATAGGATTACAGAGCACTAGCTAAATTATTTGCCTATAACAGTGTTATACGCGAAAGGTGTAAGATGTTGCTAGGTACCCTTTGAGGCTTGAAGGCTTCATCAATTCATTAAATTTGTTTAAATTTTATTTTGTATGTTAAATGTTTTATTAAATTTTGTTGTATTTTTAAGCTTTTACTATTTAGTATTTAGTACATCTACTCACGAACCGTTGCCACTTTCTAGGTCTTTGGTGGCAATACTTTTGTAGTGATACACCAGATTTGAAGAGATTCGCCATTCGAATATTAAACCAAACATGTAGTGCTTCAGGTTGTGAGTGCAATTGGAGCATGTTTGAGAGAATACATTCTAAGAAGCACAACCGATTGACACAAAAGCGCTTAAATGACCTTGTATTTTTCCATTACAATCTACGACTTCGCAAGAAGCAAATACTAGGTGAAAGCATGAATTTGAAGGTTTCATAATCTGATTTTCAATTTAAAGTTTAAACTTTAAAGTTCAAAGTCAAACTTAAATTCACATTTCAATTTCTCATGATAATGATTGGTTTGGATCATTCACCAATAGACCTTGAAGAGATAGATTTGAAAACTAAAAATGCAACAGATTGGGTCCAATTAGAGGAGGCTCCTCTTTTAAGCCTACATGACTTGAAGAATTTTAAGAGTCAGGCAAGCAAAGGAAGGGGAGGAATCACTTCTAGTTCTCACTCTTAAGAGTCTTAGACTCTTAGTTACTAATTTTTTTTTTTAATTAGTATGTAGTTGTTTGTAAACTTTTAGAAGCAGTTGCTTCTAGTTCTATGTAGTCACTAGTTAGGAGTCATGACTCAGTACTTTGGATCATGTTCGGACTCATAACATATATGAGATGCTTATTCATTCATGATATTTTGGACATCTATTGATATTATTAATTGTTTGGAAATGGATTTATTGAATATCAATGAAAAATGCTTCTTTTTTTTTTTTTAATTCAATATATGTGTATATTTTTATTTATTGAATACAATGATTTTTTCCCGATTTTTCCCGATTTTTTGACGATTTTTCCCCAATCCAATTAAAAATATTAGCTCTTTTGCCTCATCGATTTATTGTCTATTCCGATTCTGGTAACATTGGTTATAAGTTTCATTCTTCACTTATGAGTGCTAAGGTGTGCTAGAGAGTGCCAATGCATGCTGAGGAGTGTTAGGGAGTACTAGGACAACACAAGGGAGCACTAGGTAAAAATGCATGGAAGTGAATGAATATGAGGGTGTGTCGGGGAGTGTCAATCAGTGCTAGTTGTCATGCTAAGGAGGGAGTGACAAGGTATGCTAAGCATGGGTAAGGCATGCCAGGGAATATCAGGGAATATCAAGAAGTGCTAGAGTGTGGTAGGTAGTTCTGGGGTGTGCTAACACGTGCCAAATAGTGCCAAGGCATGCCAAGTGCTAAGACATGCTAGGATGTGTAGGGTGCGAGAGTATGCTAATATGTGTCAAGGAGTTTTAAGGAAACAAAAGGAATAACCAAGATAAAATGCAAGGAAATGAACACATAAGAGGGTTAAGAAGTCAAGACATTATCTTTTTCAAAAGGGGCATGCTAGGCACACTAATAATATGTTCTAATACATTCCAAGTGTCAATCTATGCCAAGTGCTAATGTTTGTCAATGAAATATTATGCTAAGGAGTTCCAGGGCATGCTAAGGACTACAGGGAATGCCAACACATGATAGGGGAAAAGAGACAAAAGAGCAAGATCGGGTTCGAATCTTGGCTGAGGCTTCCTTGGCCCATCATAACACCCCATAGAGAACCTCCAGCCCAAATTTCAAGAAATTTGGGGAATTTTTGGTCACATGACAAAATTTTGGGCAAAACACAGGGTTTTTCTCCCTATGCGGCGCGGCGCTAAAAATCTAGAGGTCCAAATGAGGAATGGTTTGCATTTTTGGATTCAGCATGGAAAATCACAACTACTGGTGCCCGGACAAGAAATTTGGGCAAGATCTGAGTCTCCAGGAGGTCAAAAACACCCAAAAAATGGCCTCTCTACCCCTTTCTTGACACACAGGAAGCAGTCTTGGGAGAATGAAGATTTGGAGGGGCAAATGAACACAAAATTTAAAATTCCAGTTGGGTTGGAAAGTAGACAGGACAGGCTTTCATAAAAGCCCACTTGAGCACATTTTGGACACCTACAAGTGCCCCAAAACAGGCCCCAAGTTAGCGCAGCGCACAGAGGAAAAATTGCCAAATTTGCTGCCGTTTTGCGACTTCTCCAAGTGGACCCGCTCATCTACACTTCGGTTTTTTGGCACCAAAGGCAAAATTTAAAGCATTTTCTTTCCAGATTGACTTCTATCCAAGTGGCGAAGGAAGGAAAATGGTCACCCAAGCCAAATGTCATGTTTGTAGCGTTGCACCTGTAGCTAATGGTTGGTTCTTCATCTCCATTTTGTAATGATTCGAGTAACTCCCCAACCCTTGGGCGTTCTATCTCTTCATGGCACATTCTATATATTGTATGTAAGGTATTTGCAAAGGGTTGGTTGGCTTGTAACTTCTAGGAGACTGTGGGAAAGAAACTCTATTTCTTCACTGTGTATTTTTGATAGAGAATTAATGAAAGGCAGCGGCTCTGTTTCATGAGATTCTTGTGGTTGCGAGTGTAGCAAATGTGTCTCTTATGTTTTCATATGTATTTCATTATGTTTCATAATTCAATTCATGTTCATTTCCAGTGAAATTTTCTGAGTGAGAATAGGTAGAATTCAATTTTATTGCTCTGCCTGTAAGAAAATTTCATGTTCAGTGTTTTTCTTCTGTTGAAAAGGATTCATGTAACTATGCCCTTTTCACTTTCTTCAGCAATCTATTCATTCCACGTTACCTCAAACTAAATTGCTACATTTTCTGTTTGCCTTGCCTCACGGAATAATCTGTGCCTTTGTATTAAATTCTCTGTTCCTTGCTGACCATTGGTCCCATACCATCCCAGAAGCTCGGTCATTCATGAAAATGGTTTCTTGTATCCCTATTCACTTACTAGCCTAAGATCAACATTTCACTGTAAGTCATCTCAGACTTTTTTTGCTTATATATTCACTGAGCGTGACTCGGAGAGAGCCCTCTCCTATTCTAGTAGGGCTAGCTACCAGATTGAGCGTGGTTTGTGGTTACCCTAATTTTTACCTTCCTTCAGCCTAAGGCAGATTTAGGTGCTAACATAGTGGTGACTCCACTGGGGAAAAAACTGAAATCAATTCCCCTTGTTTCATAATAATTATAAGCTTCTGGATGTTGAGCCTAGGATTGGATAGGTTGAGTAAGTTGGTTGTGTCATGTGATTTTTCTCAATAGCACACTGGTTTCAAGACGATATACCAGAGCCAATCCAGACCCGGATCCTCCTCACATTTACGAAAACCCCAATTTGATTCCAAGACTCCTTCGTCAAGAAAGCAACATAACTCCCGTGTTCAAATCCCATTCATGTCCTGACATTTTTTAGTATCTTGAAGAGCTTGAGTTTGACGAATGGTTTGAAATATCATTGTTTGAGTCTAAATCCGAAAGGGCTATTGATTATACTGTCCCCAATCCACAATTTCTTGTAGAATTAGAAATAGAAAGAGCTAACCAATTGATTGATAATTATATTGTGGCACAGCCCCAAACTCCAATTGATAGCCCCTTGCAAACTGTGCACACTCCTCCAACACCTCCAAGGTCAAATCCACCGAGAGTGATGGCTGCCCGTTTTGCACCCCTTGTTCTGCCCCAAGTTCTAGATGATATGCCCGTGGATTATCAAAGTAAAATCCCATTTTTTGATGGCACTCCTAATAGTATTACTGCTCAGCAACATGTAGACAAAATGGCAGACTTCTATGAACTCCATGAGATCGATGCGAAGAATGTGGCAATGAGACAAACATTTGCAGGTGAAGTGAGGAAATGGTTCAGAGGTTTGTCGGTGGCACGTATCGCTACATTGGCTGAACTACAAAGACAATTTTTAAACCGATGGGAAGTGAAAAAGAATCCCCTTCAAATTTTGGCTGAATATGAACAAATCAAACGAAATGCTGGTGAGTCTGTCCAAGATTATTGTGTTAGGTTCAATACAGTTTATAAAAAAATTCCAGATCATCTAAAGCCACCTATGGGACTAGCTATGATGAAATTTCTGGATGGTTTTGATGCTGACATGGCCTACCAATTAAGAGAGAGAGAACCGGCCACAATGGAAGACATGCAGAAAATTGCGGTCAGTGTTGAAGCAAATCTGCTATCCAAAAGAGCTAGAGCGAAAGCAGAAAAGAAAGTCACTGTTAAGGAAGAGTCTTCTTCAATGGATCAACTACTCAAAAAGGTAGAGCAGATGCTTGAAAGGGTGAAGCTAAACAAGTCTGAGCCACAAGTTAGAAATCCTAACTTCCGTGGCCAGCAGCAACCACAATATAGAATAAGACAAAGAGATCAGTGAGCCCAAGAGCAGACAACACAACAGCCGGTACAAGCACCTTTGCAACAGAATTTTGTGGATGGACCAGAGTTAGATGAGGATGGGAATGGAATAGGTGAAGAAAACCACCTCTTTATTCCAGATGAGTTGCCTACTTACATTACCGAAGAAGAAGAGTGTGCGGTGAGTTCAGCTGCACACAAAGACACGAATTTAATTCTAGCTAGTGACACTGTTTTAGAAGAAGAATCAGAGGAGTATCAAAGGGGGTATATGAATGCTCTGTCCACACAGCAGCAACAATATTCACTTAGAAATAGGGACGTGCTGGCCAAACCAATTCAGAAAAAGAAGGAGGTTGAAACAACAAAGAATGATTCATCAGCTACACAAAGAAAAGGAAAAGAGGCGATTGGTCCGGAGAGCAGTAAATCAACATCAGCAGAACAATCACATCAGTGAGCTGCATCAAAAGAAAAGGAAAGGAAAGAAATCCCAGTCAAAGAGGTAGAAAAGAGTCCCACTTTTAACTTAGAGAATGAGATTTCTAAGTTAAAGGTATCCATCCCCTTGACTGAAATAATGAAGAACAGTAGTTATAGAGGACAAATATCTAAGATGTTGAATTTGGACCCAATGTCTGACATGGTGAATGTTGAAGATGATAAGCCTTAAATGATTTTTGGGCCAACATCGAATGGTGAGTCTCCTGATAGCGATGTGCCACCCTTTTATATCAGTTTAAGATTGCATGATTTTGTGTTACATAATGCCATGTTCGATTCCGGAGCTTCTCACAATCTCATGCCCAAGGCTATCATGGATAAGCTCGGTCTGGACATCACCCGATAGTACCACGATCTCTATTCATTTGATTCCAGCAGAGTGAGATGTATAGGACTCATCAAAGACTTGGTTGTGAGTTTGGATCAGCTTCCCATGAAAAATGTTTTGATGGATGTGGTGGTAGCAGATATTCCTCTAAAGTTTGGCATGCTTCTTTCCAGGTCCTGGGTAACGAAATTGAAAGGGACACTACAGCTAGATTTCTCCTATGCAATGATCCCGGTGTTTGGACAAATGAGGAAATTATATCGGGAACAGAAAATGAAATATATGATCACAAGCAAGGAGAAACCTATAAATCATCCAATTAACTATGTACATACAGATTTAGAGTCTTTTGTTTTGTTTTCAGATAGTTTAAATGATATAGATAGTCAGATAGTAGAAGCAGATGATATTCCAGAAATAACAGAAAATTTTAGAGAAATTTTGAAGAAAGAAGGACAAGAAAAGCAGAAAAATGTTGGGCAATCAGCTGAAAGCAATGGACAGCAAGCAGGCAAGGCACAACAAACAGATTTCCAGCACTTACAAGAGGAGGAAGAAGGCTTGTGGACCATGGATTTTGATGGAACAGTAGGAAATGATGGCGTTGGAATTGGAGATTGGGTACGCAGTCCTTTCTCTGGCCCAAACAAAGTGCCTAGCAGTGTGAGGGTTTGCTCTTACAAGCTGGCCTTTGAATGTTCAAACAATGAAGCTGAGTATGAAGCTCTGATTGTTGGCCTGAAGATTCTTAGAAAGCTGAATGCTAAAAGGATTTCGGTATATGGCGACTCCAAATTGGTAATAAAGCAGGTCAGAGGCGAGTATCAAGAAAAGCATCCTAGGATGCGGGCCTACCGTAATGCAATTTTAGACATCTTAAAATTATTTTCAGAATACACCTTGACATGTGTGCCTCGTATACAAAATAGTATTGCTGATGCTCTTGCCAAGGCAGCAAGTAGTTTGAAGATCCCCATGAACTCCAGCAATAAATTTGAAATCCATGTCAAGCATCATCCAACCATTCCAGACAATCAAAGATATTGGCAAGTGTTTCAAGATGATGAGGAAATTAATGATTTTCTACAAAACAAAGGCAAGTTCAAAAAACCTCAATCGATGTAGAAAATGACGATGGAAAAGGGAATGGTGCAGATGAAATGCAGATCAATGAAATGGACATGTTGAAGTTGAAGAATAACATTATTCCTAAAGGCTTGATACCTCTAGAAGAACTTTTTGTTCAAGATGATGTAGCCCGCAAGCCAACATTGCAGCCAACAGAGAAGGGAGTAGAAGCGGTCAACATAGGAACAACTGCCAATCCTAAGTTGGTAAAATTGTCTAAAGCATTGCCGCCAAAGATCAAGGACAAATACATCAGTTTGTTGGCCTCATTTGCAGATGTGTTTGCTTGGGACTATTCTAATTTAAAGACCTATGATACCAATATAATTCAGCACACGATACCCATCAAGCCCAATCAAAAACCATTTAGACAAAAGCTGAGAAGGATAAATCCAAAGTTGCTGCCATCCATTGAAAAGGAGGTAAACAGGTTGTACAAGTCAAGTATCATAATGCCCATCAGATTTTCAGATTGGATCTCTAACTTGGTGCTGTACGAAAGAAGACAGGTGAGATCCACTTGTGCATCGATTTCAGAAATCTCAATAAAGTCTCATTGAAGGACAACTATCCACTGCCCAAAATGGACCATATACTTCAGCGAGTAGTGGGGGCATCTCGTATGTCGCTACTTGATGGTTATTCTAGATATAACCAAATTTCTTTCCATGAAGATGACAGAGACAAGACAACATTCACCACTCCATGGGGAACCTTTCATTACGCCAAAATGCCTTTCGATTTAAAGAATGCAGGTGCCACATTTCAGCATGCAATGGACTTGGCTTTTGCAAATGAGAAGGATGTGTTTTTGGTGGTGTACCTAGATGATTTGACAGTGTTTTCCAAATCTGATGAAGAACACATGCACCATCTAAAAACTGTCTTTCAAAAGTGCAGAAAATATGGTTTGTCGCTGAATCCGAAGAAGAGTTTGTTTGCCATGGAGGAAGGAAAATTACTAGGGCACATTATCTCAAAGGATGGCATTCGTATCGACCCGGCACATGTGCAAGCAATTCAGGAAATTGATCTGCCTCGGAATAAAAAAGAGATACAATCGTTTAATGGTAAGATGAATTTTCTGTGTCGCTTTGTGCCCAATCTTGCTGAACACTTAAGAGAAATGACCAACATGCTTAAGAAGGACAGCCAGGTGAAATGGATAGAAGAGGCTGTAAAATATTTCAACTTGGTCAAATTGGCCCTTTCTTCAGCTCCTATTCTAGTCAGCTCGGACTACACTCAGGACTTCATACTATTTTCATTTTCTTCGGAGCACACTATGGCAGCAGTATTATTGCAGAAAAGAGATGATCATGAAATACCCATAGCATTCTTCAGTAGGGCTATAAGAGACGCATCTTTAAAGTACAACATCATTGATAAGCAAGCCCTGGCATTAGTGAAGGCATTGAAGGATTTCTGGGTATATATTCTACATTCTCACATTTTGGCCTATGTTCCTAACGCTACTGTAAAGGATGTTTTAGTGCAGACCGATCCAAAAGGAAGAAGAGGCAAATGGATTGCAACCTTGCTGGAATATGATGTGGAAATAAAGCCCACAAAGCTGGTCAAAGGACAGGGGTTGGTAAAGTTAATGGCTGAATCAAACTTGCACGCTTTGGACATAAATCTGATCACTGCTATGTCTGATGAGAATGAGGAAGGATCATCAATTCATGTATCTGAAATGTTTGCTCTGTCCCCATGGTATTCAGATATAATATATGTGCTAAAAAATCTATCACCACCGCCCGACATGACTAGAAATAAAGCGAGAACACTCAAGTTGAAGGTTGCCAAGTTTTGCATTCTAAATTTTGCACTGTATTGGAAAGATCCCGGTGGTGTTTTGTTAAATTTTTTGGTGGAAGAGGAGGCAAAGAAAGTCATGGAGGATTTCCACGGGGGAGAGTGTGGTGGTCACCTTTTTTGGAAGTCAACAACAAATAAAATTTTGAGAGCAGGGTACTATTGGCCTACATTGTTTGCTGATGTGTACAAGATGGTCAAGCGCTATCATAAATGTCAGATTTTTGAAGGAAAATAGAAATTACAACCTTTGCCACTTAAGCCTATTGAGGTGAGCGCTCCTTTCTAGCAGTGGGGGTTGGATTTCATTGGTGAAATTCATCTCGCTTCTTCCGGTCAGCATAGATGGATCCTCACAGCAACAGATTACTTCACAAAATGGATTGAAGCAGCACCCACCAGACAAGCTACAGATGCAGTAATCATTTCATTTCTTGAAAATAACATCTTGTCATCACTTTGGTTTTCCGAATAAGTTAATCACTGATAATGCAGCAACTTTCAAATCAAAGAGGATGGTAGAATTTTGTCATAAATATCACATCATTTTGGGTCACTCAACTGCCTATCATCCACAAGGAAATGGATTGGCAGAGTCTTCGAATAAATCATTGGTCAACATCATCAAGAAGCTGTTGGAAATAAATAAAAAGAGTTGGAATAAGAGGTTGGTCCATGCGCTTTGGGCAGATCGGATCAGTTAGAAAAAATCCATTGGTATGTCAACGTTCGAGCTTGTTTATGGAGATGACACAGTGTTTCCCACCTCTCTTGCTGCCCTGGTAGTCAGACTTCTTCAGGAGGCGGCAGTGAATAAGATCCCATGTAGAGAAGGTTGAATCAAATGGTCCACTTGCAGCAGACAAGAGAAGAAGTTTTCAAGAACACATCCAAATTACAGGAGAAAATAAAGAAAATCTATGACATAAAAGAAAAGGCTGATAGATTTCAGTTGGATGATGTGGTGTTGAAGTGGGATGCAAGGAATGAAGAGAAAGGTAAGCACGGAAAGTTCGAGAATCTTTGGAAAGGTCCTTTCAAGGTTGCAGCATATAGGGGTCAGAATGCCTTTCTTCTGAAGGAAATGAACGGGGAAGACTGTCCAGGAGAGCCGATCAATGGTCGGCTACTCAAGCGGTACCACTATTGAGCTATTAACGCTGCTTCCACTGTCATTGTAAATACCATTTTTATTTTAGTTTGGTTTCATGTCTGTCATGTTAGTTTTTGAGTCATTTCAATATCAAGTTTGAGTCAATTTCTTGGTCATTTCAGTTTCATAAATAAGTAAGAGTCCTATGTTGTAGTCGAAATGATGACTCCATAGCCCAATGGGTGAAAGTCACTGTCTAGCTCCTCCAGAGATCTATTGTTCTTGGCACCTCCAAGGAGCTACCATCCCCCATTGGAGCCAATGTTAGAGTCGGTCTGGTCAGTCCTCCATCAGAGATCAAAACTCTTTATGCATTTCATTTTTAGGTGTCCCACTCCATTCATTCAGCTGCATTCCGCTAGGGGCATGCCATGATCTGACGGAGAAAGTCATGCTAGTCATTTCCCCTCATGTCTGGCTCCTACTGGCTTATGTCTTTGTGTCAAATAATAAAAAAGTCCATAACAGTCAAGGTCTGGTCCTTTAATGGACAAAAGTCATTTTTGGTCATTAGGTCTAGGGATTGATCAGTTTGGTCTTTAAATATGTCCAGTAAAGCCATGCAAGCCAGAGTGATGCTCTTGCAAAGTAATGATCTGCAGAGTTTCATCATCATATTGATAAACTTCGACTGTTCTTCAAAACTCTGTTTTGAAGAAAAGTCAAACAGTGCTATTGGTGACAAAATTTTCAAAAGGGGTCTATAGTTGATTTCTTCAGGTGCAGTCATGGTTTATGTGGCCAAATGCTCTGTCATGCAATCCTTACAAAAGTGTCGAAAATTTGACCGTTTGAGCCCAAAATTCAGAGAAAAAGTGAAAATTAGGGTTATATTAAAGTCAGTGAAAAGGTGTTAAACAAGACATTAGAAAAGTGGGTTTTTTAAAATGTAAATTTAAAACATGACCTCCAAGCCTATATACACAAGTTTCCATCACAAAACAAACTCATGGTGCAATCAAGGCATTAGGAGAACGTTGCAAGGTAGTGAGGTGAGCAATTGAGCAAATTTGGAGCAATTGGAGGGAGTTTCAGGGTGCGCGGTGCACACAGGTAGGAGCGTGGCGCACACAGAGCCTGCCCGCAGTGTTAAATAATAACTAGCGTGACGCACACAGAGTGCGCGGCGCACTGGGCTTTGCGTGCGGCGCACAGGGACAAAACGCCCAGAAATTTACCAAATCACCTCAAATCTTTTGTGGAGCTCATCTATTTGCAAGGTAGGCTCGAAACATCACTTGTGCATCAATTTTTATGGGTGATATAAGGGTTTTTATGCCTGTAATTAAATGCAAAAATTTTTCATAAAGCAAACACAAGAAGACATCAAAGAAAAACTATTCTGCTAGGGTTTGTGCCATAGTGTTGTTGCTGCCAAGGTTATTTTTCCTACCCTACCCCTGTTCCTTATTCCCCTATGTCATTTTTCCTATTATCACTACCCTAACATTACCAAACTCATATTCCCTTTCCCCTCCTCCTATTGGTCAATTAAAACCCCAAAACCCAACCTTGTCAAAAAACCCAAACCCTACCCTACCAAAAATACCCAAACCCCCTACATGACCCTAAACAAAATTCTCCCTATAACCCCTGTTCCCATTATATTATTCCCCTCCTAATATTCCCTTGTTTCATTGTGCCCTTGGTGGTAGATTATCAAAACAACCTAGCTTTCACCATCATCAAAGGGGCAGCCTAAATACAGTTTATAAAACAACAGTCATGGCATCCAAGGTTTCATCAGAGTATGAGGAGGAGACCCACAGTGATACAACTTCAGGAGAACAGGCCCCCAGGAGACATCACCGGAGTGGCAAATATGTTAGAGATGAGCTAAACACCCTCACCGAGTTGTAGGTATGCCCTCTTGCTATGTCATGTTTCCAGCACCTAACATGTTTTGAATTTTCTCAAAAGGTGGAAAATGTCAGAGTTCATGATGAGTTGGCCCGTCTTTTTGCACTTCAACTACATGGAGGTCAGTCTATCTTGGCTAGGGTCACTTTCACATTGACACCCGAAACCATATCAATGGCAACAGGCATACCAAATGTTGGAGAACAATGGCATAAGAAGAAGAAGGTGGAGAGGCATCATTATGAGCCTTACATTAAGGCCAATTGTTTGAGTCAGCTCACGAGAGTTTTCCCATTCAGATTTTTGAGAGATGAGTATGCTCCGCTCATGAAATTGATCATGAAGTATTTCAGTTGTGAGGGGAGGTTTTCTCACCTTTATGCCTATCACATTAGGTTGCTCATGCACTTTACCAGGGTGCGAATGATGAACCTCCCATATTTCATTTGCGGTAACATAGAGAGGATGAAAAATTTCATGCAGCATAAGACCCCTCGGCAGCAGTTCAACAATGTTTATCACTTTGCTCTTATTCGGATTTTGGTGGATCATCAGTTGGGATTGCAAGGTATTTCTTGGGAGGACTTCATCTCCCGTGACTTCTTCAACACTCCACAAGTAGTATCAGAGGCAGAGCATGAGATAGGTGGCCCATCTCATCAGTATGAGCGCCATGAGACTGCTACTATGCCAGTATACATCACCTATCAGAAAGGCAATAGACCTTTGTTTGCAATAGCAAAGCGAGTGTTATCTCCATCCGGGGTGGATGGGGCCTCGCTTCTGACATCAGCATCATAGGAGAAGGGCAGAGGTAAAGAGCCAGTGTAGGATGAAGGGCCATCAGGTGAACGAGAGACCAAATTCGTTCTCCTTCATGATGATGAGACCGATACAGAGCCAACAAATGCAAAGCTTATAGAGATCATCCAGGAGCAGCAATCAGTGATTGAGGCCTTACCCCTTGACTTGGAGAGGGCCAAGTGGAACATGAAGTACCTGGAGTAGAGAAATAGGAAGCTTGAGGACCAGCGGGTGATTATGGAGCTGCAAAACATTCGTGAGCATCACTAAGCTGCTCAAAGGAGAAGAGTTGAGCTCACATCATTGGAGCAAGAAATCAATGAGGATCAGGAGGCCAACCTCGAGAGGGTCAACATGCACTTGGAGAGGCTTCTGGAAAAGGCTGACAAAGACCTTGCTCTACTAAGACACATGGCTTTTCATTACAGGGCACGAAACATGAGCGTCAAGGCCCGAATAAAGAGTTTGAAGGAGAAATTGAGGAAAGCAACAAGAAAGGCAAAAGAGGAAAAAGAGAAAGATTGGCTTTGAATATTGGCTGGGGCTTTCTTGGCCCATCATAACACCCCATATAGAACCTCCATCCAAAATTTCAAAAAATTTGGGGAATTTTTGGTCACATGACAAATTTTTGGGCAAAACACAGGGTTTTTCTCCCTGTGCGCTGCGCCACTGGTGCGACGCTAAAAATCTAGAGCTCCAAATGAGGAACGGTTTGCATTTATGGATTCAGCATGAAAAATCACAACTAATGGTGCCCGGACAAGAAATTTGGGCAAGATCTGAGTCTCCAGGAGGTCAAAAACACCCAAAAAATGACCTCTCTGCCCCTTTTTTGACACACAGGAAGCCGTCTTGGGAGAATGAATATTTGGAGGGGAAAATGAGCACAAAATTCAAAAATTCAAATTGTGTTGGAAAGTAGACAGGATAGGCTTTCCAACAAGCCCACTTGGGCACATTTTGGGCACGTGAAAGTGCCCAAAAATAGGCCCCAAATTAGCGCGGCGCACAGAGGAAAAATTGCCAAATTTGCTTCCGTTTCGCGAAATTTCGGTTTGCGACTTATCCAAGTGGGCCCGCTCATCTACACTTCAGTTTTTTGGCACCAAAGGTGGCATTTAAGGAATTTTCTTTCCAGATGGACTTCTATCCAAGTGGCGAAGGAAGGCAAACAATCACCCAAGCCAAATGTCATGTTTGTAGCGCTGCACCTGTAGCTGATGGTTGGCTCTTCATCTCCATTTTGTAATGATTCGAGTAACTCCCCAACCCTTGGGCGTTCTATCTCTTCATGGAACATTCTATATATTGTATGTAAGCTATTTGCAAAGGGTTGGTTGGCTTGTAACATCTGGAAGACTGTGGGAAAGAAACTATGTTTCTTCACTGTGTATTTTTGACAGAGAATTACTGAAAGGTAGCGGGTTTGTTTCATGAGATTCTTGTGGTTGTTAGTGTGGAAAATGTATCTCTTATGTTTTCATATGTATTTCATTATGTTTCATAATTCAATTCATGTTCATTTCCAGTGAAATTTTATGAGTGAGATTAGGTAGAATTCAATTTTATTGCTCTGCCTGTGAGAAAAATTCATGTTCAGTGTTTTTCTTCTGTTGAAAAGGATTCATGTAACTATGCCCTTTTCACTTTCTTTAGAAATCTATTCATTCCACGTTACCTCAAACTAAATTGCTACATTTTCCGCCTGCCTTGCCTCACGGAATAATCTATGCCTTTGTATTAAATTCTCTGTTCCTTGCTGACCGTTGGTCCCATACCATCCCAGAAGCTTGGTCATTCATGAAAATGGTTTCTTGTATCCCTATTCACTTACTAGCCTAAGATCAATATTTCACTGTAAGTCATCTCAGACCGTTTTTGCTTATATATTCACTGAGCGTGACTCGGAGAGAGCCCTCTCTTGTTCTGGTAGGGCTAGCTACCAGACTGAGCGTGGTTTGTGGTTACCCTAATTTTTACCTTCCTTCAGCCTAAGGCAGATTTAGGTGCTAATAGGTTTCTCTTATTGTATATGTATGCTTAGGTTATCTCATAGTTATTTATTAAACTGATTTTGGTGTTGTTAATTTGTAGTATTGCTAGATTTGATTAGTTTGCTTCCATTTGTGAATAGTTCTAATAATAGCATTGTAGTGATAAGAATATATTCCAAAAAGGCTGAAAACAAGTGGTTTTCACCTCATTCCTCCCTTTCAGGGATCATGGTTTGAGGAATACTTCTCATGCAACCCAAAAAGACAGAATTCTAGCTTTTTGTGTCATTTAGGGTTTTCTTGCTAATTAGGTCATTATCTTGCAGTTTTGTAGATAAGTTGCAGTTGGTATTTTATGATCTCTTAAGTTTTTCATTGATCTCATCTCACTTTCATATTGGTTCCAAGCATTTCCATGCATGATCTTAGAAAAGTAAATGGTGATAACTCTGTTTTCTTTTACTCAAATATACCTTTCTTGTTTTTGATGAGTTCATACATGAATGCCAAGAATGATGTTTTTTGATTGCAGGAGTTTCTAAATTGTAGGGAAACCTCATCTCATCAGCCCCATCCAAGCCATATCCACCCATGATTTCCAAAAGTCACTAAGGTCTCAATTCGAATTCTTGTCTTATGAGGAAAACTAGCCATCTCTGTTGAGAAAATCCAACCATCTTAAAGATTTGGCTTGAGTTCTAAGTAAGTGCCTATCACTCCCATGCCTTATTCCCTCCTTATTCACCTTTTCCAAGCTCCACCTCACCTTCTAGACCACTACCTAAGCTTTCGGCCTGTTCCTGTAGTAAAACAGGGGATCTCGTAGGTGAACTAGTACTTCTTGTAGACAGCCTATAGGAAAACCTGTAGCAGCCTATTTTGAGCCCGAATGGAGAAAATTCATCACTAAAAGCCTGGATTAGGTCCTTACTTTCCCTTCAAGTCATTTGAACCATTTTCCTCCTTTTCCTTCACACCTGTCTCTCCTGCCAAGAAACCAAGCAAGATTAGCATTTGCATTTTTCAAGCAAAAAGATAAAAAGAAAAAGAGTTCTTTTACATTTGTTCTTGCACACAACAGTTAGCACTCTTTAGATCAAATTTCATGCTTAGACTAGTTAAAACCTCACACGTGTTAAAATAGGGTTCTTCTGCAAGCAAAGTAGATTAGCAAGTAGATTAAGGATTTTATGTTGGTTTGCAAGCATTTCTTTCAGTCTTTCCTTCATGCAATAGACAACATTTATTTTCTTCCAATTAGGATAAATTTCCCTTCTCCAAATTGGTAATCAAACTTCTTCTAGTCAATAGAAGGCTAGTTTGAGAAACCCTAGCAGTCTATTGCCCCAGCTCAACAGTGAAAATGAGTAGACCAATTACATCTATTTGTGTATATAGCACTGTCACCTCCAAGTTTGTACAAACCTTGAGTTGATGAAGTAAAGTTGGTAGCCTCAAGAGTTGCAGCATTCTTGATGCAATACTGGTGTCCATCAATATTTGGCGTCGTTTCCTGGGAGGTGTCTGAGTAGATGTGATTTCTACTTTCTTTCTTCCTTTTCTTATCTCTTTCATTCTGCAATTAGTTCCATTCAGTAATTAGTTGCAATTCAGTTTTGTTTCCTTTCAATTCTTCAAGTAGTTCAAAACTCAAAAAGGAAAAGAACACTCCTTTCATGCCTTGTAGGAATAGGGATAACTTAGGAAAATTTCTACCAAATACCCCCACCACTTCAAACAACCAACCTTCCCTCTTCTTCGGTGGCTATGAATTAGAGGAACCCTTAGGTGAACAACCAAATATTTTTGAAGAGCCTATAGGGGAAGAAGAAGACACCATTCCAACTGACATAATAGCTGAAAATAGAAATGAAAGGGGAGACAGGGAAAGAATTGAGGGTGCTTTCCCCATCAGAGAAACTAATGGGGATGCCAAGATGAAAAATAGAAGCCCCTCTGCTCTTCTTCACTTCCATGGCCCGACCTCAAAAGATCTAGATACTTTTTTGTTCGAATTTGTTGTCATATGTAGAACTTATGATTACACCTCTGATGATCAGAAGTTGAAATTATTCCCATCCACTCTCAAGGATGTAGCCCTACGCTGGTTCATGGTTTTACCTGGGGATAGTATCACCACTTGGGCTCAGATGCAACAAGCTTTCAACAATAAGTATAGGGACTACTCCAGGTCCAAAGATACCAAAGAGGAAATTTTTAGAATGACCTTGGGACATGATGAGTCCTTAGAGGATTATGAGGAAAGATTCCAGCTCAGCTATAAAAGGGCCAGGTGCACACTTGATCTTGATTCACTTAATTTAGTCCTTCTCAGGGGGATCGGGGAAGACCTTCTAGAAACCCTCAACCTGCTGTCAGGAGGGAACATCTACCAGTTACCCTATGATGATATCAAGATAGTTTTTAAGAATCATTCTAGGGAAGCTATAAATAAGGGTAGGGCTAGCCAAGCAGTGGCTAGTCCGCCCTCTTCCAACACATCCATAACAAGTGAAATTGGGAACATGTTGGAATACTTTAAGAGTGAAATGTTGCAAACCCTTTCTCTGCAAATAGACACTATGAAAATCCAATGGAAGCAGGAGGAAGCAGAGAGAGCATTAGCCATCTTCTACCCTAAATGCACAAGGAGGCACCCTAGGAATGAATGTCCATTGAACCTTATAGAAATATACTCAGTCTGTGAGGAAAATCACTCCATAGACAAGTTCCCTTCTCTGACTGGATTAAAAGTTGTGTGTTAGGGAACCGAAGGGGTGAATGAACAACTCTACTACATTAATCAAAGAAGGCCTCATGGACCTCGACCATACTAGTAGGGCCTGCAAGGGTCATCCTATTCATTTTATAACCCTAATCAAAACACATCCATTCCCCCTTGGTGCCCCCCAGCTCATCCTTCCTGGTCTACACCTTCTCCCTGTTCTTTTGCACCTCAATACCATTCCCAATCAACCAACCAACCATTTCAGCCATATACTCCTCCACAACCTTAGTGGAATGCACCAACCCAGGGGTGGAGGCCCCCATACAACCAAGCTCCAGCTTTATTGCCTTCACCTCCATCTCAACCATAGCTCCTACACCTTGCTCCACCTAAACAACCTCATATTCCTACCCAACCAAACCCGAACCCAAACAACAGACAGACACAACAGGTTTACAGTGGAGAAACATCCTACCCTGCCTATGCTGTGGAAATTCATGAAATTAACCTTATATTTGGGAGAGTTCTCCTGGATAACCAACCTCCATCTCCACATAGGGAGAGTGAGGAGGAAAGAGAGGAAAGTGTTCCTAGAATGAATCCACCCCCCTTTCTTGAAAGGTTAACCCATCTAGTCCAACACACCCTAGAAGAAACTGAACTTCTAGGTGAGTTGAAAAACCTGTGTGTTAAAATTCTCCTTCTCCAAGCTATCAAAGATGTCCCCATTTAAAACAAGTTGATCAAAGAGAAGTTTTTCAAACATCCAAGGAGGCGAAAAAGAGACACCCCTACCATTACCCCTACCATTATTGTCATTAGACAGTTTTCTGACTTAATGTTGGGGCAGGTAATTTGCCCAAAGTATTTAGATCCTGTGAGCCCTGTAGTAGATGTACACATCAATGACACCATTGTCCCCCATACCTTGATTGATCTTGGCGATTCCATCAATGTAATGAATAAGGACACTATGCTCAAGCTGAATCTCTAGGGATCATTAAGGAAGACCACGACAGTCTTGAAACTTTTAGACCGATCCACAGTAGCCCCTGAGGGGATTGTTGAGGATGTGATGTTCTCCATTGATTCCTAGGAATACCTTGTAGAATTCTTAGTTCTCTAGCCTAATACCAAATTTAATGGTTATCC
The DNA here is from genome assembly GCA_031772625.1 of Pinus tabuliformis. Taxonomy (NCBI): domain Eukaryota; kingdom Viridiplantae; phylum Streptophyta; class Pinopsida; order Pinales; family Pinaceae; genus Pinus; species Pinus tabuliformis. The sequence goes on along the minus strand of CM062808.1, from coordinate 469,336,135 downwards.
TCTCATCCTTGGGAGGCCTTGGTTAGCCACTATCGATGCCTACATAAGTTGCAGGGCTGGAAATATGACTATAAAAAATGGGCATCTATCCAAGCAGTTATTCTTGTACCCTCCTGCTCAACCATCTCTAGAACATGAATTACCTTTATGGCTAGAAGAGGAGGAAGAATATGAAGTCTACTCCTCCCAAATCTATACCAATTGCCATAGGAGGAGGACAGCCTGATGGAGATGATTTGATTGAACACATCCTCCAAAATCAAACTCCCAACACCATGTCTCTAGAGGAAGTAGTGACGGAGACCAAGGACAACCATTGGATTGATCTATGCTTAGTTGAATCAAACCCTACTCGTGTCAAGACAATAGAATTCGGCCCTGAAAGATCATTGAAAATCAACCCCTCTCTCTTCGTACACCAAGAAGAAGAATTATGTAATATGCTAGGAGAGAATTTGGATGCCTTTGCTTGGAATTACAAAGAAATGAAGGGAGTGCACCCCTCGGTGTGTACTCACCATATTTACATCAAGGAAGGTTGAAAACCAGTCCAACAACTCCAAAGGAGAATGAATCCAGCTCTCAAAGATATAGTCAAAGAAGAGTTGTAGAAGCTGTTGGATTCAGAATTCATTTACCCTATCTCGAACAGTGAGTGGGTGTCTCCTCTGGTGCTAGTTTGAAAGAAAAATGGAAAGTGGAATATTTGTGTCGATTACCGAGAGCTAAACAAAGCCACAAAGAAGGAACATTTTCCTCTACCTTTCATTGACCAAGTGTTAGATGGTCTGGCATGAAAGAAGTTATTCTCTTTCTTGGATGGATTCAATGGGTACAATCAAATCCAAATCAGCCCAGAGGACCAAGATAAAACCATCTTCACCTGTCCTTGGGGTAATTTCGCTTATAGGGTCCTTCCTTTTGGTCTATGTAATGCCCCTGCCACTTTCCAGAGAGAAGTCTTGACTATCTTTGCAGAGCTAGTCCATGATCCAGTAGAAATTTATATGGATGAATTCACACCCTATGGGTGTGATTTCCACAGGGGCTCTCTCTAACTTGGGAAAGGTGTTAACAAATGAATTGAAATGAACTTATCCCCTTAGTCCTGAAAAATGTGAGTTCTTGATGACTGCAGGGACTGTTCTAGGTCACTCGATATCCCAGGAAGAACTGCATGTAGACCCAAATAAGATAGCCATCATCTAAAGGGTCCCAACTCCACAGAAGTAGAGTGATGTCAAAAGATTTTAGGTTTAGCTAGACACTATAGAATATTTATAAAATATTTCAGAAAGTTAGCTTCTCCCTTATTTGGGTTATTGGTTAAAGACTCCAAATTGTTATGGTCAGAAAGTTGCCAAGAAGCCCTAGACACCCTAAAGGACAAGTTGACTAATGCACCTATTCTCTAAGGCCCAAATTGGGCTCTTCCTTTTCATATTCATGTCAATGCCTCTCACAAAGCTACAGGAGTAGCTCTAGGCCTATGGGAAGAAAGCCTTGCTGTCCATTGAATTTGAATACAACACCTTAAGGATGGAAGCACAACTAGATCTAGATATCACAAGGGCACAACAGGAAAGATTGCTCCAGCTGAATGGGTTAGATGAATTTAGGATGCAAGCCCTCCTACACATAGAAGTGACTCAAGTACAAAGGAAAATTTGGCATGACAGAAATATCAAGGACAAACTATTTCAAGAAGGCGACTGGGCCTTGTTGTATGACTCCCGGTACAAATATTTCAAAGGAAAGTTAATGACCAGATGGTTGGGACCATATGTGATAGAAAAGTTCCATGAAAATGGCGTTGTTCAGATAAGAGCCATTGATGCAGAAGGTATCCCTTTGCTTGTCAATGGGTACAGGTTAAAGGTATATAAGAAGCCCTTATCAAAGCAAGAATTCATCAGGAGCATTAGCAAGGTAGTGATGGTGATTGGAGAAGTCTCATCTTCCACCTCACCAAGTTCTTAGAAAAAGAAAAAAAAATAAAAAAATAAAGGGACCTAGGTGAAAACCTCCATGAGGCACTTGAGTCCAATTGTTGGGTTGAAAACCTCCTATGAGGCAGCCCAAGAGTATTAAAAAAAAGAGAAAAAAATAAAAGAACTCTGGGTGAAAACCTCTTTTGAGGTGCCCAGGGAAGGAAACAAGGATGAAAACCTCCTCTGAGGTAGCCTAGTTGTCTTTAAAAAAAAAACAAAAAAACAAGAAGAAAAAAATGAAAAAAGATAAAAACATACAAAAGAATAACAATTCTGTTTTTGTAGGTTTGTAAGAGGATGGTGTGCACAGGCTACAGAGGGTAGCAGGCCCTACCACAAGCCATGTTTTCCTTCATCCATCTCATCTCCTCCATATTCCCCATGCTCTTCCATCCATACTCCACTCCTGATGCCAATTCCAAGAAACTCTGTGTTTTCTACAAGATTCCCTGTAATACTACAGGAGTTTCCTGTAGGATTTACAAGAGGCCTTTAAAAAGTTTAGGGAAGGTAGTCCATTGGAAAAATGGGGACAAAAGCCTATTTTGGTTTATAAAACAATCCATTGACCTCACCATACCTCAGCCTACACCCTCCATGACCATGTCACCACTACACCCATCAAAGAAATCAAGTAAAAAAAAAAACAACATAAAAAATATACATGCCACAACAACATACCTCATCTTCCACTCATTACCACATCCTCCACTCATTACAATGCCCATTAAACCTCAGAAGCAGAGAAGAGATGCAAAATTTTAAGAAAAAGGAAGCTACAGGACATCCTGTAGACATCCTATAGGAATTCCTGTAGCAGCCTATTCCACAAAAAATACCACAACTACACCAATCCACCTTCAGCACAAGGATCACAGTGATGAGGAAGCTCCTCCAAAGCTCAGCAGCAACAAAAACTAGCACCTGTACATCATCAAGGGAGAAGCTCATCAACAAAATAAGAAGAAAAAAAACACAATGAAGAATATGCAGCAAGGTCAAAGAACAATGAATTAGCACCATTCTCCAGCATGCATCAGTGAAGCAAAGGACCAATAGGTATGTCATCTCACCAATATTCCCTCATAGGTATGAATATGATTAAACTGTAGGAATGAGGCAGGAAGTTGGTTTTATAGGTGAAGGTGTCTAGTTAACTTGGCCACCCTCGATCAGATAACGAGAAGAAAAAGGGTTAGTAAACTCCACACGTGGCAAGGTCACATCAAAACAAGGGGAATAAATCAAAAAGTGGTTAATTTACAAAGAATGAAGTGGGAGATGATTACGAGGCAAGGTGATGTGATGAACCGGTAGTGGGACCAATAGTCTGAAAGTAGGTATTTTTACTCGGCCAACCAGCACACCACCCAACGAAATCATCCACAAATGGAAATAATCATTGACTCCCATGTGAAGTATTAATATTTCGAAAAGCTAAGGGCAGAGGAAACTTCGATTAAAAAAAAAATCTCTCGGCATCCCTACAATGGCAACCTACAGGAAATAGTCAACATTTGCATCAAACAAGAGAACCTACAGGAAACTACAGGAAGGCTATAGGATACAGAGGGAATTACCACACAGAGTTGCAAGAGGACACCGAGGAGCATTGATTCAAGAGTTCTCACCACCAAAGCATAGGAAAATGAGGTAGGTGCCATACCTTCTATGTTTTCATCTAAAACAAAGAAATCCTCATTTCTTCTGAGTATTTTCTATATGCATAGAGAGAATTCTGTGAAGGTTAGTGAAGAATAAAGGTTGGAACCTCATCACCTACCAGAACTCCTAAACTATAGCCACCCAAACCTCACCCAAACAAGAATTTCCAGAAATTATGACAGGAGGTTTCAACAAAAGAGAGCCCACCAACACAGCTAGAATACACCAGCATCCTGCTGTGGTAGAAATATTTACAAGCCATCAATGGATGGGGTTCTTTGAGCTAATAAGGGGATATGATGATGATGTGGCAAGAGAGTTTGCAATGTCACTCATATCTCTTTCTAGAGCCAGTGCCACTGTTGTAGTGAAGGGTTTGTCAATAGCAATTACCCCTTAGATTATTAGTAGAATAACTACACTCCCCTTAGGTTTGCAATGGAGAAAAGAGGAAAAGACTAACATCACTCTTGCAAAGAATTTTTTTTCTTGGAGGGAGAAGAACTAATTGAAGACAAAAATGGGGTTAGAAGGGAAAACACTCCATATCCCTAGAATGAGGTGAGTTACCACATCATCAAGTATATTTCTTGTGAAGGTAGATACAATGTAGTGTATGGATACCACTTTATACTCCTCCACGAGCTAAGATTTGGAGAAGAGACACCTCCTCATAGCAGACTTAGTATACCATATTTTCTATTACAATCCATGATAAACATGAGCATCAAGGTACAGTTAGGAAAACATCAACAGCTAGCCCATCATGGGTTGATCAAACTCATCCTTGAAGATGCTCTACACAATTTAAGAATCCCTATTGCATGGTCAACATTTGCAGACATGAAGGAAGAAGGAGTAATTTGAGCCATTGAGTATGACAGAAGCCCTACTACTAGTGAGGGAGAAGAAGAAACAGAGGATGACAAGGGAGAAGAAGAAATAGAAGATGACAATGAGGAGGAAACAAAGAATGGAAAAGAAGAAAACATAGAGGATGAGAAGAAGATGAAAAAGAGGATGAAGTACAAAAATATGAACAAAATTATGAAACACGGATCAGGGAAGAAGAAGAATCACCAAGGGTGTCCCCAGAGCCTACAGAGAAGGAGGCATCAGCTGCTCTAACTACCCTAAGTACACCTGTCAAATCAAAGGGAAAGAGGCAAAGGAAAATTCTTCTTTACTTCAGGACAAGGAAGAGCACCAGGATTAGACAAGGGAGACCTCGAACCCCTACCAAAACTCCAATTGTCATAGAGGACTCACCAAAACAAGAAGAGAAAATAGTCCCTCTAGGGAAGAAGGAAGGGGAAGGAACATCAAAACAAGCCTCTCCCAAGTCTCCAGTCACCTGTGTTAGGAGGCCTGTCACCAGACCAACCTCAACAAAAGGAAAAGGTCTCCTACAAGAGACATGGGCAGACCTACAAGAAGCAGAAACAATCCTACAGGAAACACAAAAAAGAGACCAGGAAGGAATTACTCAAGAAAAAATAGAGGAAGAGGCTTAGGAACTAAAGGAACCTAGCCCACAGCCAAACCTCAGCTCCTACTACAGATTCATTAAAGGAGGTAGGGTGATACCACAAAAATTTTCCATTCCTCTATTCTTGAACTTGAAAAAGAGAGGGAAAGGACACATAGGTGGATGCAAATTGCTAAATCAAAAGGTGTAGAGGATGTAGGCCACATGGAAGAGAAATTGAAAGAAATGGGTAGAGAACTAAGTAGCATAAGAGACAGGGAAACAATAATGAAATCTCAGTTAGAGGCTGAGAACACATGGCTAAGGAAGTAGCTACAAGAAAAGGAAGGCCAATTCGCAACTATGGCAAGTTTATCCATGGAGGCACTTCAATGCAGGATGCCAACAAAGTCATATGCCTTATACCTCAAAGAACAATGGTTGTAGTTTCATACAAAAACCCTAGCACAAAGAGGAACTATGCCTTTCCAAGACTACAGGAAATTCATTGACCTCTGTGATCAAAGCACCCTAGAGGATAGAGAAAATATATCTGAATTCTACCTACACAATTTAGCTTTGACAGATTTAAATGTGTGGGACCCAAATCCAAAGCTAGGGGACTTACAACTAATGGCCTTGGTATATTGGATGAGTAATGAGGAGGCCAAAGCTACATAAATGAAAAAGGTATTGGCAAAATAAGAAGCAGAACACCTTATGATCAGAGAAGAACAATCTAACCCAATGGTTGTCATCAACACTCACAACCTCATTGCAAATGATCCCAAGATTGCACCAAGATACCTTACTGTACAAGAATAGGAAGTCACTCATTTTGAAGATATGCTAAGATTGTTAGGAGATGACAGCCAGCAAGCCTATCAAAAGAGATGGAACACCATACCCTACAGCCTAAAGATCAAAGAATATCATTCTCTTGATAGGATGAGGGATGCACTAGAGAGAGTCCCAATGTATAAGCAAACATTACAGAGACTCAAGGTAAACTGGATTGGATTAAAACTCAGCCCACCATTGCTTTTAGGTATATTATAGGGGAAAAAGGAAGAAGAAGAAAGAAAGCAGTGGGAATAAATAGAGAGGAATGCAGGGTTTTATCCACAAGAGGAGGAGACTTCAACAGAAGCCTAGAATGTCAGGGAGGCCACCAAAGCAATGAAAGACATGGACATAAATTGAGTTTCTCAGAGGATGAGAAACATTTTCAGTAGGGGGTGATGATGAGGCTCATCAATGGGTAAATTATATGGACCTTAATGCACCTCCATCTTACTAAAATCAAATTTTCTCATCATTATTTACATGTTTTAATTATGTTTTTCTTAATGAGGAGAGTAAAGATGAGATGTCATGTCTAGTGGTCTAATGTGCATTGGCTGCAAGTTTTGGAGAAAATTTTGGCTAATGAAAGTGTAGGAAATCAAATGGAGACAAGCAAGAGGGATTCTAGGAGATAGGATCTCCCTCCTTAACTCCTCACTCACTCAAATATTCCTCAATCAAATCTCATCAGCTTGGAGTTGCAAGCAGTTGAGTCATGAACTTCATTGGTAGCCAAGCCAGTGACAGTTGAAGACCAGTTGATCTCAAGATTGGAGCCAAGCCTCCCTAAATTTAAGGAAGTTGTTGGTAACTTCAGCTGTATAAGTCAAGAGGCCTAGGGCCTCATTAGGATTCAGATTTTTTTTTCAAGATAGCTAAGCAGTTTTCGAGTTGAAGCATTGTAACCAAGCACTCTTATGTATTTTTTATTTCTTTAATGAAAATGAGCAGGATTCCCTTGATCTAGCACTCAGTTGACTCAAAGGGCTGAAGCTCTTGGGTTAGGGCCCAACCCTAGCAACAGAGGTTCCTCTTATTATATATGTATGCTTAGGTTATCTCATAGTTAGTTGTTAAACTGATTTTGGTATTGTTAATTTGCAAGTATTGGTAGATTTGATTAGTTTGCTTCCATTTGTGAATAGTTCTGATAATAGCATTGTAGTGATAAGAATATATTCCAAAAATGCTGACAACAAGTGGTTTTCACCTCATTCCTCCCTTTCAGGGATCATGGTTTGAGGAATACTTCTCATGCAGCCCAGAAAGACAGAATTCTAGCTTTTTGTGTCATTTAGGGTTTTCTTGCTAATTAGGTCATTATCTTGTAGTTTCGTAGATAAGTTGCAATTGGTATTTTCTAATCTCTTAAGTTTTGCACTGATCTCATCTCGCTTTCATATTGGTTCCAAGAATTTCCATGCATGATCTTAGAAAAGTAAATGGTGATAACTCTGTTTTCTTTTACTCAAATACACCTTTCTTGTTTTTTTTGAGTTCATGCATGAATGCCAAGAATGATGTTTGTTGATTGCAAGAATTTCTTAATTGCAAGGAGACCTCATCTCATTAGCCTCAGCCAAGCCATATCCACCCATGATTGCCAAAATTCACTAAGGTCTCAATTCAAATTCTTGTCTTATGAGGAAAACTAGCCATCTCTGTTGAGCAAATCCAACCATCTTAAAGCTTTGGCTTGAGTTCTAAGTAAGTGCCTATCACTCCCATGCCTTAATCCCTCCTTATTCACCTTTTCCAAGCTCCACCCCACCTTCTAGACCACTCCCTAAGCTTTCAGCCTATTCCTATAGTAAAACAGAGGATCCCATAGGTGAACTAGTACTTCCTGTAGACATCCTATAGGAAAACCTGTAGTGCCTATTTTGAGCCCGAATGGAGAAAATTCATCACTAAAAGCCTGGATTAGGTCCTTACTTGCCCTCCAAGTCATCTGAACCATTTTCCTCCTTTTCCTTAACACCTGTATCTCCTACCAAAGAACCAAGAAAGATTAGCATTTGCATTTTTCAAGTAAAAAGATAAAAAGAAAAAGAGTTCTTTTACATTTGTTCTTGCACACAATAGTTAGCACTCTTTAGATCAGATTTCATGCTTAGACTAGTTAAAACCTCACATGTGTTAAAATAGGGTTCTTCTGCAAGAAAAGTAGATTAGCAAGTAGATTAAGGATTTCATGTTGGTTTGCAAGAATTTCTTTCAATATTTCCTTCATGCAATAGACATCATTTATTTTCTTCCAATTAGGATAAATTTCCATTCTCCAAATTGGTAATTAGACTTCTTCTAGTCAATAGAAGGTTGGTTTGAGAAACCCTAGCGGTCTATCACCCCAGCTCAATAGTGACAAAGAGTAGACCAATTACATCTATTTGTGTATACAACACTGTCACCTCCAAGTTTGTATGAACCCCGGGTTGATGAAGTAAAGTTGGTAGCCTCAGGAGTTGCAGCATCATTGCTGCAATATTGGTGCCCATCAGAAGGTAGCTCAAATTTTATAGCCTGGAGGGACAGAATGGAGGTTGTACTAGAGGATAATGGCTTGAAGGAATTCGTTGATCAAGAAATTCCTAAGCCAGTAACATCAGATGCATAGAATTTGGCCAAATGGAAGAAGTGTGTGGCGAAGGCGAGGCGGATAATCCTTGAGGGAGTTCGAGACCACATTGTCTCGAGTCTCCATGGAAGGGAAACTTTGTATGCTATGTGGAAAGCATTGACTGACTTGCATCAGACCAATAGTGACCAAAGGAAGTTGGCACTGAAGGACAAACTTCGAAAAATAAAAATGGAGAAAGGTGAGACTATTCCAAAATAATTGACCAAGTTCACTCAATGTCATGATGAACTTGGAAGTGTTGGAATCATGGTTGTCGAGGATGATATGGCGAGTCTTGTTCTTATAGGACTCCCAAAGAGTTGGCATAGTTATCAGGACTTTGTCAATGGTCAGGAGAAGCTACCAGATTGGGAATGACTGTGGTCAGATTTGATGCAGGAGGAGATTAGTAGGAACACCAAGGATGGCTCTTCATCAAAGACCAATGATGGAGAGAACTGTGCCTTAGAGATTAAGGCAAAGAACAGGAAAGGGAAATATTCCCATTCCAAATCATATTATTATCATGAAGGTAAGAAGAAAGGCATGACGAAAGTTAGGTGCTTTCATTTTCATGAGCTGGTCCATTTTGCTACAAATTTTCCACTCAAGAAGTCCAAGAAGAAGTCCTGAGGAGGAGTGGCGGGTGAGGCTTTGGCCTCTCAATTCGAGTTGGACTTTTCCCTCATTGCATGTATGGTGTCATCAATGATGGGAAGTGTATGGTACTTAGACAGTGGAGCTTCATTCCACATGACTAGCGACAAAGAGTTATTCAATGACCTAGAGGAGAAAGATCTCCAGTTGAATATCGAGATGGATGATGATGGGAAGTATAGTGTTACTGGATTGGGCATGATTACTTTTTAGAGGGAGCATGGGGCTCCACTCACCTTGAAGAATGTTATGTATGTTCCCGGGCTGAAGAAGAACTTGGTATCCATTCCCATGCTTGAGGATAGAGGCTATGATGCGATTTTCTCGAAAGGAAAGTTGTTCCTTTGAAAAATGGCCACCGGTCAAGTAAAGAATATATGGATCTAGGTGAAGAATCTCTATAAGCTGGAGGTAGAGGAGTGTGATGCTTTGAGCACAAAACTAGAAATGGTGCAGATCTGAGACATTGGCAAGTTGTGGCATAGGGGATTGGGCCACTTACATCATGGGGCTTTGAAGATATTGCAACAAATCTCTATTGGTCTTCCCAAAGGTATGCTTGAGAAATTTGATACATGCAAGGGGTGTACTTTGGGAAAATACACCAAGTCTTCCTTTCATGATAGAGACAGTCAAGCAAAAGATATTCTAGAGCAAGTCCATTCAGATGTGTGTGGACCATTCTCGACAACATCCACAACCAAAAATAGGTATTATGTTATATTTGTTGATGACTGTTCTCGTAAATGATGGATTTTTTCATGCAGAAAAAGGATCAAACTTTCACAAAGTTTTGTGAGTTTAAAGCATTGGTGGAGAAAGAGTCGGGCAAGAAGGTTAACACTCTATGGAGTGATAATGGTGGTGAGTACATCTCAAATGAGTTTAAGAACTTCTGTGCAGCGGAAGGGATTAAATGAGAGTTGATGGCACCCCATAACCCTCAGCAGAATGGGGTGGCCGAGAGGAAGAACAAAAGCATAGTAGGGGTAGTGAGGGCGATGTTGCATGATCAGGTCCTACCACTACACTTGTGGGTTGAAGCATGCAACATAGCAGTTTATGGTCAGAACTATAACCCACATCAGATACCTAAGATGAAGACACAAGAGGAGGCTTATTCTGGTAAGAGGCCAGTTGTTGGTCACTTCAGGATTTTCGGGTCATCGGTATATTTCCATGTGACCAAAGATACATGGAAGAAGCTTGAGCCGACAATAGAGTTGGGGATATTTGTGGGGTACACTGATACACCTCACAAATATCAGGTGTACTTTACAACCAGCAAAATGACAGTGATTTGCAGTGATGTCAAATTCGATGAGGAGAAGGCCATGCGAGTTTCCCTTGAGAGGGAGTTTGAGCTACATGTGGATGAGGAGCTTTTAGCTTCTAAGGTTGTGGAGCCGCAGGTTGATGTGGAGTAGCCACATGTAGAGGATCTGGGAGTGGAGACATCCACTCAAGAAGAGTCTTCCAGAGAAGGAAGAAAGTGCACCAAAGAGGCTCACAGATTGTTGGATGATGCACGAGAGAATGTGGGAGCACCCAATTCTCAGCACAGGTAGAGGAGGTCACCTAAGAGGTACACTGGATACATGGCTCTTATGGGAGCCATCTTCCTTTAAGGAAGCAGTGCAACAGCCAGTTTGGGTTAATGCCATGGTGGAGGAGTATGACTCCATACTTCGTAACAGTGTTTGGGATGTGGTCCCGAGATAGGAGGATAAGTCAGTGGTAAGCTCTCGTTGGCTTTACAAGGTAAAGAAAGTTGCAGATGGTAGTGTGGAGAATCATAAGGCTAGATTTGTGGCCCATGGCTTTTCATAGGTAGAGGGGATTGACTATGATGATACCTTTTCTCCTGTTGCAAGGTACTCGTCAATCAGATCTATATTGGCACTATCATCACAGATGGGTTGGAAGATACATCAGATGGATGTGAAGACAACCTTCCTTAATGGCATGATTGAGGAAGAGATGTACATAGAGTAACCTAAAGGTTTTGAGACCTTTGATCGTGAGGCCTTTGCCAATCTAGAAACCCAGTCTTGCTGATGTGTTGAGACCGTCTTGGTCATAATTGCTTCGATGACCTTATTGGTGCTTTCAACCTACCCATTCATCTTCAGGTGATACAGGGAAGTGATTCTATGTGTAATGTGATGGTTTCTGAGGGTGGCTATAATCTTGTGTCCTATAAATTGCCCTCCTCCATCTGTTATCACTTCCTGAGGTAAGCCATACCACACAAATAGCCCAAAAAGGAAATTAATTACAACTTCTTCTGTGGCTCTTGGAAAATCTACTGTTTCTACCCACTTCATCACATAATCTGTGGCAACCAGTATGTAGGCCTTTTGGTTTGATGGCAGATGGAATGGACCAACAAAGTCTAATTCCCATCGTTCGAAAGGTTCTATTACCAATTGGGGCTGCAGCGACATTTCATCAGATTGACCAGGCCGACCCATCCTTTGGCAGCTATCACAAGCCTAGGCATATTTCATAGCATCTTTAAAAATGGTGGGCCAATAATAGCCCATCTATAGTACCTTATGCCCTGTCCTACGATCTGCGAAGTGTCCCCTGCACGGCTCGTCATGATAAGTCTTTAGGATGTCATAACTCTCAACCTCGTGAATGCATCTGTGTATACACATATCAGACCCTATGTGAAAAAGATATCCACCAATCCAAGAGAATCAGGTGCTACGCTGGACAATTTGTTTCCTTTCCCTTGCTATCAAATGCCTGGGCAGCTTTCCCATTGCTAGATAGTTTGCTACATCTGCATACCATGGCGTTTTAACTGCCACGACAAACAAATGTTCATCTAGAAATTGGTCATCCACTGCCAATGGGTCATTTATCTTCGGAACTCGAGACAGAAAATCAGCCACTGGGTTTCCTTCCCCAAATGATCTTTGATGGTGATATCAAACTCTTGCAAAAGCAATAACCAACGAGTCACTTGACCATTTGTAATAGGTTTGTTAGCTAAATACCTAATGGTAGAGTGATCAGTATACATAAAAACTTGATAGCCAGTTATATAATGTCCAAATTTGTTTATGGCATAAATGACAGCTAAGAATTCCTTTTTTGTTACTGTATAATTAAGTTCAGCAGCAGTAAGATTTTTGCTGATATAATATATAGCATAAGGTTTTCTGTCCTCCTCCTGGCCAAGGACAGTGCCTATTTCTACATCTGATGCATCTGTGGAGATATGAAAAGGCAGCTCCCAGTTAGGTCCACGTAATACTAGTGCCGTCAAAACTAGTTTCTTTAAATCTATAAAAGATGTGTCACATTTATCAGACCATTTCAAATCAACATTTCCAGTTAAAGAATATAAAGGCGCAATAATTTGTGAAAAGTTTTGGATAAACCTGCGATAATAGCCTGCATATCCAAGGAAGCTACGTACCTTTGTCTGATTACAGGGTGTAGGCAGTAAAAGAATTACCTATATCTTTGCTAGATCTACATGTATCCTTGCTGCAAAAATATAATGTCCCAGGATTACGCCTTTGGTCATCATCATGTGACACTTGACATTGCTTAAACACAACCTGGTAGAAATGCATCATTCCAAAACCTTTTCTAATGTTTGTAGTGCTTGATCAGAGTCATCCCCATATGAGGTAAAGTCATCCATGTAAACTTCAAGACCTTCATTTATCATATCAGCAAAAATGTTGAGTATAGCTCTTTGAAACATAGTTGGGGCATTGCATAAGCCAAATCGTAACACTCTGTAAGTGAATGTACACCATGGACAGGTGAAGGTTGTTTTGTCTTGGTCTTTAGGGGAAATTTGAATCTGATTGTAGCCACTGAAGCTGTCTAGAAAGGAAAATAACTACTTCCCTGCTAGAGTATCAAAGACTTGATCAATAAATGGAAGAGGGAAGTGATCTTTCTGTGTTGCCTTTTTCAATTCCCAATAATCCACACAGATACACCACTTCCTATTTTTCTTGGGGACAACTACCAATGGAGAGACCCACTGGGTTGGATATGGATTACCTTCCCAAACAAGAGTAAAAGGAGAATTTGGCCAGCCATTACTCAGAAAGGACTGAGTTGGCTAGGGTGTCATAGGGAATGGCTAGGATTGCCAATTCGAGTAAGGTGATTGGCCTTGCCATGCTGCCCCAGGGTTTTGTTGCTGATTAAATGGTGAAGAAGGAAAAAACTGGGATGTGTCTTGTGACATACCTATGGGTTTGGCCTGCCACTGTCGACGCTGGTTCATTAAATATACTAGCTCTGTCTCTTCTTCTGCTTCTTTGAAAACTGATTTCAGCCCTGGAAGTGATGGACATTGTTCAGTCATGTGATCCTTGGCGTAGATGGCGCATGTATGAACCATATCCAATGGACACTCCCATTGCCTGTGCTTCTTCTAGCAGCATGGGCAAAAAATGACCAAGTTCTGTTCTGGGAAGGCTTGTTTCTGTTTAGCCTGTAGGATGTCCAACTCCATTGTGAGGGTGCCTAGGATGTCCATCTTGAAGTCTTCTAGGAGGTTACCAATTTCCATTCTTGTTATGCCTCCATTGTGTGGTTTTCTTCCTCTGGTCATAGGATCTCGACTTCTTGACCCTGTGCATGTGCTTCCTCGTGAACACCTAATACACAAGTGAATGATTTCATCATAATCTTCTTGAGAAATATCTCCTTTCCCCATCAAATTTAGAGTTTCTATCCATTCTTCTTTCATTCCCTTAATTAAGATAGCTCTCAGGACTTCTTTTGGTAAGGTGGTGTGAGGATATCTCTGCAAATTATAGTGAAACCATTCAACATATTATTCTAGAGTTTCATTATCATTTGTAGCCATCTTAAATATTTCATCTTTTAATTCCCTAGTCTTGCAAAAGTCCTGGTATCTTGTGAGGAAGGAAGTTTTCATATCATCCCAAGAGTTAATAGTACATCTGCCTAGACCCATGAACCATCTCAAGGCTGATCCTTTAAGAGTAGAAGGGAACAATTTTAGTTTTTGAGGGTCGGTGGTATAGTCATATCCTCTGTAGAGGACATCAAACTCAAATAGGAAGGCATCAGGATCCTTAGTTATCATCCCATGAAAAGTTGGGATGCTCTGTAAGGGAATAGATTTTATCAGGGCATTGGCCACTTGGTTGACTATGGGGTATTCCAATGTCGAGGTCTAACCTTGAGGTGGTTTATTTTCCATTTGGTAAAAAAAGTGCCAATATCCTTCAGGCATTTCAGGGGGTGCTATCTGAGTAAGCGTAGGATTCAAAATCTGAGTTGGTTTTGTTGCACTGACTATATATAAGATCATAGGAGATCCTTGTTCAGACAACTGAGGTCATGCCTTATCAATTCCACTGGTTTCTCCCTCTCCTTCTCTTAAGTTACACGATTTTCCCTCTTGTAGAGGATCAAAATGTAAATTTGTTGTAACCTGAAGAGTCTGTTTAGATCCTCCAATTTGGACTTGAATCTCAGAGTAGGTTGCAGATGGTGAGCCTATTGCCTGAGGGATTATAGAAGGGCCTTTCCTAGATACAGTCTGAAATCCTACTGATGCTTGAGACTCTGTTTTTATTATGATTTCATCTATAAAAGTTGTTCTCCCAAGGTTCACCGAACCCTTGGGTTTTGTGGATTTATCTGGAGGCTTCTGATCTTTTTCTATCTTTCTATTCCTAGTCATTCATAAAAATACTATTCTTATTTAACCTCTCTGCATTTGCTGAAAAGCGGGTTGGTGAGCAAGCACTTTACTTGCTAGTTACACAGGTTCTTACCTCCCATTTTTAAAACCCAATTGTTTCACAACAAGATAGAAGGAAATCACTTTGAAACACTCTCCCTAGCAACGGAACCAAAATGTTGGTGCACTAAGATGTATTATTAAAAGAAAACTTAATTCCTACATTAATCATCAACCCAGGGCAAGTCTTTTTATTTCAAGAGTGTCAGCACTATGTACGCAGTGAATTCAGAGGTCAACTTATAATGAAAGAAATTGGAATCGTTGCAATTTCTAATGTATATCTCTTTAAATTCAATCCAAAACAACCCTGAAAGGTGTTATCACCTGGATTGAACCTCAGGCTAAAGGAAGGCAATGCTAGGGTAACCACAAACCATGCTTAGCCAAGTAGCTATCCCTACTAGGTCAGGAGAGGGCTCTCTCCATGAGGATCTCGGCCAAGATGACTGGATCAGGAAAAGGATATTAGGCTAGGTATATTAGCACAAAGTTTGATTTGATTTTGAAGGGGTTTTGCCGGATTAGGAGGAGATGGACAGTTAGGGCTAGGGAATTAGGTCAAAATTGCAGGGTGTTCAATGGGGCAAGGTAGGTATAAGGCTTAGCACTCTAGGGTTTGATAGGTGAAGTGTTTTAAGACCGGTGAGAAGCTAGGAAGAGCATGTGATTACCATGGGTCCTTCCCAGACTATAGAAAACATATAATGGTGAATATTTCATCAAAGTAGAGTAGTGATGTTATGAATTTTTCCTATCAACTTGAAAACATTCACTTAGAAGTAATGAAATGATTAACAAAATACAAAAAAATACTAACATATGATCACAAGAGAAGAAATTGTACTAAAACTCCATACCACATGGATCCCATAAAAATAGTTGCAATTCTTATTAATCTCCTGCTAAACTTCTACAAAATGATGTACAATCAATGTCTGAGCATCCAGTTGAGTCCAACCCTTTACAATGAGAAAGAAGAAGAAGATATAGACATGAATTCAACCTCCTCCCATCCTCAAGGGTCAAATCCCTAAGATGAGGAGCTAATCTAACTAATACTGAACAAGAAACAAGAATATAGGCTTCTCAACAACTTGCCTCTAAAAGTGAAAAACTAATTCATTTGAGCTCAAACTAACTTCTAAAGCAATGAATCTACCCTCTATTATTATTTATATATCATATTTACATGCCAAGTCATCATTTACAAAGGTGAAATATCCTCCATGAGAGAGAATCCGTGAACACAGTAAAAAACTAGAAAAATAGCCATCCTGAGCAAAAACTGCCCTACGCGCAGTGCCACTTTCATGTCCCTTTTGGAGGCCTTCCTTGCATCCAAATTGAGCTCATGATAGCTCATTGGAAATGTCTTCAAGTATAATTTCCCCAACACCTAGAACTTCTTAATTTGAACCTCATTTGACCCCTCAAAACTTGATTCTCCCAAGACTGCTTCTGTGTGTCCAAAAAGTGGCAGAAAGGTCATTTTTAGGGTTTTTTTTTACCTTTTGGTGGACCATTTCTGCCCCAAAAACTTTGAAAATCTCTAGGGTGCATGTCCTCATCGCTCTGAATCCAAAAATGCAAACCATTTCTCATTTGGGTGCCCCTAGGAAAAGTGCAACACCACTTCCTGAACACACAACGCCACTTCAATATCACTTTTGGCTTTCTTCCCGATGTCCAAAGTGAGCATGGGATAGCTCATTGGAAAGCTTGTCGAGTCTAATTTCCAGAACATCTTGCATTTTTCAATTTGGAGCTCATTTTCCCTATCAAAATATCAATCTCCCAAGACTGGTCAAATTGTGCAAAATGAGGCTACCAAAATGCAGAGTGTTGTTTCTGTCAACTTTTGGAGGTCTTCCTCAACTTCAAATTGAGTTCATGATAGCTTATTGGAAATATATCTATGTTGAGTTATCATTTGAATCATCAGAAAAGTCATTTGGTCATTCCATCTAGGAGAAAGCTTGATTTTCCCAAGGTCACTTCAGAAGTGCATCAACTCTGCTGAGGCAAATGATGTTTTGTATGTTTCTCCCAAACCATGAGACTTGTGTAAAAACGAAATTTTTGTTTTCTTATTGGGTCTATGGTGGACAAAAACCTCTCTCACTTTTTTCAAATTCATCTTTTCTTGCTCAGAAACATCATTTGAATAAAACCTATCCTGATGTGTGGAATAGGGGATTTGTAGAAATGAAGGGAAATGAATGGAATGAGGAGCTTCTAATTTCTTGAGAAACTTTTGAGAAGTAGGGAGGGATGTCAGGAAGTAGGGGAAAGTGCAATTTCAAGGATTGAGTGAAGGGAAGGGGTCCAAAAGGGTAAAAGAGAGGCCTAACCTAGAAAAGTGTCAAGTTGTAGCAATTGGCTAGGGTTTGTGGGAAAATGATGAATTTGAGGGATATCAGTGATGGGGAGTGTTTAAGAAGGTATATTAAGGATAGGGGAAGGTGTATGAGCATCAAGATACAAGTTTTTTTGATGATTTGACCATCCAAGAAAAATTACCTTCAAAACCCTAGGAGAGGGAAATGAGCCTTACCTAAGCACAACTAAAGCGCCAACAAGGTGTAAAATGACCCATTGGAACTTGAAATAATGATGACAACTCTTTGAATGATGGTACACTCATCCGA
Source organism: Pinus tabuliformis (assembly GCA_031772625.1). Taxonomy (NCBI): domain Eukaryota; kingdom Viridiplantae; phylum Streptophyta; class Pinopsida; order Pinales; family Pinaceae; genus Pinus; species Pinus tabuliformis. The sequence continues at coordinate 469,318,479 of CM062808.1, read as the reverse complement.
ATGGTGACATGGAACAATACTTGGAAAACTTAGGAAGGAGTGAAAACAATCCTAGACCTAATACCTAGTGACCAAATTTTACTTGAAGACTCACTGAAATGACAAAATTTGACTTTGACATCCTAAGACCACTTTGTAAGAGCATGTTTGATCGTTGGTGGAAGGCTGCAAATACTAACACTAACATTGGCTCCATTCGGGATGGTAGCTCCTTGGAGGTGCCAAGAACACCATAGACCAAGTAGCCTTATCCATTGGGCATAGAGTAAAAAAAACTCAATCTGAAATACATGACTAAATACTGATGACTCAAAGACACAAACTGAATTTTACTCAACTAAAAACTGACTCGATACTAAAACACAACTGACAAACTAGAAAAGATGCTCAAAATGGAGCTTATTCAATAAAACATATTCTAACTTTTCCATTCATCACCTGATAAAGTGAAATGAAACAACCAATGCAACCAAGTAAGAATTTTGGCTGCTGTTTGAATTCTTCGTTGGTGCTTGCTTATGAGAAACAATAGAGAACTACTGAAATGCAACTCCCATGAAAACTTGTAAACAAATCCAAATTTTCCCAGATTGAATAATATGAATTCTCTATCTGACTCCAAAAATACTACATAAGGATCTTGAAATTCATGTGCACTGGGACTTAGCCCATCCAATGGATTACTTTTCTTCTCCTCATACCATGAATGCAAACTTTCATTTGAGCTTTGTGACGAGACTCCTGCTGAAAATGACAAAGAAACCAGCTGTCGGATCAAGTTTGTATCAATACTTTTTTCAAGCTCATAGTTAGCTAATGGAGGACTTTGACTGCAAACATCATCCAACACATTAGCTATTGGATAGTGAAAAAATTGAAAAGACTGTTGCAACCCATTTTCTATTGGTTACAATGATATTGCATGATTTTCTACAGGCTTCTCATCCTTTATTGAAGATATACTATGCAAATTTTCCTTCAAAAACTGAAATGATTCAAAACATAATGGTACGGAATCATCTTGCATCATTTGATCATATGTTCTAGCTTCCAAGTCTTCATCTGAAACCTGAAATTTGATGGCATTTGGGGGTTGCAAATCTAGATATGAGAAGTCTTGAACAAGGATTTCATTGCCCTCTAGATGGTCCAGATCAAAACTTATCGACAGTTGATTTATGATTGCATTAAAGTTGTATTTGATGAACTAAAACGAAGTAAAACAAAGAGGCAAAGATCCTTCACTTACTTCAAAATTTTCTACACTTTCCTCCTCACTTCCATAGTTGATATCCATCAGTTGATCACCAAGCTGCTAAAAGTGAACTTCCTCCTTCCACAAACCAGCTGTCGAGTTGTCTACAAGACTAGCTTTTGTTTGGAGAACATAATCATCATCATACTAATAAAACTTAGGCAAATCATTAGTATAAAACACATCATCAAGCATACATGTCAAATCAATAGATCTCTATTCTCCAAGATGATATATAAAACAATCATTATCAAATCTATGACAACTGGGATAAGAAAGAAAATGTTTTGGACCAGCAACTTGTTTTTCTTCAATCAGCAAGCCATGGTCATGAACATCATACTCATTCCTTGTGGTGATATTTTGCATCATCTCTTCCACTGCACTTACGAAAATCTCGACCTTTACCTCTAAACATGTCAATTCCTCTAGATCTATGTTCTTCATCTCTTCTTCCTTCACTTTGCCCTTCTAATCAGCAGATTAGCCTCTACATCTACTGCATTGTTTTGCATCTCTTCAAGTGTTGCAAGGTTCCTTTCTCTCAGTTGAAACTCCATTTCTAGATCAAAGGCATCTAGGTAGTGCAAGAGAGCAGATCTAGGAGGAGGCCTTATATTAGCAAGCATCGGAAAATAGACTTGGTTAGGCCTGGCAAAAAATTGTTGTACTGTCTCCCTTGGTAGTCTTTTCAGCTAGCTATACTCTTCTAGAATCAAGAAAGGGTTTTGTCTGACCACCCACTTGTCGAGGAAAACTTTGATGAACTACTAGAAATATGAGATGCTCACATCAAGCAGGTTTTGAACCAACTCTTGACTTTGCCTTGCAAAGAAAGAGCAAAAAGCCTAATACTGACATCCTCTTCGTCAACTTCAAAAAGGTCAAGAAAAGACTCAAAATTCAGTACATGTATCTCAGCAGTGATGTTGTCACAGTCACCATCAAATCTTGGTAGATATAGGTAATTATCTTTAGGGAAATCATGGGATATAGGAGGTAAAATCAGAGGCTTGTATCTATCCGGAATTTTACAAAGTATAGGAGTATATACAAAAGCTGTAGACTTATTCTTGATTTCTTGAGGCTCATCATTTTGAAGACGGTCATCATAAGATTCGAAGAAGGGTCTTGATCAAGATCAAAGGCATGCGAATATTTTGTATTCACAATCTTCAAAGAGAAAGAATCACATACAGGTCTAGGATATTTTCTCAAATACAATATACTTTGTAAAGCCTTCTTGATATTCTCGGGAAAAGAGAAGAAATAATTTATAACAAAGAACATAATGTCTTGGATGAAATTCCAACTTGAATACCTGATCTTTCCATATTGTCCTTTCATGTTTCTGCTGGTTAGGTTCATCCTCCAGTGGAGTCCTTGGATCTGATCTTGAAACTGATTTAGAGTGGCCAGGTGAATGATTTCAGCCTTCTAGTGTTTGATCGTTGTCCACCATCAACAATCAGATCTAAACTTGATACATTTTGATGATGAACATAAAAATATGTCCCTAGTATGGTCACCACTATGTTATCAGCTAGATTGAACCTCAAGCTGAAGGAAGGCAATGCCAGGGTAACCACAAACCACACTCAGCCAAGTAGCTAGCCCTACTAGGCCAAGAGAGGGCTCTCTCCATGAGGATCTTAGCCAAGATGACTGGATCAGGAAAAGGATATTAGGATAGGTATAGTAGCACAAAGTTTGATTTGATTTTGAAGGGGTTTTGCTAGATCAGGAGGAGCTGGACAGTTAGGGCTAGGGAATTAGGTAAAAATTGTAGGGTGTTCAATGGGGCAAGGTAGGTATAAGGCTTAGCACTTCGGTTTGATAGGTGAAGTGTTCTAAGACTAGTGAGAAGCTAGGAAGAGCATGTGATTACCATGGGTCCTTCCTAGACTATAGAAAACATATAATGGTGAATATTTCCCCAAAGCAGAGCAGTGATGTCATGAATTATGCCTATCAACTTGAAAACATTCACTTAGAAGCAATGAAATGATTAATGAAATACAAAAAACATACTAACATATGATCACAAGAGAAGAAACTGTACTAAAACTCCATACCACATGGATCCCATAAAAATAGTTGCAATTCTTATTAATCTCCTGCTAAACTGCTACAAAATGATGTACAATCAAGGTCTGAGCATCCAACTGAGTCCAACCCTTTACAATGAGAAAGAATAAGAAGATATAGACATGAATTCAACCTCCTCCCATCCTCAAGGGTCGAATCCCTAATATGAGGACCTAATCTAACTAATAATGAATAAGAAATAGGAATATAGGCATCTAAACAACTTGCCTCTAAAAGTGAAAAATTGATTCATTTGAGCTCAAACTAACTTCTAAAGCAATGGATCTACCCTATATTACTATTTATCTATCATACTTACATGCCAAGTCATTATTTACAAGGGTGAAACGTCCTCCATGAGAGAGAACCCTTGAACACAGTCAAAAACTGGAAAAATATCCATCCTGAGCAAAAACTACCCTACGCGTAGTGCCACTGGCCCAACGCATAATGCCACTTTTAGGTCCCTTTTGGAGGCCTTCCCAAGATCCAAATTGAGCTCATGATAACTCATTGGAAAGGTATTCAAATCTAATTTCTAAAAAAGCTGGAATTTTTGCATTCAAAGCTCAGTTGACCTTTTAAAACTTGATTCTCCCAAGACTGCTTCTGTGTGTCCAAAAAGTGGCAGAAAGGTCATTTTTAGGGTGTTTTTTGACCTTTTGGTGGACCAGTTCTACCCCAAAAACTTTGAAAATATCTAGGGTGCATGTCCTCATCGCTCTGAATCCAAAAATTTAAACCATTTCTCATTTAGGTGCCCCTAGGAAAATAGCAGTGCGAGTGGCGCTGCACATTGCGCCACCTCTTGAATGCGCAACGCCACTTCAAGCTCACTTTTGACTACCTTTACGGTGTCCAAATTGAGCATGGGATAGCATGTTGGAAAGCTGGTCGAGTATACTTTCCTGAACATCTTGAATTTTTCCATTTGGAGCTCATTTGCCCTGTCCAAAGCTCAATCTCCCAAGACTGGTCAAAATGTGCAGAATGAGGCTGCCAAAATGCAGAGTGTTGTTTCTGTCAACTTTTGGAGGTCTTCCTCAACTCCAAATTGAGCTTAGGATAGCTCATTGGAAATATCTCTGTGTCTAGTTATCTTATGACTCATCAAGCAAGTTATTTGGTCACTCCATCTAGGAGAAATCTTGATTTTCCCAAGGTCACTCCAGAAGTGCATCAACTCTCCTGAGGCAAATGATGTTTTGGACATTTCTCCCAAACCATGAGACTTGTGTAAAAACGGAAAGAGGTTTTTCTTCTTGGGTCCATGGTGGATGAAAAACTCTCTCACTTTTGTCAAATTCATCTTTTCGTGCTCAGAAACAACATTTAAATAAAACCTATCCTAGTGTGTGAAACAGGGGATTTGTAGAAATGAAGGCAAATGAAGGGGATGAGGGGCTTATAATTTATTGAGAAAATTTTTGGAAGTCGGGAGGGATGTTAGGAAGTAGGGGAAAGTGGAATTTCAAGGATTGAGTAAGGGGAAGGGGTCCAAAAGGGAAAAACACAGGCCTAACCTAGAAAAGTGTCAAATTGTAGCAGTAGGCTAGGGTTTGTGGGAAAATGATGAATTTGAGGGATATCAGTGATGGGAAGTGTTTAAGAAGGTATATTAAGGATATGGGAAGGTGTATGAGCATCAGGATACAAGTTTTGTTGATGATTTGACCATCTAAGATAAATTACCTTCAACACCCTATGAGAGGGAAATGATCCTTACCTAAGCACAACTGAAGTGGAAACAAGGTGTAAAATGACCCATTGGAACTGGAAATAATGATGACAAATCATTGAATGATGGTACACTTAGCTGAATGGTGACATAGACTAATACTTAGAAAGCTTAGGAAGGAGTGAAAATAATCCTAGACCTAATACCTAATGACCAAATTTTACTTGAAGACTCACTGAAATGACAAATTTTGACTTTGACATCTTAAGACCACTTTGTAAGAGCATGTTTGATCGCTGGTGGAAGGCTGCAAATACTGACACTAACAAAAGGAATTCATAACACACTTTGCAATTCTACTTAATCTATTCTGCAAACAAATGAATCTGAATACAAATAGAAAGAATCACACTCAGCAGTCTAACTCGTATTGAAACCAATTCATTAATATGAAAGAGAGCTATGACAATTGAACAACAAATAACCATAAAAGCATCTCATGGAAAGTGATCAATTCTAACTTTGAAATCTATGATAACGTTACTTAGAATGAACAACAATCTAATGCTGGAATTAACATAACCAATTCAATGAAGAGCATCACGCATATATAACACACATCGAAATATTGAATCTTGACTAAACAACAAATGCAAATAATAATCGTCGATCCTCACGATAATCAGAATGATACTAACTTCACAAACTAACAATAATAAATAGTAAATAATAAACATACATGATTATAACACAGTTGGAGCAGTAGATTTTCTCTTGACTGGGCCCAAAGCCTCCAGAAGTCCCCGCTGTTATATACTCAGAATACGATTATGAATTAAATGCAATGTTCTTCATCAAAATAAGTAACAGAGTTACAACATCACCAAGATGAAAGTGTTATATGTCCAAAATAATAGTTACAATCTGCGAATTCCTAGACTAGTTGTTCAATTCGCCTTTAGGGTTTATATAACATTTGGAAAAGTAAATAGATAGAAGTGAATCCTCAGGATCAGGGGATCCTGAGGATTTCGCAACACTCGATCTGATTTCATCATAAAATAGCATTGGTCTACCTGGTCTTCCGCTGTCTTCCTTGCCCCAGACACTGTCTTTTTCCTTTACTGGCTACTGCTATTCTGTCGATTTTGAATAGCCATCGTCCAATCCGCATCTTTGCACATAAAGATAGTGAAAGTCAGTTTTCCATGCCCATATTTATCTAATTTGTTACTACTCAATTTTACCCAGCTTCAACTATTGTTTCCTCTATTTTCATCCATAAAACAAAGATAAACATGTGAATTCAAATGCTTAATCAAGCTATTTACGTGGAGAAAACATACCTTTTTCTCGGCCCAACAGTGAGGTCCCTAGAAACACTTTCGATGACGAGTTCTTCTCCTGGTGAGAACAACAAGTCATATTTGTTGAGGACTACCCCTATGCTGGCATGGATTTTAGAGGAGACCCAGATTTGGTGTTGCCACCGGATGCAGCGTGGGGAGCCATAGGTAAAAATGTTTTCAATTTTTTGAAATGTTTAAAAAAAAATTAGATTTTAAGTATAAATAAACTGAAAATATTTTTGATGAGACAAATACTTACAAAATTATCATGACACAAATATTGGACCAGTAAGACCTACAAGTCTACCTAGGTGTTGGGCGCGGGATCCCCCAAGGATAGTTTTGGGGCTAAAAGCCCATATTTTGGTCAAATTTTGTAATCCAAGTGTAAAGACTCTGCATTTTGTGGTCGTGGAGCATGTAGGTGTTAAAGAGTCATAGGGTTGTCTGCTGTAGAAGATCTACCCATGGTTCGTGGAACATGGAATTGTATAAATAGAGTTAAGGTCTAACTAGTTTGATAAAAACGGGAAAAAAAGATATGATGTATGAGAGATAGCTTTGAAGTACAAGTCTAAGTCTTGGGTCGTAGCATAGGTAGAGGCTTTGCAGTTGAGTGTGCAAAGGCCTAGGGTAGAAGTCTGCAGCTGAGTGCACAGACCCCTGTAGCTGAGTGCGCAGGGCAGGTCGAGTTTGTAATCATCCAGAATTATCAATAAAGAGAAGTATTCTACAATTTATGCATCTTTATTTCCTTTTTATGCATTTGGTTATGTTGGGTATGAATTTCACTTATAATGCTTATATGATGCACGAATATATGTAATTGTGTTGGTTAAGTGAACGCAAGTAAGAACATTTGTTTACGTGAAGCTAACTAAGATCGGTTAATAAGTTAAGTAAGACACTTAGCCTAGTTTGGGAGATATTGCAGTTCGCTACCCTAGCAGCGTGAAAGTACCTCAGCCCTAGGTTAGGGCTGCACGAAATCCGATTGTACCCTTTCGCAAAGGTGCTGAAGGGTGGAACAGAGGGCTAAGCAACCTGCATGAAGGCAGGTATAGCCAGAATAAATTAACATCAAAACCATCTCAAGGGTGTGGAAACTTGGTTCCAGCATCCCCCCATACTGCTTCAGGTGAGACTTCAATCCGTGCTCCGCGAGCTGATGCCAAAATGGCCAGTAGTGTAGGGATTTGTTTGGCTAACTAACAATGAACCTGGTTCAGGCCACCTCAAGCCAACAAATGGTTTCATTGCTAGGACTAGAATCTGCATAAGAGATGTGCGATGTCGTATCACTGGAATCCAACTAAGAAGGAGATTGGAGACTGGTTGGATAGAAAAATCCACGAATTCACAACACAGGAGAACAGAAACCTGCGATTAACAAAGGAACAGTGGTTGGACTGGTACCTGTATACAGAGATCCATGAGATCTTTTCCTACTCTTTCCCTATTGAGCTATACGAGTGGATCGCAAAGCTAACAGATAGCCAAAGAAGGTGGAAACTTGACAGTCCTATTGTATGGACCCTAGAGCTAGTGAGAAGATTGGAAGCATTGGAGGATAAGATCGCTCACATTGTCGATCATTGGTTCGATCACATCATAGGAGGATTTGTTATTGAATTCGCAGTCGATACCTTCGTCAGTTATAGTGAGGTGGAGTGACACTTTTTCAAAGGACCGCGAGGTAATTACGTAAAATCTTTGAATACATGGATTAAAATGTTGTTGTGCAAAAAATGGGTTATGCAGCTACCTTGATGTTCAGGACTATGCGAGGCGGAAAAATTTACAAAAACGAAGGAAATAAGGGTCCAGAGTATAGCCCCTTGATTTCACCTCCGTGAAGGGACGAAGAAGTGATAGCAAAGGTTTCTCCATGAAGCACTATTTAGTTAATAAGAGAAGGATTCCCGTGAATTCCACCTCTGCCCACACTACCTTCGACTTCACCGCCATTGCCTCCAACTTCACCCGTACCACCTCCACCGTGGTTCAGTGTGGAAAATATAGTGAAGTTTCCTTTGTTTAAAGGCTTGGGAAATGAGGACCCGGACCAATTCTGGTTCGTTGTGAGGGCTGTATGGGACGCTCAAGGTGTTACAGATAACCACATAAAGAAGATGACATTGGTTAGTTCTCTGCAAGATCACGCGCTAGTACTCTAACGATAACCCAAATGCTGGAATAGCAGACATCTAGGCAACAGTAAATAGGGAATTTAGCAGGCCTAAATCTGAGGTGCAGTCGATTGTGGGATTCAAAGAGATTGTGATGCGACCAGACAAGACACCTTGGGAACTAGATTAGAGGTTGAAATGTACAATCCATGAAGCCAACATGAATTCGACAAATGGACAACATCACGAGTAGTTTGCGGCTTCGCTATTACCACACTTAAGGAGTGCGTTGTCGCAACATAAGATAACAACTCAGGAAGAATCCTTGGAGATTTACATGAGACTACATGAGACCTTGATGCAAGATCCTAATCTAGGAGTTCAATAAATCCATGCACAACTGAAGAATTTGTGCCTTGAGTAGCAAGGTTTGAAGTAGGACAGGACGGTTCGACCAGAGGTACACGAGGAAGTATGGTGCTTGAAATACAAGAGTCATGGTCATGACAAAGATCATTTCTTAGTCTTTGTGAATTACCTTGCAGGGGGAGGACCTATGCCTTTAAGGCCAGAAGCTCAAGCAGGACCTAGCATGGGGCCTCCATTATGGTGCGCTACGTGTCAGGTAGCTAGAAAAAATGCCATAGATAACAGTCACTTGCTACAAAAGTATGTACAAGCACCGCAACAGCTGTTCTGCAACTTTTGTAGGTCAGTAGGACATGATGAGCGTACTTGCAGGAATTATGAATTGATGATGGATAGAACTCCTGCCTACAGGGTTCAGGCCGAAATGCAGCACCTTGATCAGAATGCAGGGATGGCACAAACATGATTTCAGGGGTGTGGAAGAGGCCAAGGCAGAGGAGGACCTGGTAGAGGTCATAGATAGTTTATTTGCAACAATTGCGGAGGACTGGGACACTATGCCTGCAATTGCACTAATCCAACACGTCCGTTGTGTAAGTCTTGCACATTGTTTGATCATGAAACAAAATATTGACTTATGCTGATAGCTAGGATACGAGGCAAAGGGGTGCTACCACCTCCACTGACTCATAACTTATAGATGATGAGCTCTGAGCGGTGCGAAGAAGATCCGAATGTAAACATAGTGCTCAGGAGTGGGATCGTGATAGGGGATGACTAGGGGAAATAGCCAGAAGGTAGTACATGGGTTTGCAAAGCCCTGATGAAAGAGGCTGAGCTCGATTTGGAGCGTGCTTGTGAAACCTTCATTGAAGCTAAGAAGAGTTTTGCTAAGGCCTCCACCTCAGGAAGCAAGGGCCTGAGCCGAAGGTGGACCCGTCTATGCTCACAACTTTCTTGGAAAATTGTATGAAGTTACTGCGTGAAAGTGAGGCTATGAAAGGGATACAAGAACCCATTAATAGATGCGCTGGAACCACGCTAGGTGAGCCTTGCATTGTACGAAATATTGGTAAGCATAAAACAAGGACAAGATGGGAGATGAGATTGATTGCTCAAATAGGAGAGTATGAAATGGATTAGGTCATTTTGGACCTAGGGTCAGATTAAAATGTCCTGCCGAAGCAAACTTGGGAGCGAATGGGGAGACCTGCATTGCAATGGCCTCCGATTCAGCTAAGGATGGCGAATCAGTAGAAAATCATCCCTATGGGGTGGCTATAGGGGCTGACCATGGATATTGAGGGAGCGAGCGTGCTGGCAGATTTTGAAGTAATAGAGATAAGGGATGATAGAAATCGCTACCCTGCACTCCTGGGAATTAACTGGGAAACTAATATGAACGGGGTAATCAATCTGAAGAAGTGAAAGATGATCTTTGAGAAGGCTTGCGCTATATGAAACCAGTCCGCGATTATGAGAGTGATGATGATCTGGATTGCATCTATAAGATAACATCACAAGACCAATACTAGGTGAATCCCACTGCGGATGGATGGATTACATGGGATCGTGAGATTTCCCGCACTTCGGATTTTGACAAAGAAATAGAACGTTGATAGAACCGGTTACATGAAGTAACTACACTGAATTGCAACATGATGACCTGGTTGTTGTGCTGTGTGTCGTCAGAGGCAAGAAATCTGCCTATTTATGATGGTCTAAATGAGGTAGATATCTTTTTTGATGCATTTGAAAGGGAGGTACCACAAAAGCAGCGCTTCCAGGCCTTGGACTGGGCACTGCGCGCAACACCATCAAGATGGTGGGGTATGCACAAGGGAAGCTTTGATGATTGGCGCGAATGTAGGAGGATGATGAGAACATGACTTGGGAAGCCTAATATGCGACTGACAGACAAGTACGACGGATAGAATGATCGACGCGCGCATTTGGCCAAATGGATGCATGCTTATGGAGAAAAGCCCCAACCTAAGTGGGTGCACCTGTTTTGTCATACCCTAGATGTTATCCCAATGAATTGTTATATAGAAATAGAGCTCCACCATGGGACAGGCGACTGGGATATCCTATACAAAGGATTCATGATGACATTCAGTTTTGAGGACGGGTTTGACAATATTGATGAGGTGCTACAAGAGGTGAAAGTCGCCATCTTTAGGATACCGCAAGATCCTTTAGACCTAATTTAGCCTAAATGGGCTACCCAACTAAGTCACACGCTCGAATGTTATAATGTAACTGTTGAAGATGAGGATGAGGATCCCCAGAAGATTAACATTCTGGAAACAGAAGGCCACCGCGAGGTTCAAGGACCACAGATTGAGAACCCTGATATAACCACACCAGTGAAAACAAAACAAGTGAACTTTGGTATGGAGGCAGAACCCAAATTCACAAAGATTGGAGAGTACTGGGACAACACGATGGTTGATAAGGTCACTGAATTGCTCCATGAATACCAGGACTTATTCCCTACCAATTTTACAGATTTGAAAGGAATAATCGGAGATCTAGGAGTGATGAAGATCACATTAAAGCCCGCCACGAAGCCAGTTAAGCAGAGGCCTTACCACCTCAATCCAAAATACAAGGAAAAGGTCCGCTTAGAACTAGACAAGATGTTAGTGGCAGGCATCATTGAGCCTATGGAAGAATCCAATTGGGTAAGCCCAATGGTCGTGCAAGAGAAGAAGCAAAAGGATGAGATAAGGATATGCGTGGATCTCAGAAAACTAAATGACGCTTGTGTGCATGATCCTTTTCCAAATCTGTTTACAGATGAAGTGTTGGATAATGTAGGTGTCCAAGAACCACATTCCTTCACTGATGGGTTCTCTGGGTACCACCAAATCAAAATCGCACCGGAGGATAGGACCAAGACAACCTTTATGACTGAGTGTGGTTGTTTTCAATACACTGTAATTCCATTTGGATTGAAGGATGTGCTTGCAATCTTTTCGTGCATGATTATTGCGACATTCAAGGAATTTATTCATAAGTTCCTGGAGGTATATTTTGATGATTAGACTATATTTGGGCTGGTTAAGCACCATGTAGTGAGCTTGCGTCTGATGCTAGATACCTGTCGAAGATACCAAATCACGCTCAATCTCAAGAAGTGTCTGTTTTGCATTCCTTTTGGGAACCTATTGGGGCATGTGGTTTGCAGACAAGGACTAATGGTAGACCCCACGAAGATCGTGGTGATACTGAACTTGGAAGCACCAAGGAGTGTGAAACATATGTGCGCTACTCTGGGACATACGGGATATTATAGAAATTTTATCAAAGGAAATGCCCAGATCACCACACCGATGGAAAAATTGTTGAAGGAGGATGTCATGTTCTGCTGGAACGATGACTATAAGAAAAGCTTGGATATATTGAAAGAAAATATGGTTACCATGCCGATTCTAGTCTTCCCAGACTAGAAGAAAGAGTTCAATGTACATGTTGACACGTCATGTATAGCGCTGGGGGTAGTACTAACACAAGATGAAGGTGAAGGCTTGGACCATCCTATCGCATTCACAAGTTGCAAATTATCCAAAGAAGATAATAACTATTCTACCATTGAACGCTAGAGGCTAGCTATGGTGTATGCGCTCCAGAAGTACCGACACTGTTTGCTAGGAGGCCATTTTAAAATGTATACAGATCACTCTGCGCTGAAATACCTGGTCAATGAGCCTATGTTGGGGGGAATCTGCCGATGGCTCTTATTGTTCCAAGAGTACAATTTTGAAGTTGTTGTGAAGCCTGGATGATTGAACGCAAGACTAGATCATCTGTTGCACATCGAAATAGGGGAGGAACCTACTAATTTGGAGGAAGGATTACTTGATGCGCTGCTATTTGCAGTACGTGTCACGAATGGTCATTTTGAGGATATAATACACTTCCTAACAATGGGAACTGCACCGAAGGGTTACATTGTCCAACAAAATAAGGAATTAGTGGTGCGCGCTACATATTTTTCTATCATTGTTGGGAATCTATAAAAAATGAGGTCTGATGAGATATTGCAAAGGTATGTACCAGAGTTCAAGAGAAGTAGCATCCTTGCAGATGCTCATGGAGGCACCGCGAGAGGACACTATGCAGGGAGAGAAACCACGTAGAAGATTCTAAGCACAGGGTTGTGGTGGCCAACCCTTCATCAGTATTCAAAATCATATTGCAAGGCATGTGATGTATGTCAGAGAACAGGTAGGCCATCACAAAGGGATGAAATGCCTTTAAATCCACAAATGACGTTGCAACCTTTCGAGAAGTGGGAAATAGATTTTTTAGGACCCATTCAGCCACAAGGGAAGACAGGGGCGTGGTATATCATCACCGCGACGGAGTATTTGACACAATGGGTGGAGGCACAGCCTGTGAAGGATTGCACAGGGGCGACGGCTACAAAGTTCCTATTTGAGCATGTATTGATGTGATTTGGATGTCCAAAGATTTTGATGAGTGATCGGGGTACACACTTTCTAAATCAAACAATTAGCGCGCTAACAAAATAATTTCAGGTATATCACCAGAAGAGCACACCTTATCACCCATAGGCTAACGGGATAGTGGAGGCATTCAACAAAGTGCTTGAAAACACGTTGACCAAGGTTTGCAACACTCAGTGAAAATATTGGGACCTACGCATACCTGTAGTGTTATGGGCTTATTGGATGACGTGCAAGAAGTTAACGGGACAGACATCCTTTAGGCTAGTATATGGGTTGAAGCGGTGATGCCTATGGAATACATCATGCCTAGTCTACGCATAGCAATGCTCACAGGTATGATGGATCACAGAGCCTTGGAAGAGAGGCTCACACAACTGGATGAGATCGAAGAGGAAATATTTTTGGTTAGATTTCACCAACATGTCCAAAAGCAGCGTGAAAAGGCATGTCATGATCGACACATCAAGCTGCACATATTTAAGGTAAATGATCTGGTTTTGTTGTATGACAGTAAGCTTGATAAATTTCTAAGGAAATTCACAATGAACTGGTTAGGGGACTATGTTATTAAGGATATTACCAACTGTAGCACTATCCATTTGGTTAAGTTGAATGGAGATCCCTTCCTAAGAAAGGTTAATGATAACCGATTGAAGCCATACATAAGTGGCCCGTCCATCTGACTATGCAATAGAAGCACAGTCTTAGCACTCCAGATAGCTGAAAGGAGGCGCAGGACTATAAACTAAACTGCCCGAGTGGGGGAGCTACACAATTTCAGGACTACGCGAAGCAGGGAAGTGTCATAGGGTCCGTGACAGTGCGCAGGCAGTTGCGCTACTCGTGGAAATAGCACACAGGTCTGCCAGAAAGTGACTATTAAAGTCACTGTTCACAATTTGATGGTCAGATTGTGGCCAAATGGAGTGGGCGACAGGCATTTAAGGCGAAATGTATGGATTAGATTCTTGAAAAAATTTCGCCAATCTAGCATTAATGGGTCAAATGTGGGGGGAACGGTCAAATTTGAATTCAAAAGGCCCTATAAATTACAAGTGGCTATCCAGCAGAAAACACTTGGCATTTTGAGAACTGAGTTGTTGTGTGCTCAGGTATACATGAACCAAGACCTATTCGAGACTCTGAAAGTGAATTCATTGTTTGAGAAACTACCAGAGACACTGCAAGAATTGTGGAATAGTGTTATGTCACCACCTGCAGAAGCCATGGACATAGGAGCGGTGATAGCTGAAGAAGTCGTGCAGGAAATTGAGGTAGTATAAGCTACCCCAGAGAGTGACAAAGTGGTAGTCGAAGTCCCTAAATCACCCAGGACACCGAGACCAAAGAAGGATAAGCAGACTATGCTCCTAGTGCGCATCTCACCAAGAAAACCACAAAGGACCCAGCTCACTTTGCAAGAAATGGGGAAGGCCATTAATCTGGAGGTAGACGAGGAAGAATCTGAAGAAGTCTTGGTGGATGAGGAGGATTTGGAAATGGAAGTTGAAACCTAGGGTGCAAACCTCATTACCAGGTTACTAGAATATGTTCCTTCACACAAGGGCAAAGCCAAGGTGCTAGAGGATATAGACGAGAGCAAGAGCTCCCTGCAAACTCCGTTGCTCCCAAATGACATTGTTTTTGAGGGGTCGTTCTTAGGGCGAGTTCCTGTACTAAAGTTTGAAGATTGGGACCTCGCAAACGAGAAATTCTCGCATTTAGCGAATGAGCAGTTAATGCTCCGACAGATTGATACAACTACTGGAATGATCAAATTAGAGCTGCGGAGATGGTTCAAGGGTGTAGAGAAAGTCAAGCTACTCAACCTTCTCTGGGTACTGCATTACCACCATGCCCCAATGCCACGAAAGAAAACTAAGGCGTCAAAGACATCCTTCGACCCAATCAACCTCACTGATGGGGATTTGCATGATATTGGAGAAACAGTGAGAGATGTCATCGTGGAGGCCCTCCAATAGTTTGAAGAGCAGCAATAATTGGTATTAGGGGCTCTCCTGACCGAGCTACAGGAGTTGCAGGTTTACACTCCACAGGCTGGCACAGTGTCCACCAGCCTCGTGATCAGCACTTCAACTGTCGCGGAGATGTTGCGCACAAAGGTGACCAACACGATAGTGCTACCAGAGGGGGCACTTACTTACTACGGAAAATTAGTCGTGCTCTGCAAGTGATGAGCGAGCAGCACATCAATATCGAGCAGTTGGGCCTGCAACACAATGAGGCAGTGGAACAGAATAAGAAAATCATGTAGGTAGTGGAGGAGGCTTACCGAATGGTCCCGAAGTTGGACATTCAGGCAAAAGAACTAGTTGAGGCGCGTGTTCGCAAGTTGTCCACAAGGGTGCACGACACTCAGATAGAGATGGCCAGGATTCAGCTGGAGCTGAAGTTACAGATCACATAATTGCAGTTGAGGGCTCAACCTTCAACCCCATCAGAAGTTAGGGAACAATGTGCCACCGCTGTTGCAACAACAATAGCAGTGGTCGACAGTGCAGTAGCAGACTACACATGAATTTTTGAACAGTCATTCGAGGTCCTGACCACCCTACAGGAGGATTCAAATGTAGAGCACTTGGAGATAGAGGCACGCTAGCTACAACAAAGATATGACGAGGTCAAAGGGACCACGCAGATGGTTGCCCTTACACAGAGGCTCGCATGGATGCAGGAGGGAAAGGCGCTTAAGGAACAGGTGGATGTTGCTCGGCACAAAGAAGTGGTCCTAAAAGTGTGCCTACATCCATGGATAGACGAGGCATATACTATCACAACTTCCATTGAAGGAAAGCTTGCAACACTACAGGCAACTCAGCAGAATATTCAGGGTGGCAGTTCAGCGGCAGTCACTGAGCAGAGAGTGGAAGAAGTCCAGCAGGTGGTCGCTCAGTGCACTTCTGAGGTTGCAGTCATCCAAACGGAGCTGGGAGGTCTTCGCACTAAGATCTCCACACCTGCCGAGTGGCTCGAGGGCAAGTCACGATGTTTGTGTTGGGGGCTTGTTGGGTGCGAGATCCCCCAAGGATATTTTTGGGGCTAAAAGCCCATATTTTGGTCAAATTTTGTAATCCAAGTGTAAAGACTCCGCATTTTGTGGTCGCGGAGTGCGTAGGTGTTAAAGAGTCATAGGGTTGTCCGCCCTTATTTTGGAATTGTAATGTTGGCTGTAGAAGATCTACCCATGGTCCGCGGATCATGGAATTGTATAAATAGAGCTAAGCTCTAAGTAGTTTGATAAAAAAAAGGAAAAGAAGATATGATGTATGAGAGATAGCTTTGAAGTAGAAGTCTAAGTTTTGGGTCGTAGCATAGGTAGAGGCTCTGCAGCTAAGTGCGTAGAGGACTAGGGTAGAAGTCCATAGCTGAGTGCGTGAACCCCTGCAGTTGAGTGCGTAGGGCAGGTCGAGTTTGTAATCGTCCGGAATTATCAATAAAGAGAAGTATTCTATAATTTCTGCATCTTTATTTCCTATTTATGCATCTGGTTATGTTGGGTATGAATTTCACTTATAATTCTTATATGATGCACGAATATATGTAATTCCGTTGGTTAGGTGAACGCAAGTAAGAACATATGTTTATGCGAAGCTAACTAAGATCAATTAATAAGTTAAGTAAGACACTTAGCCTAGTTTGGGAGATATTACAATTCACTGCCCTAGTAGCGCGAAAGTACCTCAGCCCCAAGTTAGGGCTATGCGAAAGATGATTGTACCCTTTTCATGAAGGTGATGAAGGGTGGAGCAAAGGGATAAGAAACCTACGTGAAGGCAGGTATAGCCGTATTAAACTGACATCACAACCTTCTCAAGGGTGCAAAAACTTGGTTCCAGCATCCCCCCATACTACTTCGAGTGAGACTTCAGTCCACGCTCCATGGGCTGATGCTGAAAGGGCCAGTAGTGTAGGGATTTGTTTGGCTAACTAACGTTGAACCTGGGTCAGGCCCCCTCAAGCTAACACTAGTTACAGGCATCATGGAAGAGACGTGGAGGGGGGCACAACTGAGACCGAAAGGACCCTTCATGATGTACATAGAAACTTGGTGAGACTAACTAACTAGGTACCTATGGAAGCCATAGAAGACCTTCCGGAAGAGATGCAGATGCGCATGGTAGGAGTGCCACGTGATTGGGTGCGACTGTTTTGATGGGTGGCGAATTATGGGCATAAGCCCTAACTCTGTAGGACGATTTTGTCCCAATTTTGTATATTATTTTGAACATAAAACTTCTATCTATGTACCAATGGTTTCACTGTGATGATCATATATATACACATGACTTTTCAATTATTTTTTATTTTTAATGTGATGAATTATTTATGTGCCAATCTAATGCTTCATTAGCGATGGAATCTGCAAATGAATTTTTTGATCATGGAATATGAATAAATGTGATATAAATAAATGATCTCTATAATAAACACACTCTCAGAAATTGGCGATATAAATAAGGATCTATCACACAATATATCTTGTTTAATTGAGATACCAC
This sequence comes from Pinus tabuliformis, assembly GCA_031772625.1. Lineage (NCBI taxonomy): Eukaryota > Viridiplantae > Streptophyta > Pinopsida > Pinales > Pinaceae > Pinus > Pinus tabuliformis. Next base: position 469,300,613 of record CM062808.1, on the reverse strand, counting down.
TAGTTGCGAATCCAAGTATACTACTAATGAATCAATACCAAGATATATTGCCTCAGATAGTAAATTAATGACAATAGTATATTCGGCAACATTGTTTGAAGCAGGACCGATACATACGCCTCTTAAAACCAACAACTGGCTGGAGGGATAATAAATCACCCAAGCCGTGGAAGCAAGGTTCCAGGTGTGTCTACTAGTACCATCATCAAACCCTATATATATCAAATCGTCCATCAGTACCTACCAAAGCAGATCAAAAATATCGACATCACTACGAAACTGATAGATAGATATGCACAAATATACAATATTTACAACCAAGCAAATGCTAGGCCGAAGCCTAAGAAAAATATATTTTAAGATAGAGCCCATTTCTGGGCTCTGCCAACTCATTTTCCTCAAAATCAACCAACTCATAAGCTTTCTTTTTCAAGACCTTTTTAACAATGAAGGGACCGTAACACATAGATTTGAACTTGCCTGCCCCCAAGGCGTATTTTTCCTGGTCATAAACCAAGACAAGCTCTCCTTCAGAGAAAACCCTAGGATGGACAGCCTTATCATATTGAGATTTTACTCTCTTTTTATGAGCTACGTTGATTATGGACGCATCTCAATGCTCCTCATCGAGATGTTCCAAATGAATGAGGTGTTCTTCAATACTAGAAGTATCAAGAATAATTTCAACAACTAATTTAAGGGAAGGAATTTCACATTCCACAGGAAAAATTGATTCCAACCCATAAACTAGTTGAAAAGGAGTAAAACCTGTAGCAACATTGACTGGAATTGGTATGCCCAAAGCGTCAGATATAACATAATGTTCCAATTAGATTGAGCTTTGTTAATCTACCTTTGCAGGATGATTTTTAGGGATTTATTCACGGCTTCAACTTTCCCATTGGCCTGAGGATAATAAGGAGATGAATGCTCCAGCTGGAAACCCAACTTAAGAGCCAATTCAGGCATCATGTGGTTCTGGAAATGACTGCCATGGTTAGTTACAATCTCTTTGGGAATACCAAACCAAGAAATGACTTGGTTGAAGAGAAACAGGGTTGTTGTATCACCATCGTTCTTGAAAGTGGGCATAGACTCGGCCCACTTAGTAAAGTAGTCAACAACTATGATGATATACTTATGATTTCCCACTGAAGGCAGATTGCAAGTAGTAAAATGAATACCCCACTTCGTGAATGGACCGACGGTAATCACAGGAAAGAGTGGAACTAGATGCATGTGCATCTTCTGAGTATAAACTTGATAAGGGTGGCATCCCTTGACCGCTTCAACACAATCCTTGAAGATCAAGGGCCAAAAGTAGTCTGCACACAAAAAAAATTGGGTTGTTGCAAGCCCAGATAGATGACGACCACAAGCTCCATTGTGGAAATCATTTAGCACAAACTCAACTTCTTCTAAGGTTAAACAATGTCTAAGGATTGAATCAATCCTGCGACGATATAAAGTTTCACCTATAGTAATATAGCTTTTATCCAAGTGACATAACTTTCTACATTCATCCTTTGAAAAAGTGAGAGGAAACTTTAAAGTCTGGAGATATATAATGATATCTCCATACCAAGGATCTTGTGAGGAAATAAGGAAAAGATGTTCATCAAGAAAAGATTCCTCATAAACTATTTCTTCCTCACAAGGCAACTTTGAGATCAATTCTGCAAATACTAATGATTTCTTAGACTTGGCTGACATGAATTCGAGATCGAACTCTTGTAAAATGACAATCCATCTATTGTATTTTCCCCCAATCACTCACCTGTTGAGAACAAATTGAAAAGGATTGACAACTACTAAGACAAAAGTTTTTCTAAGCATAATATAATATCTAAGTCGCTAGACAACATGGACAGCTGCCAAAGCTAATTTCTCAATGGGAGAATATCGCAGTTCAGGGCCCACTAGGCCTCGGCTCAGATAGTAAATTATGTGCTCAGTGAAAGCATCATCTTCCTGAACCAGAACCATACCAATAGTTGATTCTACTATAGTGAGATATAAAAGGAAGTCTCTACTATAATCAGGTGGACTCAATAAAGGAGAAGAGGTTAACACTTTTTTCAAAGTATCAAATGAGCGTTGCGCGAAATTGTCCCATAGAAATGGGATGCCTTTCTTGAGCAGTCTCATAAATACTTTAGTAATCTCAGCATAATTAGCAATAAATATCCTTAAGAAATTGGCCTCAACCTTGAAAGGGTCTACATGAATCCCTTCAGTATAAACAATAAATCCCAACAACTGACCAGACGTGATGGTGAAAACACACTTATTTGTTCAACCAGATTTTGTAAAAATGACATCGTTCAAAAATTAATCGAAGATGCTTGGGATAATCAATCCTCTTTCGAGAACGAGCAACTAAATCATCCAAGTAGGCTTCGATAATATGTTTGATATCATGGAAAGCATATGACATGGCCCACTGAAAGGTATCTCCAACATTCTTAAGGCCAAAAGGCATCTACTTATATGAAAATGTACCCCAGGGGAAAATAAAAGTTGTCTTATGTTGATCTTCTAGACGAATAGTGATTTTATTATAACCAGAAAATCCATCCATAAAAGAGAAAATCTCATTACCTGTACACTCATAAATAATCTAATCAATAAATGGTGTGGGGTAATTATCTTTAGGAAAAGCCTTATTCAAGTCCCTAAAGTCAATGCACACGTGGATCGTTCCTTGCTTCTTGTCAACCAGGACTCGATTCGAGACTCACTCAGTTAAAGGAACGGGGTATATGAAACCCGCCTTAAGAAACTTTTCAACCTCAGCTTTGATAGCTGCTGCTTTCCTAGGGTTTACCGGTCGAAGCTTCTGGCGAATAGGTTTTGAATTTTCATATTTCTTGATCTCATGCTGGACTATATATGGATCTATCCCAGGAATTTCCTCATAAGACCAAGCAAACACGTCACGAAACTCTTTAAAGAGATCGGTATAAATTCAAATTTCTTCAGGGGAACAATTAGATCCAATGAAGACATTCTCGATAATGTTGGGATTCCTAGAGATGTTCACTGGAATAGTTTTTGAAATGACAGACATGTTACCTTCAGCCAAAAACTACGCTGGAGCCAAAGGATTTAAAATTGCGTGAACATCACCAGTAGATGAAGGACTGGACAAGCTTGATTCTACTTCTGGAAAATCAGGGAGGAAATATGACCGATGATGCAAATCATCCCACGGCCTCTCAATACTCGTCATTGATTCTATATTTGCTTCTTCAGATGGAAAAACAGTATCTAGGCAATCCCATCTAGCTCCTCCGGTGAAAAAGGAGTAGGATCGAAGTCTGCAATGTTAACTATAGATTGATAATAAATTTCAGCTGCAGACATAGGAAATTCCATTCCACCCACTTTCCCCTGATCTAATGTGGTGGTAGAAGAGGGTAAGGGCCAAGGATCCGAAAAATAATGAGTTCTAAAGAACTCTCTTCGAGAAGGTTCCTTGGAAGATGAAATAGCATTAATTTGATCGATAGGAGCAGGAAAATCAAAGGTACCCATTAAGGAAGAATACACCCCAACTCCTACATTCTCAATAGGCTGCTTAGGATTATTCACTAAGGGAACAGTAGATTCAGAAGATGCATTGGATTCACCTAGAGAATAATCCATCTGATTAACCATTACAATTCTCCCTTCATGACGAAAATAGAGGATGCGGAATAACGATGATATAGTAGCATCCATCTCATAAATCCAATTTCTTCCCAAAAGGAGATTATAATCCAAATTTGCATCAACTATTTCTACTTCGATATTTACAACCTTGCCCCCAACACAGACGAGAAAGGCTGGAATAATCCCATGTGGCCTATGACAATGACCATCAAATGTTGTTAAGAGAGTAGGTGATGGAATAGCCTGAGGTGATCCAATAGCCTTCCAACATGATATAGACATCACGCATGTGGAAGCTCCCTCATCAACTATGGTTTGAAAGATATTGGTCTTTCGGTATGTATACTTGATTTGAAAATACATATGATGTGGGAGTCTCTTCTTGATATTCGACATGTCGAATGTAAGGATAAGAGAGTTCTTTAGATCTATTGCTGTGATCGCAGTGAGCAACACACTCCTTTGTGTTGGGCACAACTGGAGTACCTCTAACACTGACATGGCACAAGGACTCTGAGCCATATCTTCTACAATAGAGTAGTTTTGAGTTTCCTTGGCATTAGGGTTGATTTTCAAATGCTTTGGGAAGCCTTTCGGCATCTGAGGTATAGACTCAACTACGGGCCTCTCGATATGGAGTGGCTCTAAAACATCAGGAGTACTCTTGGCCTTAGATGATTCGGTTTCACCATAATCACGTGCCCATGTAGAAATGTCAACATGTGAACTCATCATATAAACATTTGATGGATTTTCCCCTTTTTGGTTGCCCCAGTGGGGGTACCAATACTAGCATTCACGCCAGCTAACAACTACTTCCCTTGGGGAAAATGGTTAGTTAGCACAACTTGGGAGCTAGAACACCCTTGCTGAACCAAAAAGCACTGAATGTCCTAAATCTTTGGGCAAATATGAGTCAAATGGTCACCATTGTATAACTTGCATGGAAACTTCACTTTCTTCTTGGACTCTTTTTTACCATCCCTAGCATCACTGCCCAGCTTATTTGCATTACCCTTCCCATCCTGATTCTTCTTCTTACCACGTCCTTTCTTCTTCCCATCAGATTTTTGATTTCCTTTGGGGTTATAAGTTTGAACAACAATGATAGACGAAGGTTGAGAAGGCATGGGCAGTGATGGCGATGCCTGAAAAGAAGAAGCAGTTTGCAAAGACAACTGCTGCAATTGGTTTAGCACGTTAGCCATGCTATTATCAATTTTTCTGACTAGCCCATCAGCATGGGGACCCGACTTCGGCTTGGAAAGATCAACCTTAGAATTAGGAGCATTAGGAAAATTTTTCTTAAGAATCCTAGATTGAGAATATATGAGTTCTAGCTACTAGGCTCTAAAAATAGCCTGTTCCTCGATGAATACACCGGAGAGCGATACATCCTTAGAAATTTCAGGCTGCAAAGATTTGAGAAACCATTCAAGAAGGAATTCTTGTGGAATATCAGCTTTAATGAGCCTCTTCCTTCTCCTCAATTCTTGGATGTGATCAGAAATGTGGGTTGCCTGGTCTTGGTGGAAATTAGATAAGAGCTCAGTTCCAGCATCATAACGAACAGGCAACTAAATTTGTTTAAAAATATGGTGGCCAAGTCACCAAAAAAAGTGAAGGTCCCCCCTGGAAGTTCAATATACCATTTAGCCACATTCCCAGTTAGGGTGTATTGAAATAGTCTCAACCTAATTGAATCATCAATCAGGTAGTTCGACGAACACCATAAATGGAAAGTGGTTATATGGTCACCCAGATCTTCACCAATGTTCCCTTCGAATGGGTATGTCTGATGGAAGTTTTGTTGGAACTAGAGGCAAAACCGCGTTGTATCGGATAGGATCGTTAGTCAACTTTGATAGATCTGGAAAGTTTAAAGTTGTCGGGAAAGGTAAGCATGGAGGACCTTAAGGATTCCACCCACTCTGGGCAGAATTCCCAATGTTCTGAAAAGAATATCCTAGATTTTTGAAGGCACCGGGTTGCCTGAGGTGATTCTTAGAAGTGCCTAAACCATAAGGAAAACCTTGTGGCCTAGAAAAATTTGGAGTTTGTCTAACTCCTGCCAAAAATTTTCCATATCTAGTGAAATTTCCCCCTAGTGTGGTATTAAATGGAGCAGAGAGCCCTTGGTAAGGGTTCCATGCATTAGCAAAGGGAGAAAAACTATGAAATGAACTCACGGAGGAGTACGACATATTCCCATGTTGGATGAAAGAGAACTGATTCCCGACTCCCAAGCTGCTAACAGTTGGATTAGTCTATCCTTGGAAAGGATTATAACCTTGAACTCTGGAGGGAAAAGGTATTTATCTTAGAGATGGTTAGAATGTGGTATATGACCACTCCCAAAATGGAAACCCTAAAAATAAGTTGACCCACTTGCCATGGAAGTCATAGACGTAGAAGCAGTGGATGGAAAAGTTAAGGGAACTGAAGGAATTGCGCTAGAAGGCATTCCAAAGGGGAAAGAACCAGTGTTGAAGGAAAAAGCTTGGGTGCCCCCACTCAAAGATGGAATGGAGGTAGAGCCAAAGATTGTAGTGCTAGGAGTGATTGAAGGCATGGAAATTGTACCTCCTCCTTGTATTGAGAAAGGAGTATGTTCACTAGTAGCACTCATAGTTGAAACCATGCTCCCCACAGTGGCCATCGAAGGAAAAGACCGATATAGAACAAGGCTTGAAGGCCTATCTATCAGGGTCCCGACATATAATAGAATGTCTGGATAATCGGGAGGGAGAGGAGAAGAAGGAGTCACAGGAGACTCAGGGAGTTCTCCAACCTCTATAACGTCTTCTGATTGGAAGAGGACTCTATAACGGACTGGAGTGTTCCTCTCCAAATCTCGACTTACACTAGGTCTATTCTGTGAAACAATAGCTTGAACTAGAGGATCAATCTTCATTACGTCCATTGACACTGATTGGAAATCACTGATAGAATTTATCTTATGCCTTCTGGAGGAAGGCTCTGCACTTGTAGGTGAAAGCCCACGAAGCCTCCTAAACCAACGAACTGGTCGATTAGCCATGAACTAATTAAAGACTCAAAAAATTTATAAAGTTATGGCCAACTAGGAGCAAAGAGCACTCTCTAAAAAAGTCCCTAGAAGATACAGTCAATCAAGAAACTTCCAAGTATTTCCATTCCGGGTGATGAGGATTGTACACTAAAATACAAGAAAGTGAAATCAAGGACCTTCTGAAGATAGTTTAGGATAATGACGGCCCAAGCCTACCAGCGAAGGTGACATAAACAATTACGCTAACCCCCAGACAAAATACTTTTCTAGTGCAAGTACCCAAGCTTCGCAAGGGTACCCTCCAGAGGTACTAATGAATGTAATGCAACGTCTACCTCAGGTGCCACGGGATTCCCCTCCGTAGCAACCTATGTGGTCCCTAGGAATAGAAACTATAGACACTAGTTCGTATCAAAATCCAGGAAGAACAATATTGAGGTTGGATCCAACAAGTAGGATAGGGGGTATCTCTCTTTCCTGGTCTTCACTCTCCCTTGTGCTTGACTCCCAGAAATGGAGCTTTCGTGCTCTTTCTAACGACACTAGATTTCACTCATTATTCAACATCTATGTTTAACAATTTGAGTGGCCTTGGAGAGTTAACTCTCCACTCACCTATTTCAAGGCCCTAAAGAGCTAGACTTGTTGATGTAATTAATGACAAATAAAAAAATGTTCTAGTTCTTTCTAAATTAATCGCTTAATTCTAAAAGGTTGTTCTTTAGGTCACAGGTAAAATGAGAGTGCAACTTGTGGTGTTTTGACGCAAAAAAAAATAAATCAATAGAAACTTAGCTATATGAAAATGCAGCTATTTTTCTTCGATGAAAAGATATTTCTATAAGGTTCTACGAATAAACTTGTAAAAGAAAAAAAATCCTTTTCAGAAAACACACTCCACACACTCAAAATCTAACAAAAGGACTAAAATGCCTGTAGAGCAAACTAACTTAATGCAAACTATAATGATGGTGCAAGATTCTATGGATGCTCATACAATAAGAAAATGTGTTCCTTCACAAGATCAATAGGCCAACTTGACTACAAGGAGGGCACAAATTCAATGACAAACTTCCCTCAAAACCAAGCAAAACCAATCGAAAAAAGTTCACAATTGCTCAAAAATAATGAAGAAACCAAAAAAAAAAAAAAAAAATGAAAAGAAAAAGAAAGGCAAGAACGATGTTTTTGTCTTTTTCTTTTTTAAAGAACCCAAAGAATTTTTTGAGAACACAAAGACTACTAAAATTCCAAGACCAAAAAAAGCATAAAGAGTCCCAAAATTTGCAAGTTATGCACATCATTAATATAATAAAACTTGAGACGACAAAGGACTACAGAATTGCATAGATTTATCTGAACAACGGTATAAAGGACTTCAACCAAAGAGGCACTCAAAAACCATGAAAAACAAAATAGGTCAACTAAAAAAGGAAAGAAAATAAAAGCAATCCGAAAATTGGATTATAAACAAAACTGCAACTAGTTTCTTGTTCCGCAAAGTCAGAAAAACCAAGAAATTCTACAAGAAGCCTTGAACCCAAAGCCCAAACTGAAACTTTAGTCAGAAAGAAAACCCTAGGTTGACTAATTTTTTCAACAAGAAGAAGATTAGAAACTCAAAACTTGCATGAAAGCAGAGCTTCACTGATAGTGAATGACCAGAAAACAACAAAAACCACCAGGCAACAATCTTAACTGAGTCCAAGATTTTGAAAAATTTATTCAAAATAAGGTATACGTGACTGTGCAAAGACAAAGTAGCATGTATACATGATTGAAACAAAGGAAACATGTATATATGTGAGTTTCTTTGAAAAACAAGCTTGTACACGCTACTGTATCCTCTGAAAAGCGTGTATATAAAGCACAATAAAGAAAAAATAAAAAATCCAGGCCTGATACAAAAGATCAAACTTGATGCCCAGGAAGCAAACAGGTCATAGACACTATAAAAGTAAGAAATCAGTCAAGCATGCCGTGATCAAGAAGAAACAACCCAATCTAGGAAAAACAAGAATGCTTCCCTAGTGGAGTCACCAATTCTGTTACGGGTAGAATCACCCTAAGGTCTTGGGTTGAGAACCCCAACAGAGAGAAGGGAATACAACATAAAGAGACAAACAAACAAGCAGTCCTAATACTTAAACAATTAAACTTGGTACAGAAGGTCTTACCCGTAGGTCTTACGTTTGAAGTCATTCATGTAGGGTTCAAACCTTCTGCTTCTTCCTTGCACTTTAAGAGCTGCAATTCATTCAATATAATTGAAAGCATGTTCATGATATCAAGGTTAGATCATATAAGCATGTAAGAAAATAAGCATTAACGTGAGATTTATAAGCAAATCATGACATAAATTAATGCATAAAGACCATAATCATTAGGAACAAGACATCACCTCTTTATTAATGTAAGCTAAAGAAAATAGAGAAGAACTACAACCCAAGTCTTCCGTCGGATCCAAGCGAAGCCATCCTTCGGATCCGTCCTGCCTAGGCCTCAACAATCCTCCTCCATAAGTATACACAATGATGTCATGAAGGGATGATGAACATCTCAAGAAGGAAATAGGGGTTTCCTATGACTTGGGAGTGCAGGAGGCACAAGGATATCTTCAGACTTGATCAAGGATATAATCAACTATAATACCAATATCTAATCTTTTCTCCTCCCTTAGGCCTTCCCATGGAGATGTATTTATATTTCTCCAAATTAGTTTTTTCAGTTGGGAAATAATTGGGCCACGAGCTATAGTAGGTGGGTATCAGGTCAAACCCATAAACCCCACCTGAATCAAGGGATATTATATATTTTTTAATGTTTTAACACATATATGCGGGCTGGGTATAGGCTGACCCACGTGTACATGCACTTTCGATAGGGAAAAATCACTTACGGGATTTAAAACATTGTTTTTTAGAAAATGGACCAAGTTTGATAGGGAAGGGTTGCCCTAGGCCATATCATAGAGCATCAAATCTACCAAGGGTGGTAAATGGTGCTATAACACACAGTGTTATTCCAAAAATATCTAGCAATATAACAAATTTTGGAAGTCTCCAATCACTCATGATGGCCATCTTACATGCAATAGACACCTGGAGACCATACTTATTGGGAAAATGTTTCCAAATCCGCATAGACCATCATAGCCTAAAATATTTTCTGGAGCAACGTTTATCGTCGCCATAACAAAATAAATGTCTTGCAAAAATATTGGGATATGATTATGAGATAATTTATAAGAACGACATGACAATGTAGTGGGTGATGCCTTATCATGCCAATTTGAGGATGAGGGAACCCTTCTATCACTCTCTCTACCCATATCAGATTAGATTTAATAGGCTCGTAATGAATGGTTCCCCCACCCCTCTCTGTCCCAAGTCATTAATAACTTAAGAGAATATCCTAATTCCTCATAAGACTACTCTTGGAAGGATGATATTCTTCACTACAAGGATCAGGTAGTGTTATCCCTGACCTCCACCCTTAAAACCCACATCTTGGATGAGTTGTGCTCCTCTCTGATTCCAGGACATTCATTATTTCATAAGACTTATGCACAAGCATGTGATTCTTTCTTTTGGACCGACATGAAGAATGAAATTCTTACTTTTGTAGCTGAATGTGATGTATGCCAATGCAACAAAGGGGAAATGATCAAGAGACTGGGAAACTTACAACCATTTCCACTCCCTACTTTTGTCTAGATGGATGTTTCCATGGATTTCATTTCTGGTCTCCCAAAGTCAGGCAACAAATCAATCATCATGGTGGTTGTTGACAAAATTTCCAAATATGCTCATTTTTGCACTCTACCACACCCATTTACCCCAACATTGGTGGCTCAAGTTTTCTTGGACCAGATCTTCAAACTACATGGCACGCCAACTTCCATTGTGTCTGATAGAGACCCCACTTTCACCAGCAAATTTTGGCAGGAACTTTTCAAGATCCAGGGCACTCAACTCCAACTAAGTACAACTTGTCATCCCCAAACACATGGTCAAACAGATGAAGTCAACAAATGTTTGGAGACCTATCTGAGGTGATTCACTTCAGAAAAGTAGAATTAATGGGTACAATGGTTTCCTTTAGTTGAATGGTGGTATACTACTAACTATCATGAAGCCACCAAGAAGACGCCATATGAGGCAGTGTATGGACAACTCCTACCTTCACCAATTTCTTATACCCCAGGATGTTCCAAAGTATAAGAAGTTGATCATCTCCTACAGAATCGTGATGCCATGATCGCTCATCTCAAAGATAATCTACGTCAAGCTTAGAATAGAATCAAGCAATAGGCTGACCAACATCATTCCAAGAACTCATTTCAAGTAGGGTACCAAGTATTCCTGCAACTCCAACTGTATAAGAAAACCTCTCTCAAAGAAAAGGGTTTCCAGAAAATAGCACCAAAAGTCTATGGGCCTTATCAGATACTTTAGCATATAGGAGCAGTCGCTTACAAACTAGCCTTGCCAACTACTTCAAAAATACACCTAGTCTTCCATGTATCATGCCTCAAGAAAGTGGTGGGGAATAATTGCAGGGTTCAAACAAGTCTACCAGAATTGGATGAGGAAGGCTCACTTTGGCTCCAACCATAATAGGTCCTTGATACTCGCGAAATACATCTTCGCGGTCACGCAACCAAGGAAGTCCACATCAAGTGGAAAGACACCTCTCCAAAAGATGCAACATGGGAACCATCCACTATTCTTTAGTAGTTTCTGTAGCTTCAGCCTTGAGGAAAAGGTTGGTTTTGATTGGGGGGGGGGAATGTTAGGGTCCAACCATAACCCCTTTAATTATGTAATAAGCCCAAGGGGCCTAGTCAGAGTCATATTTAGTTAGAGAGTCAATAATGCCCATAAGCAGTTAGCCACATTAATAATAATTGTAAGTGGTTGATCCACATTATAGAAAAGGGGCCACAATTAGTTATAAATGGGCCATAGTTAATAAATGAAGTGGTTAACCCATTTTATGCAAGGGACCACTAGTAGTTAGGTGTTTGGATGTCATTAAGCTATAAATAATATTAGATAGTAGGGGAAGGAATCATCAAGTCTTATTGTATTTGAGCTCTTCTCTGTTAGAGGTTGTCCCCTTGAAGAGGAAAGTGAACATTATATTCTTCTTCTGAATAATAAAATATCTTTGCAACTTGTCTCATTTCATGTTATTTTTTTGGGGGGGGTTGTATTGTTTCATATTGTTGATATTCTGGTTTTCTCATGGGTCAAGAGCATAACACTACTAGAATGATGTGGGTGATTTGAAAGAATAATCTTGCATTCACCAAAATAAAGAATGACATCATTTATCTCATATTCACACAAGCATGTAGGGTAATTGTTATATTCAATTCCTTTGGACATTGCTTAGAATGAATAGAATTTAATGAAAATAACAGGTTTCCCAAAAAGATGAGTAACAATATTGTAAACCAACATCTTTTAATTCCATGATAGTTTGTTTAAAAACATAATTTGTTTTAGCTTCATAATATTATGAAGATGAAGTTCCACCTTCCCAACTTTGTTTGCATTTTCAATTAATAATATATATCTTTTTCAAAAGGTACACTATAACCATACTTCATTTGCAGCCAAATTATGAGAGAGATTTGGTACCTGTGGGAAATTTGTGTGGCCAAAGGGAATGTATAATTAATTCAATCTCAAAATATCTCTAGCTCCATTTTCATATTCCGAAAACTCATTTCCATGCTAATGGGCCCTTCATTTTCAATAGTATATTTTAGAGATACTTGGAAATGAGAATATATATCCAATTCCAAACATAATCCTTTGAATAAAATAGTTTCCAAATATTAATATTTCCACTATGACTCTCACCATTCATATCATGCCAAGGGTCTACATCAAAATTTGATTCCATGGATTGTATGGTGTTAGATAAAAGGAGAATAAGGTTGATATAGGACATCTTCTTTGACAACAACTTCATCATTCCCATCATACTCTTGTAATAATCACGTGATAAGGTCAAACTCAAACCTCTTATCCTCCTCAAGATCATACTCATATTTTATTTCAGCCATGTTATCATCAATAGCATAACTCTCCTTTTTAGAATCATTTTCATAGACAAGGCCTCCTTTAAAATACAACAAATATGATCTTTGATTTCAATTGCAAAAAAATATTACATTCTTCATACTCTCACTCCACACCCAAATATAGGTTCCTTTATTCTAAGTCTAGAATTACCACTTTTTTCTCTCCATAAGTGGAATTTGACTTGAAAAAAAAAAAACTCTTTTATTCTATCTTTTTTAGGGTTGTCATATGCAACAACTTTACACTAGACAACACCTTTTTTTCTTTTTAAATCTAGGTCATGTTCCTGAATTTATTTATAAGACTTTAGACCAACATTATCTTCATTTTTAGTAATGCCTCCATGCATGTCTTCTTCCATGATAACCTCATCATCTTCTTAACCATATTGAAGAATAGAAACATCATAGACTCCCACATTTATGTTTTCTTTTGAATCACCTCTTTTTGATTCAATGGTTTCTTCCAAAGGGCTAACAAAACTACTTTTCTACTAGGCTACAACGAGGAAATATATATACTTATGAGATATTGGATAATCTTCCCACCAATTTGGTTGATATATAGTGGTATCCAAGGATATCCTCTTCTTGTTGTTGGAAAATTTCTTTATCAATTTCTTTGTTACCTTTAAAAAGACCAAGAAGGCTTTCCACCTATAGGACCACCAAGAAATCATGGTAAGTGTCTTCGAAACTTTGCAATCGTGTTGCCCTAACACTTGAGAAATATTTCAATCAGAACAAACATAGAACGTATGCTTTTTGGATTGCAGGAGTGCTTGAGCCAACCATTATTCCCTTGCCCCAAAGAAATAATTAATAATATCATGATGGTATTTTTCATGTCTTTACTTAAATTTTAAAATATGCATCATAAATGCCAAGACATGTAGGACAAAGAAAAAGAGACCCCTTCAAACTTTGGAAGCTTCCTATTAAACTTTGGAGGGGGATTATTAGGGTATCTTTGGATGTCCTCAACATCTAGAGAAATATAGGATACATTCAAATCCCATGGTTCCATTTTTCACCAAGTACAAATTTATCATGAGATAACAAAATATCATTGCATACCTTTTCACAATGGAGTCACCAAGACAATACTTCAAATATGAAACCTCATTCAATGTCATCTTCTAGGAAATATACTTTGTCCCTGATGACAACGTAAAAATGTTATAGAAAAAATTCACATTTCTTGAGATAAATTCTAAAAGTTCAAGAGTGAGTCCCAATGTACTCAAGGGAGGGAGTAATTGTTACCTCACCATCCCTCTTGTCACTTTTTTCCAATTAGTTCTCCTCCAGCTCAAAGGGGGCTCTACCTAGTGTGTCTTAGGGATCTAATGACCCAACTAAACCAAGTCAAGAGCCTCCTAAGGTTTCTACTTCAATTACCACCAATCAAAGGATTGAAAATTTATGGTTTAATGTGGATATTTAAGAAAGGATAACTAGGGTTTTTATGGTAATTTGTAAGGTTTAAGTTCACAGGGAAGGTCTCAAAACACACACAACCAAGGAATTATAAAAACATTAAAACCCCAACAAAATAGTTTAATGATTTAAAATAAAAAGGGGTGATTGAGGATAGAATATCAGTGACTTTAGCTTGCCAATATATTTTTGGGGATATATGGAGTTATGGAGCAATAGGCTTGGAGATAAATATAGTAGATATAGGTTGAAAGACTAGGGAAAAACCATTCATGTACCCTATAAGTTTGACCTAGGCATCCTTCTATCTCCAAATAGGGGATAAGGGAATGAGATACACTTAGTTCATTTTAAAATACCTTGATGAGAGTTTCAAAGAGGATTAGAGCATATTTCGCTTCAAAGACTATGATAGACCTACTTATGTACCCTGGAGGTTTCAGATAAGCACCTCACATCTTCAAGAATGAGATAGGGAAGTGAGCTTTACTTTGGTCATCCAAAAAGAGCTTAGTGGATGATTTGTAAAAGAGAGAAGATGAAATAACAATTCCCATGCAACACTTAATTACCATTTTCCATTAACAAAACTAAGCAAACATAACTTACTTTTTTATCATCATCCATCCAAGATTTAATAATATTCATTGATGAAAAGAAGACAATCCACATCAACAAGATCTTCCTCATAAATAAATACTAATATCCACTAATTTCCCCAACTATCTAGCCATGAGAAAATGAGAGTAAGTGCACCTTTATTTATAAAGGAGGTTCCCAACTCTCTTTACATTAAAATTTTAATTTCGCAAAACTAAAATCCCCTAATATAACAAATGGAGGGAAAAGGTCCACCTCATTAATTAAGTAATAAAAATTATAATTAATTTGGGCTATCATTTCACATCTAAAATATTTGAGGGGCATGAAACCAAAAATATGGCCCATCTCCTTAAAAAAAGGTCCTCTAAGTGTGGCATCCAACCTCAAAATTCCCTTTAATGCCGGAAAAACTCCTCTATAAATTATGCGAAAGAAACCCCAAGTATTTTCTATATGTGGGCATGGTATTTTAAGGTAGCATTTAGCCATCAAAGCTCCAATATCCTAAATCCAACACTAGTCATGTGGACTTCCAAAGTTCAAAATCAGATCATATGGCTTTAACAATGGATTATCTTCCAAATTTACCCCACAATATGGATAATTTTTGGGTTTCAATATGCAATCCTCCGCAAACTCTCCAATGTTGACAAATTCATATTCCAATATTTCCTTCAAAATGTGAACATTATAAATTATACTAACCACACTCAAAAGTGAGATTAAAAAATTTTAGTCTCTTAAATGGCCTAAAATATCACCATCCATACTTATACATTAGATCAACATCAGAAATAAAACTTCAAATCACTTGTAGCTCAACCCACTTAAGCTTCCATATGCTCCTATTTATAACAATTTTCTTAACACCATGTGTGTGTGTGTGTACTTTGGACTCCTTGATAGCTATCATTTCATTGTCATTCTAGTAAGGTTTTACTAAAAAGAAAACCCCTATTGGTTTCTTCTATATGTAATGTTCTCATCAAAATTCCAAAATGATCCAAAATATGCCCTTTTCCTGGCAAAGTAATCTTTACCAAACTTGCTAATAATTATATTCAAATCTTCAACCATATAAATATCTTCTTGTTTGCAATGATGTTGTAGATGCTTTAGATAAATATAGAGAGTACTTTCCTCCACTTCCTAAGGGAGAAATAATGTGAATCACACATTGTTTAGAAAACATGCCATTATCACTACCAATATTGGAATGATTTAAAAATTCTACTTCAACATAAGAGAGGTATAAAATAGGGAATTTCAACGAAATATCCAAGGAAAGGTCAATAACTAAGCATAGAGCCATATCAAAAAAATTACAAGTCAGATCAATGTTACCAATTGTTGCTTTTATTTCTACATGTGATCCATGGAATCACAAAACCTAGTGATTATTCTTCAAGAGTTTCCTCGCAAGAGCACATGATAAATTGACTCTACTCATCTCAAGGTTTCCTTCAGGTTCTATATATTCTTCAGCAATCATAAGGGTTGCTTTTAATCTATGATTATGAGGGAATGCTTTCTAAATAAATTTTCCACAATCACAGGTTGCATGAACCCAATCAACACTCCCAACAAGCCATTTTATATGAAAATTAATACTTAGCATTTCCTAAAGCATGTTGAGAAATTTTCACTTCCTCAAGTTAAGAACCCATTAATGTTTCCAAAGTAGAAATTTTCTCCCTCTAACTTGGATTATTAGTGTAAATCCATTGAGTAATGGGATAATTGTGGTAAAGAATCAAATTTGAAACCTTCTTGACATCTTCATTTTCTAACAAATCATGAGTTATAGTGATCCCTATCTTGCATGTAGTAGCATCCATTTCTCATGATGTCTCTTGGCTTCTTGGTCTAAGTTAAATCATGCATGACTAGTTCTTCTTTGTTGAATCATAAACTATACCTTTGAGGAGTAGACTACCCATGCCTACAAACCTCTTTTCTTTCCTTGAATTCTACTACAACAACTCGAAAGCCTTGATATCTTCAATTTACTTTGCAACTTTGTCCTCACTCTCAATTCCTAGCATAGTGTTGAGGTATATTCCTTTCAGAATTTCATCAGGACCTCACTTAGGCCATCATTTTATCCTCTTCCATACATCATTAGGGATGCATATGACTATTTTTCATCCACTACTAAGCCTTCCCTACCATTGGGTATCATCACATATTTTTAGCATTTTCTATTTTTAATAAGTTTATGTTTAGTAAGGGGTTAACACTAACGATGACATGTGATAGTGTTTGGGCACTGATTGGGTAGTGACATGGTGATTTCCTCTCCATTACTTCATCCCTAACATATCTAATATGAATTCCCTCTCTTATTTTTGGAGACTACCTTATCCAAAACCTTGTTCACTCACCTCGCAACCTTCTCCTTTGACTTTCATTATTATGTTTGGAGGATTATTTCTATTTATGAGTAATTTGAAATGTATCTTTGGTTACTTAGTCAATTTTTGTAGAGTTTAACCTTGTACACATAATACCTATAAAATGTTGACAAATCTATAGGTCAACAACTAGGGTGATTTCTCTTTACTTGATAATTGTTTGTGAACATATGTTGACTTCTTATTACTTTTATTATGCTCTTTTCATAAAACAATTACCAAAAGAATAAACCATGAATATCACAAAAAGATAATGAACACAAGATACAGACTCCAAGCTAGGGAAAAAATCCTCAAAGGGGAAAACCCAGTCAAATCTTCTCTTCTTATAGAATCAAATCAAAATGAAAAATCCAAGACCCAAAATCCCAGACCAAGACCTCCCACAAGACCCAAGTCAGCCCTCCTTCAAAGATCTTCCAACAAGTAAAAGACAACTCAAGTCAAACATAGTCAAAGCCTTTTAAACTTGCTCAAACTTTAGATTTTTGGCCCCTATAACATATTTTTGACCCCTACAATTAGCTCTGCAATTTTCAGCCCTTGAAACTTCATACGTGTGACACATACTAGGGACAATGTTTTGCATGTGTGGAAACAATTCTTCCTCCTTCAACCCTTGCTCTCTATCCTTTGATTTACACTCTTCTTCTTGACTTTCTTCGCTTGTTTTCTCTCTCTTCTTAGCAGAGAAATTGAACTTTCTTGCTTGGCTTCAAATGAGATCGAACTACATTGTATATATACACATCTAGGAGGTTTAATGGGTTCCTTTCAGGGCTAAATTGTCCAGGCATGGTTGACTTGGTATTGTAGGGACAAAATTAACAATTTTGACTCAAATGAAATTATTTTTCCACTTTCTCTCAAAAGTCCAAATGGGACTTGACTCAAGTATAATAGAATGACTCATGAAAATTATTATTTTGACTTAGTAAACCCTAGAAGCATGAGGAACATGCTTGATCCAAATAAAAATTTGACTTGAGCATGAAACCTATGCTTGAAAAATAAAATTTATTTTTCTTCTTTTGCTTTTTACATGAAATATATAATAACACAAGTACAATGATAATTATGAATACTAAACCTAGTTACATTTTCCTACACTCCCCCTTATTTGGGGAGGTATTCATAATTACATAATCGGTACAAGGATACTCTCAAATTGAAATATTCTCATAAGAAGATTCGGATTGATAAGCCATCATTAAGCATCAACATCATGACCAACATTGTTAAATTGCAATATAACAAGGCCTTGAGTAACAAGCTATAAATCTCCACAAGAATATAGCACAATGTTGGGAGGCATAAATTTGGACACCAATGCCACAACCCCTTCAAGCAACATACCCCATCCATATGTTCACCAGGTATGTCCTTCTAGGACTATTCTTATCTTGGATTCCCAATCCTCAAAAAATATCACTCCTCTACGACTACTCTTATATTGGATAACCTATTAGATCCTCAAAGAGTATCGGTCCATGAGACTACTTCCTATCTTAGATTCCCAATCCTCAAGGAGTATCAGTCCCAGATGCTTATCCAATCCTTCATTCTCCCTACTAGTGCCTTCACTAGAATTATGGCTATTAATCCTAGTCTAGTACATGACACATGGAGAATACGGTGTCTCACACCACTTCCTCTCAATCATGGAGGTAAAACTCATTCCCTCTCAATCAGGGAGTATATTCTAGCTCCCTCTCAACCAGAGAGACACAACCATAATATTCATCTTTGTCTCGTTTATCAGCTACTTGTTCTTCTCTGGATATATTAGTAGTATCTTAAAAGGGCTCCTATCTCGTACCATCATATCATAGCTGAGCCTCGATCTTGTTGGATGTTATGGAGCCAAACTCTTTCTCAATCTATCTTTGTGACAGGGTTCTTTCCATCAACCTTTTATATCACTTTCCATCAATCATCATTTGTAGTATCTTTGTCATCAAAAGTATCTAGCCAAACCAATCAATGTAGATCTAATCATAGCTTCCTTTGTCTATCTAGAAAGTTAATCGAATCCAACATGACCAACATGCTATCTTGTGACTTGCTACCTTTTCCTGCATTTAAGGTGTACACATTTCTATCATAGACTCTTCTAAGACATTACCAATTTTTTCCACTCAATCCATGTGTTTTTTAATTGAGTTTAAACAAAACAACTATAGATACACCATATTATATCAATCGGTTATCTTTTTGGTATGTACTTCTGTAACAAGTTATTTTAGGTGTCCAATTCATATCTCAAACAAATCATCAATATTAGAGTTACCAAATCATGATACCTTTTGTCAAGATGTCAAATTTTGTTGCTTGCTCCCTCTGATATCAACATCCCTTTTCATGGTTTATCTATAATCCTTCTTTATCCTATTTTCCTTTCAATCATCAAAAATGTGTTCATGAAGTGAACTAATAAACTGTAACACCCCACCTCACATTTACCCTCTTTTAATAGCTCTTGAGGGTAAACATGAGCTGAATGTTACTATGCATGACCCGAAAACCAAGTTCGTGTTATGGAAGTGGGGTCTACTATCTGGAAGCTTCCTAAAACCTATCAGGGACACTTGATCACCCAGATTTTAGATAACATCCATTTGTGATCTAACCCTAAGTTGGAACTTTCTTTTAACGTGACTTTATAGCCCGGTTGCACTCATGTAGGCTAGTGCATGCAGCCAGAAGCCTTCATTTGTACACACAAGGTGTCTTCCATTCGGCTATAATTGAAATTTCTCAGTTAAGAGACTATGGCCAAGGACTCGATTCTAGATTTTTAGGGCTAGCTTGAGGACAACTTCCCAAAAAATTCTAGAACTCTATCATTAACATGTAGGAACCTTCATTTACTATTCTTGACCTTATTCCTAGTAAAATTCATCAGATACATGAAAATCATTTAAACAAACAGTTTGTCAGCAAGGTACTTGTGTTGAAAAGTGTGCAACAAGAAATGCTTGTTGAGAATGCAGCAAGATGATGGAGCTTAGTGAAAAGAGTCGCCTTCACTAAGTGCGCCCGCAGGAAAATTATGGCGCAAGTTCTATTTTTTGATCATAGTGTGGATGATCACAGTGTGGGTGATCACAGTATGAGTGATCACAGTGTGGGTGACTACAGTTTGAGTGATCACAGTGTGAGTGATCAAAGTCTATTTTTAGACAGGCTGTCAAAAATAGGAAAGTCAAATATTATTGTCTCATAATAATATTTGGACTATAAACTTGATCTTATTCTCTTGGAGCACTTTAGGATGAGCTACGGATGTGGTACATGCAGATCCCAGAAGTAAATACGTGGTTACCTATGGGATGACTAATATTTGCATGCAGGACTTCAGTTAGAACTCAAGTGAGTTGAGTTTAGTGGACTGGAGGTGCAGTTGATGGAGTTGTGTTCAGTTTAACTTTGTTAAACTAGTTGTATTTAGTCTAATTGATCAATAGACTAGAGATGAGTTGGGTGAATTAGTTATTAATTAATTCACAAGTTATTAACTCATAATGCAACTATAGAATACATCAGTTAACTCAGTTGCATGTCAGTGCATGTTCAGTTCAGCAGGGACAGGTGTTAGAGGATCAGATTGCTATCAGTTGTGACTATAGTTGTGCATGATGTTTTGCACAATCAAAGGGGATTGAGTATGCCAATGATGGGGACAATATCAAGTTTTTAGCTTGTGCTCACATCAAACAGAGTGTGAGTGATTATTTGCAGGTCAAACACGAGTTTGGTAAGCCATTCTCATTAGTTCTTGAGCAGGTATTGAGCTAGAGAGGCAGGCAAGCAGTGGAATAGATTTGGAGATTAGATCTGAGCTGTATTGTGTGTAACAGGTGGAGCTGATACTGGATTTCTTGTGATAAGCATTGTACTTTGTAATGTTACATGATTCAATCAATATAATATACAGATAGTGTGGGGTTTTTAACGAGATGCTTTCCCCAGGAAAATATTGTGTTAATGAGTTTGATTGATGCTTCTATGTGTGCCTGTGAATGTTTCTGCTTCTGTAAATTGATGATCAACGTAGAGGAGATTATGTATTATACATGTTCCGCTTATAATTGTATGATCAGGATACTCTCTGTGAATATGTGTTAAATTATTCAAAATTTCTACATGGTATCAGAGCTAGATAATTGTAGAAAACGTTTCTACATGGTACCAGAGCGTCTTGATTTGTAGAAGAGATTTCTACAGGATATCAAGTGAGGATTAATCATCAGATCTATTATTCAGGAAGTGTTTACATTTTATTTCTTTAGGCAGAGTCTGTAATCGAGCCAGGTAGCCTCTGGATTCATCCTTCTTTTGGAAGGTGAGATATCCAGTGGCTGCCCATACAGTCGATCTCTGTACGAGAAATATTTTTTTCTCATGAATTCTAGATCGGAAGCGGTTGAGTTTTGAGCTGGTGGAATTCGGATTTAATTCCAAAGCAAGAGATAAACTCAGAAACATTCAGTGTGAGAATGGAGACAGTATGCCCCAGTATCTCACGAAGTTCACCCAATGCCGGGATGAGCTAGGAAGTGTGGGGGTGATTGTCGGATGAGGATGGTGAGTCTAGGACTCCTTGACCTTCCTAAGAGTTGGCATAGCTACCAGGACTCGGTGAATGGAAGGGAGAAACTGCCAAATTGGGAACGACCATGGCCGGATTTGATGCAGGAGGAGATTAGACGGTGCACCAGAGACAGTTCTTCATCTATGCATGATGAGGAGAACTGTGCCTTAGCGAGTAAGGCGAAGAAGGGGAAGGGGAAGGTTTCTCTTTCCGAATCTAGTTGTTCCAATAATGGGAAGAGGGTTGACAAGTCGAAGGTGCGATGCTTTCATTGTCATGAGATTGGTTCACGGGTCAGGAACCTGTATGCTCTTGAGGTTCAAGATGCATGCAAAGCCTTGAGCAGTGAGGCAACTGATGGAGACTTGGTGGTTGAGAGGGAGCGTATATTACCTCTCAACATGCAGAGGCAGAAGAAGTCTCAGATGATTGTGGAGGAGCCACGATTGGTGCAACAACTTCA
The DNA here is from genome assembly GCA_031772625.1 of Pinus tabuliformis. Classification (NCBI taxonomy): domain Eukaryota; kingdom Viridiplantae; phylum Streptophyta; class Pinopsida; order Pinales; family Pinaceae; genus Pinus; species Pinus tabuliformis. The sequence goes on along the minus strand of CM062808.1, from coordinate 469,278,317 downwards.
AGAGGTTATGGAGCAGCCACAACAAGGGAAGATGAGAGGAGATCGAGTAGAGACATCTACTCATGCAGAGACCTCCAATAGGGGGAAACTTCGAGCTAGGTGGGCTGAGGGATCGCATGCAGCCATACCTCCAGGTAGGAGGTGGGGTGATGTGGATTGATTGTCCCAAGGAGGAGGGGTAGGATCCTTGAGGTACCCAACCTCTTGGATGAGACCTTGCTACGGGAGCCACAGATGTGTAGTAGCAAGAACTGACTGATTGGGTAGAGACAGATGCGGATGGAGCGGCAGAGAGAGCGACAGTGCAGGGAATCCCAGGACAACGCATAGCTAGCAAGCTGCAGCAATGCGAGAGGCACAATTGTTTTGCACAGTGCTAGGTGGCATAGAGAGGTGTGCAATGGTGCGAGATGCATGGAGATATTGCAGTAGCGCAGATGTCAGAGAGGGAGCACTTGTCAACAGCAGGTAGAGCTTCAGCATCAGAGGGTGTTTCTAGCCCAACAGGGAGGTCAGTTGGGAGGTGCAATGCAGATGCAATGCTGGGAGATAGAACCAGCAGCAACACGGATGCAGTCAGAGATCAAAGTGAAAGAGGCTAGAGCAGTTAGATACCGAAGAGCACAGAGATGTAGAGTTTTAGTCGAAAGAGGAAATAGCAGTCAGAGACTTTGATGACAGAGCAAGTGGACCGGCCAGATGTGTTGCATGGAGAACATTCCAGAGTTACAGGATCGGGTTTGAGAGGAATCCTTTCTTGTTGAGAGGGAGTGTTGAAAAATGTGCAACAAGAAATGCTTGTTGAGAATGCAACAAGATGATGGAGCTTAGTGAAAAGAGTCGCCTTCACTAAGTGGGCCCGCAGGCAAATTATGGCGCAAGTTCTATTTTTTTATCACAGTGTGGATGATCACAATGTCGGTGATCACAGTATGAGTGATCACAGTGTGGGTGACTACAGTGTGAGTGATCACAGTGTGAGTGATCAAAGTCTATTTTTAGACTATCTGTCAAAAATAGAAAAGTCAAATATTATTGTCTCATAATAATATTTGGACTATAAACTTGATCTTATTCTCTTGGAGCACTTCAGGATGAGCTACGGATGTGGTACATGCAGATCCCAGAAGGAAATACGTGGTTACCTATGGGATGACTAATATTTGCATGCAGGACTTCAGTTAGAACTCAAGTGAGTTGAGTTTAGTGGACTGGAGGTGCAGTTGATGGAGTTGTGTTCAGTTTAACTTTGTTAAACTAGTTGTATTTAGTCTAACTGATCAATAGACTAGAGATGAGTTGGGTGAATTAGTTATTAATTAATTCACAAGTTATTAACTCATAATGAAACTATAGAATACATCAGTTAACTCAGTTGCATGTCAGTGCATGTTCAGTTCAGCAGGAACAGGTGTTAGAGGATCAGATTGCTATCAGTTGTGACTATAGTTGTGCATGATGTTTTGCACAATCAAAGGGGATTGAGTATGCCAATGATGGGGCCAATATCAAGTTTTTAGCCTGTGCTCACGTCCAAAAAAGTGTGAGTGATTATTTGCAGGTCAAATACGAGTTTGGTAAGCCATTCTCATTAGTTCTTGAGCAGGTATTGAGCTAGAGAGGCAGGCAAGCAATGGAATAGATTTGGAGATCAGATCTGAGCTGTATTGTGTGTAACAGGTGGAGCTGGTACTGGATTGCTTGTGATAAGAATTGTACTTTGTAATGTTACATGATTCAATCAATATAATATACAGATAGTGTGGGGTTTTTAGCGAGATGCTTTCCCCGGGAAAATACTGTGTTAATGAGTTTGATTGATGCTTCTATGTGTGCCTGTGAATGTTTCTGCTTCTGTAAATTGATGATTAACGTAGAGGAGATTATGTATTATACATGTTCTGCTTATAATTGTATGATCAAGATAATCTCTTTGAATATGTGTTAAATTATTCAAAATTTCTACAACTTGTAGGCCATAAATGCTTATTTTAATCAAATAATCATCAAGAAGGCTTGATACCCTCTCTTATTAGTTGTAAAAACACACATTAGCACATGCATTCATATCAAGTAACTGAATACCTATCAAACCATGGAAGGGATCCATAAAAGGAGCATGTCATAAAATAAGAGGTATACCACGCATGTAACCAACATTTAACCATGAAAAAATAGTCATAAAATCAGAGCTTGTGCTCATTAATCTCAATAGGAATCAACAAATAATAACATATGAAAATTCCAACCAAGTTAGGGACTTCCACGTACCACCCAACCATAGATTGGGATGAACCAAATATTTCTTTCATCCAATCATCCCCACACCATATTCCAAGAATGAATGTGGGTTCTCATGGGATAAACCAAAATATAACCAACAAGGAATACATAGCTTAAACCACCTCCACCCTCAAGCCACCATGATCTCACCTAAATTGGTCCAGAGATCACCAACCAAAACAAGCTTGGATGCCTAGGAGTTTCTTCACCATACCTAGAGGAATTTTCCTGTGTCCACCCACCTATCAAGGGCTTCATGGAGAAAACCATCTCCAACCCCAACCTTTGGGATTTTCTTGATACCACCTCACCCGGATCCAAAATATTTCGACAATCGAAAGCTCAACCAAGAATGAATCCCAACACACCATGGCTACCAAGGAAATGGCAAGGCAAGGTTGTAACCACTGTCAATCCAGGAAAATACCATGCCAATGAAAACAAAATAACCAAATAACTAAATGCATGCACCATGCATTCAAATCCTATCATGGAAGTCACACATGCAACTTGTTACTCACAAAATCCTCTTGTTGTAGCTACTCTTCCAATCTTCTTCTTGTGCTCCCTTTCTTTTCCTTTCTTTTCCTTTACTTTCTTGCTTGCTTGTGTCCAAGTGCTCTCTTCTCCTTCTCCTCCCAAAAGTGACAAGCGTTTATGCTCATGCTAGAATGTGACCAAGAGTAACCAATAGTGTTCAAGAGTAGCTAAGAGATTCATAGAATGTTATCCCTCTCCTTTTATTTTTCTTTTCCTTCATTTTCCCTTGCATGCATATTCTTGTGTCTTCATCTTCCTTTTCTCCTATTTTCCTTTATTTCTTGAATTAATTGCCATTTATTTCCCTTTGCTTTTTGCCTTTGCTAATGCCAATTTCCATAGCAAATAATTAACCCCAGGTGATGCCCACTATAATGTTTTCCCCTCCATTTAGCTTGGAATTGTAGGTTTTATCCCCATACAGAAATTACCTACATACAAATTCTAAAAAACAGAAACTAAATAATGGTGAGAGCATAAAACATAAAACATATATACACAGAGATTTTCCCCTGGATCCCAAAATCGGGACTACCAAATTGATTTTTCATTGTATTCCTTTCAATGTTACAATACATATATATACATGATAAAGCATCCATAAACCCCAATCCATTAACCCTGGATTAGAACATAATTGTAGTTCCCTTGAACGGATCTACAAAATGCCATGGACAAAAAACCATCATGCCCAAAACCATGTGCGAATCCATGCACAAAACCATAGGTAGGTTCGCCCACCTCATATAGGGCCCAAAAAAAAATCCCGGGGCACTGCCCCGGACTCCATGCAAGGGGGCTACCACCCCCCCAATGCATGGGGTAGTCATGGAAAGAATATAACACACACCCAACATTCTCCCACTTGTTTTTTCCTTTCAATAGGAGAGCTTAGTCATTGATCCAACACCCATTGTTTCTCTACACCAAGAGAACTACTCAATGCTCACAGACTTTGTCAATGCATCTGCAGTATTCTTCAAAGTGTCCACCTTTACCATCAACACGTTTTTGTCCTCAACCATATCCATCACAAAGTGATATTGAACATTAATGTGCTTTGTCTTTGAATGATAAGAAAGGGTTCTTTGCCAAGAAAATTGCACTTTGGCTGTCACAGTCTATCCTTATATCTCATTTTACTAACCCCATAGTTTAACACAATCTCTACAACCAAACTGATTCCTTGCTTGCATGAGTGGTTGTCATGTATTCTGCCTCTGTAGCTGAAAGGGCCACTACAAACTGTCTCTTACTCATCCAACTGACTGCACCTCCAAATAGGTTAAACACATACCCACTTGTAGATCTTCTCTGATCAAAATCTCCAGCTCAGTCTTCATCAACAAAGCCACAAATGTCCAAAACTCTATCCAATCCTAGTCTTCCTTGGTAGCACAAACCATAATCACTAGTGCCACGCAAATACCTGAAAACCTGCTTCACTGTTGTCCAATGCTCCTTCCCCGGTTTTGACATAAACATGCTCAATACTCCCACTGCATGTTGATGAGCACCAGTATTGCAGCAAGAATGTTGCAACTCCTGGGGCTACCAACTTTACTTTATCAACCCCAGGGTTTGTACAAACTTGGAGGTGACAGTGTTGTATACACAAGCAGATGCAATGGGTCCACTCTTTGTCACTGTTGAACTAGCGATATACCACTATGGTTTATCAAACCAACCTTCTATTGATTCAGAAGAAGTTTGATTACCAATGAAGAAAGGGGAATTTTGCACTAATTGGGAGAATTGAAATATTGTCTACTGTAGTAAGGAAAAACAGAAATAAATGCTTTGAACACACCATTCATCTAACTAATTGCTAAGAGATCTTGCTTCAGAAGAATTCTAAGCTAACATGTTTGTAATCCTAACTGTCATAGGCATGCAATCTAAAATAACCAAACATTTTACTGTTGTGCATATGAAAGAACACAATAACTCCTTTTTCCTTTTTGCCCTTTTTTTTGTGAAAATATGAATGCTAAATATTCTTGGTGATGTAGAAGGTGGGTTAGGGATGGTGGTGAAGGGTAAGATGGCTTGGGAGGAAAGTAGGGGTCTTCTTCTATCTTCTTGTATGCTTTTTCCACAAATCAGCCTCAAACCATGCCACTACAGGTCGTCCTACAGGATGTCCTAATGCTTCCTACATGATGTCTTAATGCTCCTACAGGACCCCCTGTATTCCTACAAGATTCGGCCGAGAGAAATAGGAGTGATTTGGAAGGTGTTATAGGGCTTAGGGAAGGTGAATGATGGAAGAAATAAGGCAAGGGAGTGGCTAAGACTTCTTCAGAGTTCAAATAGAGTTTGTAAGATGGTTGGATTTGCTCAACAAGCCTGGAAAGTTGATCTTATGGAACGATGAATTGGTTGAGCCACTTAGTGGCTTTTGGTGATCATGGATGGATAAGGTTAGGCTGGGGCTACTGACATGAGATCTTCCTGCACTATTGAAACTCCTGCAATACATACATCACTGCCATTTATCCATGAATCATGTCAAACAAGAAAGATTTCCAATCAACTTAAGAAAACAAAATTTCATTATTTAGTTGCCTAGTTCATGCATGGAAATACTTGCAGAATATTGTGAAACACCATGACATCTAAAACAAATTTGGAGATATCAGAAATGACAACTGAAACCTATTCTTGAGAACTGAAAAGATGCTGGCCTAAGTAGCATAAAACCCTAAATTCCATAAGAAATCAAATTGGGGCTGAATATGAGTTTTTCCTCAAACCATGGTCCTTGAAGGGAGGAGTGAGGCCAAATCCACCTTATATCAGCCTTTTTGGTATTCCTTTACCTCTCTAAAACTACTACTAAAGCTATTCACAAATGGAAGCAAACTAATCCAACTTACCACTACTTGCAATGAAACAATGATAAAATCAATTCAACACTTAATCTATGAAATAACTTAAGCATACAAGTACAAGAAGAGGAGACTTTGCTGCTAGGGTTGGGCCCTAACCCAAGAGCTTCAGCCCTCTAAGTCAACTCAGTGTTGGATCAAGGAAATTCTCATTCTCATTATCATATCAGAAAAATTATATAACAATGTTTTTCCACAAGACTTGAACTTGAAAATGCTTAGTTCTCTTACATAAACAATCTGAATCATAATGAGGCTCTAGGCCTCCTTATTTATACAACTGAAGTCTCCAACAACTTACTTAAATATAGGGAGGCTTGGCTTCCAAACTCAAGATGAACTGGTTCTTAACTGTCACTGGCTCGACTGCCCATGATCTCCATGACTCGACTGCTTGCAACTCTGAGCTAGTGTGATTTGATTGAGGAATATTCGAGTGAGTGAGGATTTAATGAGGAGGATCTATCTCCTATAATATCTCCTCCTTGTCTCATTCGAGTTCCTGCCCTTAATTAGCCAAATTTCCATGATTTTCTCTCAAAAACCTACAATTAATGCACATTAGACCACTAGACATAACATCTTACTTTTACTCATCTCATTAAGCAAAATATAATTAAAACATGTAAGGAATTATGAGAAGAGTTTATTTTAATAAGCTTGGAGGTGTATTAAGGTCCATATAGTTACCCAATAATGAGGCTCATCATCACCCCCTACTGAAAGTGTTTCTCATCCTCTGAGAAACTTAATCTATATCCATGTCCTTCATTGCTCTGGTGGCCTCCCTGAAATCCCATGCTTCTACTGTAGTTTCTTCTTCCTGTGAATAAAATCTTGCCTTTTAATCTATATCCATGTCCTTCATTGCTTTGGTGGCCTCCCTGACATCCCATGCTTCTATTGTAGTTTCTTCTTCCTGTGAATAAAATATTGCCTTCCTCTCTATCTCTTCCCACTACTTTCTTTCTTCTTCTTCTTTCCCTCCTTCCACCATTCCTAAAAGCAGTGGTGGACTGAGTCTCAAGCAAATCCAATTGACTTTGAGTCTTTGTAGAGCTTGCTTGTAAATGGGTGTTATGTTTAGTGCCTCCCTCATTCTCCAAGGAGAATGGTATTCTCTCATTTTCAGGCTGTAAGGCAAGGTGTTCCATCTCCTTTGGCAAGCTTGCATGCTGTCATGTCCTAGAAACCTGAACATACCTTCAAAGTGTGTGACTGCTTGTTCTTGTGTAGCAAGGTACCTAGGTGCAAGCTTAAGATCATTTGCAATCAGGTTATGGATGTTGATGACATCCATTGGATTAGATTTCTCAGCTTTGATCATAAGGGGTTTTGTCTCTTCTCTTGCGATTACCTTTTTCATTTCTGTAGCTCTTGCCTCCTCATGATTCATCCATGATGCTAGGGCCATCAATTGAAAGTCCCCTAATTTTGAATTTGGGTCCCACACATTCAAATATGTCAAGACCAAGTTGTGTAGGTAAAACTCAAACATTTTTGCTCTATCTTCCAAGGTGCTTTGATCACAGAGATCAATTAATTGTCTATAGCCTTGGAAGGGCATAGTGCCTTTATGTGCTAAAGTCTTAATTTGGAATTGTAGCCATTGTTCCTTGAGATACAAGGCCTAAGACTTTGCTGGCATCCTACACTGGATTGCCTCTAAGGATAAATTGGCCATATTTTCCAACTTTCTTTCCCTTTCTTGTAGTTTTCCCCTTAGCCATGCATTCTTTGCTTCTAACTGAGCTTTCATCATTGCCTCTCTGTCCCTTATGCTGCTCAATTCTCTTCCCATCTCTTTCAATTTGTCCTCCATGTGGCCTATATCCTCCACTCCCTTTGATTTGGAAATTTGCATCCACCTGTGTGTTCTTTCCCTTTATTTTTCAAGTTCAAAGAATAAGGGGATGACAAAATTCTGTGGGATGACCCTACCCCCTTCAATGAACCTGTAGTAAGAATTGAGGTTGTGTTGTGGACTAGGTTCTCTTAGTTCTAGGTCTTCCTTCTTTGTTTCTTGCTGACTGATACCTTCTTGGTCTATTTTCTGAGTTTCTTGTAGGTTTAACAAAGTTTCCTGTAGGATGGCCTCTGCTTCCTGTAGGTCTTTTTGTGTCTCCTATAGGAGACCTTTTCCCTCTGATGAGGCAGACCTTGTGACAAGCATCCTAACACAAGTTATGGGAGATTTGGGAGAGGCTTGTCCTGATGATCCTTCTCCTTGATTTTTCTCTAGAGGAGCTATCTTTTCTTGCTGCTTTGGTGAGTATTCAATGAAAATAGGAGTTTTGGTGGGTGTTTGAGGTCTTCCTTTCCTAATCCTTGTTCTCTTTCTTGTCCTAAAGTATAGTGGTGTTTGTCTTTGTCTCTTCCCTTTTGACTTGATATGTGTACTTAGGGCAGTAAGAGCAGTGATTGCCTCTTTCTCTGTGGGTTCTGGAGATACCCTTGGTGATTCTTCCCCTTCTCTACCTTGAACTGTAGACCTCTCTTCTTCCTTCTGTTATGTTTCCTCTTTTCCATTCTCCTTCTCATCCTTGTCTTTCTCCTTCTCTTCTTCCTCTAGTTCCTCACTCTGCTCATATGTCTCTTCTTTTGTTTCTTCTTTTGTCTCTTCTTCATTTTCCTCCTCCTTTTCTTCCTCTTTTTCCTCCTCTGTTTCCTCTTCATTTCCTCCTTCTATTTCTTCATCCCCCTCACTAACAGTGGGGATTTTGTCATATTCAAGAGCTTTAATTTCTCCCTCTTCCTGCATGTCTCTGAAAGTTGTCCATGTAATAGGGATTCTTAGGTTTTGTAGAGCATCTTCTAGGATAAGTTTGATCAACCCATGATGGGCTAGTTGTTGATGTTTTCCCTCCTGCACTTTGATGCTCATATCTATCATTGATTGAAGAAGAAAGTAGGGTATACTTAATCTATTTTGAGGAGGTGTGTCTGCTCCAAATCTCAGTTCTTGGAGGAGTCTGAAGTGGTATCCATACACCACACTGTATCTCCCTTCACATGATATATATTTAATGAGGTGGTAACTAACTTCATTCCAAGGGCATGGAATGCTTTCTCTTCTGACCCCATTTTTTTTTCCATTGCCTCCTCCCCTTCCAAAAATAATTTCTTCTTTGCAAGGGTGTTGTTACCCTTATCTTCTTTTCTCCAAGGTAACCCTAAAGGGAGTGTGGTGATTATGCTTATAACTTCAGGGGTGATTACTACTGATAGGCCTTTCACCGCAACAGTGGCTTGGGTCCTAGTGAGGGGTATGAGTGGGAGAGAAAAGTCCCTAGCCACCTCATCATCATATCCTCTCATCCTCTCAAAGAACCTCATCCATTGGTGCCTTGTGAAAACTTCTACTACAAGAGGATGCTAGTGAATTATCACTATGTTTGTGGGTTCTCTCTTGTTAAAACCCCCTATCATCTTTCCCTGGTAATTGTGGAGGCTTGTATGGATATAATTCAAGAATTCTGGTGGGTGAGAGAGATTTAAATGTTAACTCTGCAATTTAATTCTCCTAGACTGCAACTTCCTTAATCAAATGGAGGATTTTTCTTATTTTTAACTGGAAAACATGGAAGGTATAGCTCCTACCTCACTGGTTATGTCTTGTTGAGGACAACCTTTGATTTCTCCTCCCTTAATACCCACTGATAATCCTGTAGATTGACTACTTTGTATCCTATAGATTTTCTTGTAGGATCCTGTAGGTTTTCTTGTAGGATCCTGTAGGTCTCCTATGCTGAAAAATGATAACTATCTCCTATAGGTGGTGCTTCAAGAAGGCCAAGGCAACCTCTTTTCGATGAATTCATGAGATTTCTAATGCTCTTTTAGTGTGGGAATCAATGTTTTCTTTCCTTATATGGATGATCGTCTAGGATGGTGTGCTAGTTGTCTAAGTACGAGAACCTCCTTTTGGACCATTGGTCCCACTATCAGTCCATCATTCCACCTTACCTCGTAATCATCTCCCACTTCGTTCCTCCATAACTTAACCTTTTTTTGGCCACATCTCCTTTTTCTTCTAATTTGACTGCTGCCACATGTGGAGTGGTCTAATTGTTTTCTCCTCGTCAACTGGCCGAAGGTGGCCAGGTTAACTAGCCACCTTTTCTTATAGAAACAACTCTTACATAATCCTACATTTTTTATCATATCATGCTAATGAGAGAGCATGATTAAGATGACATACCTGTGGGTAAGATTATTTGATGATGATGCTTTTTGGAGAATGATTTCCGTTGTGTATTTGTTGCATATTTTTTGTGTATTGGCCTATTTTAATGCTTGTTACCTTCGATGTGCAAGTGCTGGAGAGTGATGTTGGTGATCTTGCTGCTGTTGCTGATCTCTGGAGGAGCTTCCTTAACCTTGGAATCTTTGTGCTGAAGATGGCTACAACCTTGTGAAGTTTCCTTTGTGGGATAGGCTGCTACAGGATTTCCTACAGGAAACCTACAAGATGTCTTGTAGCTGCCTCTCCCCTAAATTTTCATACTTTTTTCACTTTTGGAGCATGAGGATTGTTGACATGACTAGAGAAGGGTTCTAGTGAATGGTAGGTGAGAGGTATAGCCTTCAGGTATTGTCCCTCTGTCCTTTGTTCTCACCCTCTTCTATTTGTTTTTTTTCTTTGAAAACTATATATATATATATATATATATATATATATAGATATATATATATATATATATAGAATTGACTTATTGTATGGATGCAGGGGTAACATGGAGCTGAAATGCATGGTGATGATGTGGTGGAGTGATTTTTTTTTTCGACACATGCTTGTCATTCCTTTGCTCTAGGATCACTTTTCTTGGGATTTCAAAGCCACTGTAATTCCTACAGGAAACTCCTATAGGTTTTCTAGGAATCCTATAGAAAACACAGAGCCTGTGTAAACTGAGCTGGAGGAGTTCATAAATGGAAGGATTGATGGAATAATGAAGAATATGAGATGGAGGAATTAAAATATGGATTGTGTAGGTCCTTCTGTTCCTCTCAAGTTGCATTGACCCTCCTCCTACTAACTTGCAAACAACATTTTCAAAATTTTTTCCTTTTCTCTCCTTTTTTTTTTAAAAACAACTAGTCTGCCTCCAAGGAGGTTTTCATCCTAGTTGCTTGCCCTGGGTGCCTCAAAAGAGGTTTTCACCAAGAGATTTTTTTTCAACACCATTGGGCTGCCTCAAGAGGTTTTAAACCCAATAATGGGACTCAGGTGCGTCATGGAGGTTTTCACCTGAGTCTCTTTATTTTTTCTTCTTTTTTCTCTTTTTTTCTTTTTTTTTCTCTTTTTTTTTTCAGGGACTTGATGGGGTGGAAGCTGATACTTGCTCTACCACCATCACTGTCTTGTTGATGCGATTTATGAATTCTTTCCTTGACAAGGGTTTCTTGTAGACCTTCAATCTCTACTCATTGACAAGTAAAGGGATAGCCTCTACATTAATGGTTCTTATATGTACCGAACCATTATCATGACATTTTTCTATGACATAATGCCCTAACCATCTAGTCCTTAACTTGCCTTTAAAATCCTTGTACCTGGAATCATACAACAAAGCCCAATCACCTTCTTGAAACTATTTGTCCTTTATGTTCTTGTCATGCCAAATCTTCCTTTGAACTTGAGTCACCTCTATGTGTAGGAGGGCCTGCATCCTAAATTCATCTAACCCATTCAGTTGGAGCAATCTTTCTTGTTGTGCCCTGGTGAGATCTAGATCCAGTTGTGCTACCATCTTTAAGGTGTTGTATTCAAATTCAATGGACAATAGAGCCTTCTTCCCATAGACTAGATCATAAGGAGTGAATCTAATGGTGGTCTTCCAGGTTGTATTGTAGGCCCAAGTGGCCTCAACTAATCTATCTACCCAATCCTTTCTGCTGTTGCTAATCACTTTGGTCAGAATGCCTTCTAGCGCTCTGTTGGTTACCTCCACTTGCCCATTAGCTTGTGGGTGGTAAGGAGTGGATGTTCTATGCTTGATCTTGTGTTGGATTAACAAATTTTCAACATGTGAGATGTAAACAGACTGCGTTGATTAGTGACCGGTTCTCTAGGGTACCCAAACTTATAAAATACATTATCCCTTAAGAATTCAACCACTTTCTCTTCTGTTGTTGCTTTAATGGCCTTTAGCCCACTTGGTTAAATAGTCAATGCACATAATTATGTACTACTTTTGCCTAGATGGAGGGTCAATTGGTCCAACGAAATACATTCCCCACTTGTCAAATGGATTGAAAGTCACTTGAGGTTGCAGAGGCATTTCATCCCTTGGGGTCGGTTTCCCCATCCTTTGCCACCGATCACACTGACTAGTATACCTCCTCACACCTTGGTGAAGATTGGGCCAGCAATAACCAACTTTTAATACCTTGAATGTTGTTATTTTGGCTGCAAAGTGACCTCCACAAGGCCCATCATGACAAGTCAGAAGATTTCCTCCTCCCTGACACGTCCTCTTGGAATTTGATCCGGGCCTAGTTTGAAGAGGTTTCCCCCAATGCAAGTGAATGGGATGCCCTTCATTACAATCTTTAGCTTTTCCTCGGAGGACAAATTTGGTGGAAACTGTGCAGACACCAAGTAATTTTCTATGTCAGCAAACCATGGAGAGAGAACTAAAATGGCAAATAAGTGTTGATCGGTAATTGATCATCAACCATTCCTTCCTCCCCTGCAGGCAAAGTCAATCTGGATAATAAATCTGCAACAACATTCTCCTTACCAGGCTTAGCAATAATAGTTAAATCAAATTGTTGCAATAAAAGTAACCATATAATAATCTGGGCATTTACATCAGGTTTATTCCTCAAGTATTTAATTGCAGCATGGTCAGTATGTACAAATGTTTGGTAACCTGTAATGTAATTCCTAAATTTGTTCAATGAATGCACAACAGCTAGGAATTCCTTTTTAGTCACTGTGTAGTTCAGTTCGTCTTTTGACAGATTCTTACTGATGAAGTAAATGGCATAAGGTAGCTTGTCATCTATCTGGCCTAGGGCTGCTCCTATGGCTTTGTGAGAGTAATCGACATGTATATGGAAAGGAAGAGCCCAATTTGGGCCTCGGAGAATAGATGCAGTAGTCAACTTGTCCTTTAGGGTGTCCAAGGCCTCTTGACAGCTTTCTAACAATAAAAATTCGGAGTCTTTGGCCAATAACCCAAATACAGGAGAAGTTAATTTGTTGAAGTATTTTATAAATCTCCTATAGTATCCAGCTAAACCTAGAAAACTTCTGACATCCCTCTATTTTTATGGAGGTGGGACCCTTTGGATGATGGCTATCTTATTTGGGTCCACCTGCAGTCCTTTATGGGATATTGAATGACCTAGAACAGTCCCTGCAGTCATCAAGAACTCACATTTTTCTGGACTAAGGGACAAGTTCATTTCAATGCATTTGTTCAGCACCTTACCCAACTTGGAGAGAGCCTCCTGGAAATCACACCCATAGGGTGTAAAATCATCCATATAAATTTCCATTGCATAATGGACTAGCTTGGCAAAGATACTCAGGACTTCCCTCTGGAAAGTGGCAGGGGCATTGCATAGACCAAAAGGAAGGACCCTATACGCGAAATTACCCCAAGGGCAGGTGAAGGTGGTTTTGTCCTAGTCCTCTGGGTTAATCTGGATTTGATTGTACCCATTGAACCCATCTAAGAAATAGAAAAAAAATCCTTGCCAGGCCATCTAACACTTGGTCAATGAAAGGTAGAGGGGAATGGCCCTTCTTTGTTGCTTTGTTTAACTCCCTGTAATCAACACAAATCCTCCACTTCCAATTTTTCTTTGGAACTAACACCAAAGGAGAAACCCACTCACTATCCGAGATAGGGTAAATGAATCTTGCATCCAATAGCTTTTGCAGTTCTTCTTTGACTATATCCTTTAGAGCTGGATTCATTCTCCTTTGGGGTTGTTAGACTGGTTTGCAACCTTATTTGATATAAGTGTGGTGAGTACACACCAAGGGGTGCACTCCCTTCATTTCTTTGTAACTCCAAGCAAAGGCATCCAGATGTTCCCTTAGCATGTTGCACAACTCTTCTTCTTGGTGTACAGAAAGAGGGGTTGAACTTCAAAGTTCTTTCAGGGCCGAATTCTATTGTCTTGACATGAGTAGGATTTGAATTAGCTAAGCATAGATCAATATGACGGTTTCTCTTGGTTTCCTTTAATAGTTCTTCTAAGGACAAGGTGTTGGGAGTTGGATTTTGGAGTATGTGTTCAATCAAATCATCTTCATCCGGCTGTCCTCCTCCCATGGTAGTTTCTAGAGTATAGAGTTGGGCTTAGTAGACTTCATCTTCTTCATCCTCTTCTAGCCACAAAGGTAAATAATGTTCTAAAGATGGCTGGGTAGGAGGGTACAAGACCAATTTCTTGGATAGATGCCCATTTTTTATCGTCATGTTTCCAGCCCTACAGCTGATGTAGGCATTGATAGTGGCTAAGCAAGGTCTCCCATGTGTGAGAGGATAACCATTAAGCTTGGCCTTAGGCTGGAGAACTAGGAAGTCTGTAGGATACTCCCAGGAGTCAATGGAGACCATCACATCCTCAATAATCCCCTCAAGGACTACTGTGGAATGGTCTACAAGATGCAAGACTATTGTGGTATTTCTTAATGAACCCTGGAGATTTAGCTTAAGCATGGTGTCCTTAGTCATTACATTAGTGGCAGCCCCAAGATCAATCAAGGTCTATAGGACAATGGTGCCATTGATGTGCACATCTACTATAGGGCTTCCAAGGTCTAAATACTTTGGGCAAATTACCTGCCCCAACATTAAGTCAGATAGCTATCCAATGACATTGATTGTAGGGGTGTCCCTTTTTCACCTCCTTGGATGTTTGAAACACTTCTCTTTAATCAATTTGTTGTAAATAGGTACATCCTTAATGGCTTGGAGAAGTGGAATTTTGACACATAGATTTTTCAATTCACCCAGAAGTTCATTCTCTTCTGGGGTAGGCTGGACTAGATGAGTTAATATTTCAGGAAAGGGTGGTGGATTCACTCTAAGCATACTTTCCTCTCTTTCCTCCTCACTCTCCCTAGGTGGAGATGGAGGTTGGTTGTCCGGGAGTACTCTCCCAGACCTTAGGTTGATTTCTTGATTTTCCATAGCATAAGAAGGGTAGGATGTCTCTCCACTGTATACTTGTTGTGCCTATCTGTTGTTCGGGTTTAGATTTGGCTGGGCAGGCATCTGAGGTTGTTTAGACAGAGCATGGTGTAAAAGATGTGGTTGAGTAAGAGGTGAAGGCAATAAAGCTAGAGCATTGTTGTATGGGGGCCTCTAGCCCTAGGGTGGTGCATTCCACTGAGGTTGCGGAGGAGTATATGGCTGAAATGGTTGGTTGGTCGGCTGGGAATGGTACTGAGGTGAAAAATACCAAGGAGAAGGTGTAGACCAGGAGGGATGATCAGGGTGCCCCCAAGTGGGAATGAATGTGTTTTGGTTAGGATTGTAATATGAATAGGATGACCCTTACATGCCCTGCTAGTACAGTTGAGGCCCATGAGGTCTCCTTTGATTTATGTAGTAGACTTTTTCAGTCACCCCTTCAGTTCCCTGATACACATATTTTAGTCTAGGTAGAGAAGGGCACTTATTTATGGAGTGTTTTTCTTCACAGACCGAGCATATTTCTATAAGGTTTAATGGGCATTCATTCCTAGGGTGCCTCCTTATGAATCTAAGGCAGAAGATGGATAATGATCTCTCTGCTTCATCCTGCTTTCTCTTGATGTGCATATTGTCCATCTGTAGGGCAAGGGTTTACAACATTTCACTCTTGAAATCTTCCAACATATTTCCAATTTCACCTTTTATGGATGAGTTGGAAGAGGGTGAGCTGGCCATTGGTTGACTACCTCTACCCTTTTTCCTAGCTTCCCTAGAATGGTTCTTAAAGATATTCTTGATATATTCATAGGGTAGTTGGTAGATTTCCCCTCCTGCTAGTAGGTTTAGGGTATCCAAAAGATCTTCCCTAACCCCCCTGAGTAGGACTAGCTTCAGTGACTCAGGATCAAGTGTGCACGTGGCCCTTTTGTAGCTAAGCTGGAATCTTTCCTCATAATCCTATAAGGATTCATCATGCCCCAAGGTCATTCTAAAATTTTCCTCTTTAGTGTATTTGGACCTACAGTAGTCCCGATACTTGTTGTTGAAGGCCTGCTGCATCTAAGCCCAGGTGGTGATGTTATCCCTAGGTAATCCCATGAACCAGCACAAAGCTGCATCCTTGAGAGTGGATGGGAATAATTTCAATTTCTGATCATTAGTGGTGTAATCATAAGTTTTGCATATGAAGACGAACTCAAATAAGAAATTATATGGATCCTTTGAGGTCAGGCCATGGAAGTGACTGTTGGGTTGTGTTATATTCTTTCCACGACTAGCTACCCTAGTTAACTAGGGGGTAAGAGGGGGGCAAAGCCCTCCCTTTAATTGCGTTGATTGCATGGCGTGGGGGTCACAAGGGGGTCAATAGCCCCCCTGTACGAGGGGTTTTAGGGGGGTGGTTAGTGTTTGAGGGAAATATTCCCCTAGGGATTTTTGGGTTGAAACCCTAGCAGACTGAAAGTTATCTATTCAAAGAAACATGCATTCATACAGCCATTATGCTATTGTAAGCAAATTCTATTGTAAAGGGGACGTACCTCAGGTCCTACGTTTGAGAAGGCCTTTAGGGTCCAAACCCTTCTTGGAGTTCCCTTCTTCTCTTTTGTCCTGCACAAGAACCAATTCCAAAGAACACAGCAATATATGGACAAAACCTTATAAAGAAACCATCTTTATGTTATAAATAAAGGTAGTTAGTTATGAAATCCAAACAACCATTTACATATGAATTCAAAACATGAATATCATAAACATAAAGAAGATCTATATCGGGAACCAAGACATATGTTTCTTTTATTATAGACAAATAAAGTACATAAAAAGGAAAAATTTCACCTGAGTCACCTTCAGCAGGCTCCAAGCAAAGCTTCCTTCCGGATCCGTTCCAGCCTCAAGCCTCCAACAAAAACTCCTTCCATGCCTTACTCCATGATGTCATAAATGGTGGATGAACATCAACACACAAGGAAACAAGGGTTTCCTGTACAAATGGGGGAAGTGCAGAAGGCACAAGGGACTTTAGACCTGGTCAAGGGAAAAATCTCAGCATAATAATCTTGCTCTCTCCTCTCTCCTCCCTAGGACTTCTCTTTGAGGTCTATTTATACCTCTCCCAAAGTAGTTTTTTAGTTGGGAGTTGGTTGGGAACAGTTGGGCCACAGGCACTAACAGGTGATCAGCAGGTAAAACCCGCGATCTCCGCCCGAAATTAAGGAGTTTTATATTTTTTTAAGTGTTTTAATACATACACGTGGGTTGGGTATGGACCTACCCACGTATACACATGTTTAACACTGGGCAAAGTCGCGTACAAGGGATAAAACACTGTTTTTTAAATTTTGGGACCAGGTCTGGAAGGAGGGGTTGCCCTAGGCCATGTGTGCAGCATCAAAAACCATAAGAGTGAGATTTGGAGTTATAACAGATGCCCCCTAATATATGAGGTCAGAAGGGGTACATGATGGCCGAAATATATTAAGCAAATACAGGGAAAGGAGATCTGTCAAAAACTGAGGAGGACTTCACTAGAATTCAGCTTGCCAAGCCACCAAAGGAGATCAGAAAGAAACACTGTCTGAGGCGGGCATACCCATGCTCAGAAAAAGGTAAAGCATGTCCGCATATCAAGTACAAGCGGATCCACTAAGTATACAAGTATAAATGACTGGAAAATACATAATGGATCATCTGATCATAATCGAACAAGTACACGTCTGAATATCACATATAAGACTGTCAATGATGTTGAAAGATGCAACGGATCACTGATATCAAAGACTGATCCCAAAAGGTACCAACTGAAAATGATGGAATAGGATGGTACTACACTGAAAACTCAGGTGCCAGCATATAGAATGTCGCCATGACTGACTGCAACATATAAGGTGGAGTGGTATCAACTAGCAGCAACAGGAGCAACTGTCAAGTGAACCAATGAATGCTGATACAACCTGAGGTCTTCACCGACTGCCGTGGTACATTTCTACACCATGGGAATAAATGATTTGAAGTCGACCATGTGAGAAATCATTTGATTACCGGTCATTGATGTATACCATTAACAAACGCGAGACTACTCACCGATAATGATAGTGAGCGTCAAGGTACCCAGTACAATCTAACAAGTGTGAATAGATGAGCTAGAGTCGAACATCTGTAAGAATCTATCGATCAAGAGACAATGATGGTTTCCCACTGTCGATAGCGAAGGATCTGCCATTAACGACTGCAAACCCCAAGGTACTGCCAAATGGACTCTAGATATTTTCCCTGAGCAATGAGTTGGAGTCGATAGGGAAAGATCTGCTAGAAGAAAGGCATTAAGGCATCCTTCATCAATCTAGCGCGAGTGTAACCCGTATGCCAATAATGTGGAAGGAATCGGAAGAAAGAGATGTAGTAACCCAACCGAAGTACATTTCCGGCATACACAAGATGTAGCTAGCGCACGACAGAAACCCTCTGAACCAACCAATAATGAAAGCTGACACAGAGGCAAGGTATCCACCAATAGGGTCAAATGGAAACCAAGGTACTGCACAAATCCCAATGTGTGATAATGTAAGCTAATGTCGAACATAAGGGAAACCACTCAGTCAAAGACACATGATATTGATCGATGCTGAGCACAAGGTGACCTATCAATAATGAAAATAGGGTCAGGGTGCAACTCTAGGTCTGTCCTCAGAGCAAGATGTCGTCGTCGATAAGGACAAGACCCGCCAGCAAGAAGTCAATGGGGACCTTCTCAAACTGGCACGCGTAAAGGACCAACATAACTGATATGATGATAGACATGATACTGACAACCATGGATGGCCGACTGAAAAACGAGTCAAGAGACACCGCAGAAAGGCCGACTCAGGCTAACGTCCCTTGAACAAAAGCACGACTCAATGTGACTATGTGGCAGCATATGATGACTCTGTATAAGTTTGTCATGCAGGAGGCACGAACAAACCCTCCATATGATTGGAAGAGATAACCAATTAGGGGACAACTAACTCAATAACAAGTTTAAGGCGTACCTAAGTCAAACTAAATCCCACCCAAACGGAGGAGACTTTGTTTTGAGTGCTTTGTTCAAGGGCGACACGACTGACTCTAGCTGCCAACAATGAATGGAAATACTGTCCCATTCCCGCTCTTTTTGGAATATTAAATTTTTTTGTCTTTTTCTGTTAACCTTGAAAAAGAATAAAAGAATGCTATGGTATAATGGAAAGAACGAGTGTCAGTGAAACAGATGATCTAGTTCCTGGGAGTGGAACGTTCCTATGCTCAATGCAGGGAGGTGAAAACTAGTCAGTGACACTCAAAGGTGTGTTCCTTCCACGGGTCAAGGTGTGTCAAGCTGCATATGTCAAAGGTATGCAAGGTTGATTTTGCAATCATCATGGTCAAAAGTTGGCTTAAACACGAGTCCAAGTGAAGCCGGCTCTAGGCCAAAAGGTGCAAGCGGTCAACATGCAATGTAGTAGTACAACTCAACATAAAGGAGCCTCTAGGGTATAAGGCCAGAACGAAGTGAAGAAGCAAAGAGGAATGAGTCTTGATCGCATAAGTCATGGCGGGACTACAGAGGACTCCCGAACCTAAGGACAAAAAATCTGCATGAGTGCCAAGTGACAACAAGGTACTAACTAGGGCACCCATGATAAGGTAGGTTCTACCACACAAGTCATGATACTTCTAAGCAATGAGAAGGTTCCGCACCATAACTTGGTGGGGTCGATCCTAAGGCCAAAATGGGAAAGGAAACTGATAAGTGCACAATGCAGGTGGAAAGACCTAACCTATATGCCAGTTTCGAGAACCAATACCTGTCAGAACGGACCAACCATAAACTTCCAAAGGAGAAATCTTCCAAGTTCTGTAAACATAAATAGGAACACTAGACAAGAAGTTAATACATCCCACATATAAACTTCATATAAGATCTTGTGTTATAGAATACAAAACTTGAAAATGCGTACCTTATATATACAATATGGTACAGGGAACCATGCAACCTTGCGGCTTACGTATAATAGCTCTTCTAGATAAACCCCTTGCAGGGATCAAACCAAGGACTCCTTTGGTAGTCATAACTCATGGCTTCAAAGAGTTCTTCCTATGAAGGCAAAGCAAGATCTAAGAAATCATGAGAACTACAAGGATCAAAAGAGGGAGTTAAAGGGTCCCATGTCCCTATAGGATGAATCTCTTGGTCAAATACCGGGACCAAAAGGATCCTTCTTAGAAGCGATTGAACCTTGAGGATTCAATGCCACATAATTGACCCGTGGCGGGGTAGATTCTATTTGAACAGTTGGAGCAAACCAAGGGGTATTCTGCAGTAAAGTCGAATTAGGGTGGTGATTATCAGATGCAAGCTGATCAATAGTGACAATATTCCCGTTATGAGGAAAGCACATTACTCGAAAGAGTGAAGACACCACAGCATTCATAGCATAGACATAATCATGCCCAAGTAGCATATTAAAGTCTAAAGGGCTATCAACCACCATCATATCGATTAAGACAGTCTTCCCACCTAAAGTGATAGGAAATTGAGGAAGAACACCCATAGATTCACCAGGTCTTCTATCATAGGCTAACAACTGACTCTGAGCTGTCAACAACTTTGGGGAACCCAAAGCTTTCCAAGTCAAAGAGGATATAATACTTGAAGAGGATCCTTCATCCACCATACATCGATAGACATTTGTGGAATTAACTCTGAGCTTTATTTGGAAAGGTGCAGCGGAAGGAAGACGAGGCTCAATAAGGCTATCCCAATCAAAGGAAACACTCTTAGAACTTGGAGGGGGAACATTCGAAGAAACCAGAATGCCCCCTATACCAGAAGACTCTGTACTAGAGATCAAACAGACTCTTTTGTTAGGATCTTCACCCCCCAAAAGAGGAGTGTAATAGGCCAACGATTGCACTGGCTCTACCACATTAACAACCAATGGTTGATGGGATTGATGAGAAACCAGATCAGCTCTAGGAGTAGAAGTACTTTCAGACTCGGACCATATCCTTTGAACCTCTAGAATACTAGGGCATAAATGAGTAAGATGGTCTCCCTTGCATATCTTACAAGGGAACTTAGGTTTAAAACTTCTACGTCTAGGTTTCTTATCAACCTCCATTCCGCCAACATGACTAGCAGTGGTTTGCGGAGAGTCCTGAACATGACTTGAAGAGGTCGATGACTCTTTGCTAGTATGACTCGCAGTGACTAGACTCATGCCCCCAGCATGACTTGCAGCGGCTGAAGACTCATCTCCAACATGACTGGCAGAGGTTGAGGATGAAGTGCTAGAATTATTCTTCTTCTTTGACTTCCTTTTTCTCCTTTTTTTAGATTTCTTGTTACAAGAAGGAGGAGAAGAAGGAATCCTGGATTTCTCTTTGAAAGAAGATGAAAAATTAGCACCCATGTGATGCCCTTGAAATAAAGCATTCCACTGAGAAGCTTCAAGAGAATTTGGAATATTCGGAGTGGACCACAACCAAACGGGTAGTCCAACATTCAACCCAGGAATATTCAAAGTGGCCATTAAGGGAGTACCAACATTTCCAAAGAAAGGAAAAGCACAAGGATCCCCTTTTGGGTGGGTACCTTGGTTGGTTTCCACAGAAATATTGGCCATATCTAACTGATCCAAAGACCCTTTCCCTTACGGAAATATAGAAATAACTTTTCAAGGAATATGGATAAGCAATCAAAACCTTTTCCCTTGAGGAGGAAACTCCACAACTTCTAAAATAACGACTAAAATCCTTTCAAGATCGGTAGAGTGGTAAGCTAGTCACTCAGACCACAAAGTCCAAACATGACTAGACAAAAATACTAAAGCCAACTATATACAAGGAGCAAAGAGCACTCACTAAAAAGTCCCTAAAAGATATCAGCCAGTCAAACAACTTCCAAGTATTTCTGCTCCGGGTGATGAGGACCGAACACCAAAATACAAGAAAGTGGAGTAAGGGGCCTTCCGAAGATAGTCTGGGATAATGACAGCCCAGTCCTATCAGCGAAGGTAACAGAGGAAGTTACGCTGACCTCCTAACAACAACCTGCGCCGGTGCAAGCCCCCAAGCTTCGCAAGGGTGCCCTCCAGTAGTACCGTTGAGAGTGATGCAACGTCGACCTCAGGTGCCATGGGATTCCCCTCCACAGCCACCTGTGTAGATCTCTAGGAGTAGCAACTATGGATACCAACTCGTCGCAGAAGCCAGGCGGAACAGTCGTGAAGTAATTTCAGACAAGTAGGAGAGGGGGTATTGCTCTTCCCTTTCTTCGCAGACCCTCGTGCTTAAGTCCAAGATCCGGAGCTTTCCTGGTCTTCCTAACGCTATTGGATTTTCCCTCACTATTCAGACTCCTATGTTTGACGTTTATATGGCCTTGGAGAGTTAACTCTCCACTCGCCTAATCCAAGGCCCTAAAATCCTAAACTTGTTGGTGTGTCTGACTTAAACAAAAAGTTTTAGTGAATTTTAGTTAGCGCTTGATTTTAAAATAGGTTGTTCTTTAAGTCACGAGATAACAAAAGTGAAACTAGTGGTGTTTTTTGATGCAAAAGAAATTAAAAAACCTAACTACATGCACATGCACTTGTTTTTGTTTTTCGATGAAAAGCAATTTCTATGGGGTTCAAAGGAACTTCTAATAAAACAAACTTTATTTTTCTTTTCAATTCACGCTTCACACTTATGAAAAATAACAAAGCTATGAATGCCTAAAAGAGATGCAAATCTATCCTGATGCAACAAATATATGCCGATGCAAGATTCAAAACTACTCTAAAAACAAAAATTAAAGTTGCTTGTTTATCAATCTTTATCTTGCCACTTAAAATGTCTAGATGGAATATGATGTGCTACCAATCACTTTGTCTAAACACTAAAAACAAGTTTTAAGAAAAACATAAAGCACTTTCATTCACAAAAAGGAAACCAAATGAAAACCAAGTTCAAGAAAGCAAAACTAAGTTTTTCAAAAAAATTTCTTCAAAGCAACAACAAAAAAGTCTTTTCAAACATGCTCTCAACAACACTGAAACTTGTGATTGAAGAAGGTGACTTGGTCTTACTTTATGACCAAGAATCCGATAAATTGGGAGCAGGTAAATTCAAATCTTTATGGATGGGCCCCTATATTGTTAAGCGAGTGTTAGCAAAAGGAGCCTACGAGTTAATGGATTATGACGGGATTCCACTGGCGCAACCTCGTAACGGGTTGTACCTTAAGCGTTACTATGCATGACAATATAGTAACCTATCTGCTTTTGTTACGTTTTTTTTTTTGCTAAAGTATTTGCTTTGGTCAAGTAATCCACTTTTACATTTATTGCAGATGTCGAACCTATTGGAGTCATGGGTTGGATATGCCGACGGAGCAAGTCGTAGTTCGCGGAACCTATCTTCTGCGGCCTGGGCCATTTTTGATCCAAGCGGCGAGTTAGTAAGTTTCAGAGGGGTATGTATTGGTCAATCAACGAATAACATCACTGAATATAGTGCGTTGATAGAACTTCCCTCTGATGCCATCACACATGGCATACGCCGACTGATTGTCAGGCTAGACTCACAACTCGTCATACTACAACTCACTGGTATCTACTCTGTCCGAAATCCAGCTATTTATCGCATGTTCCTAAGGGTCAAGATTTTGGAAAGGCAATTTGATTTTATTCAATATCAACATATTTCCATAAACTTAAACACATTAACCGACTCATTGGCAAATTATGTGTTAGATAGACATTTGCAACATTTATAAAAGAAGCATTTCATCAATATTTGCATTTGGATCATAGCACTTAACCAAAATAAAACTCTGAAAATCAAAAATATATATAATTGTTTATGGTTTACACATAATGTTCTGTAACCAAGACAAAATCGGTCAAATGACCCAAAACTCAA
Organism: Pinus tabuliformis; assembly: GCA_031772625.1. Taxonomy (NCBI): domain Eukaryota; kingdom Viridiplantae; phylum Streptophyta; class Pinopsida; order Pinales; family Pinaceae; genus Pinus; species Pinus tabuliformis. The sequence continues at coordinate 469,254,514 of CM062808.1, read as the reverse complement.
AACACTAGGGGGCACCCTAGTCTAATGATGCTCGTGATAACAAGTCACCGCCTGCGCAATCATGCGTAGAAGCCTAGTCCATCGACTTGGCACACCAGTAGTATGTCGCTGCAACCTCAAAGGCAGCTCGTCAGTCCTCACATCTGGAATACCGAGAGTGAGGCCCTCGACCTGATCCTGTAATGCTGAAAGAGTCTCGGCCACATCAAGGTCGCGAAGGATGGCCCTTCCAACAGCCTCTCCTGCGGGGGCGGCAGCTGGCACTCTCAGGCGTACTACTGGCTGAACGGGACCAACATCTGCACGAACACATGAGTTATGATTAGTTTTGATAGAATTAAGTGCAAGGACATTATAAAAGAGAAACAATAAACAAGAATATGGTCAAGGAATTTACCAATGGCACCCCACTGTTCGCCAGCCGGCTGTACCAAATCTGGGTTACCCCGGAAGTCCATACTAGCATATGGATACTCGGAATAAACCATCTCCTGATGATCAAACCACCCGAAGAAGGTATCAGAAAAGGAAATCTGAGACTGACCAGCATGCCTAGACATATGGTCAACCCATCTCTGCATACGTGGTTCAGTCGGTAGAGGTAAACCAAGTGCAATATACTGCGGCTGCATCAGTGGTATCTTTTCCAAGGTGAAGGCGGTCAAAATAGAACCGTATCCAAATTTCTTCAACCTCCCGCTTTTCACCTTGGTCAACTGTTCTTTCATCACAAGGAGTACTGTGTCACACCAGTTGAACACCTTCGGTTCGAGACATTCCAGGGTGTACTGCATATAAGATCAATTGGCCACATGAAGAGCCGCACCACCAGCCATCCTACCAAAAGTGAACAGAATGGTCCTCAAGGACCTGTCAGTGACATCTCGGATGATGATCTTGCCGTCTTTACTCGGCCGAGATCCCTCTCTGCAATACCTGCGAACATAATCTCTCACAGATTCACCTGCTTGGGCTGAACCTGATAAGGAGTTGGGGGCACGCTGCCTCGATAAGCCGGTCAAAAAATAGATGTCCACTATAGTTAAGGGGATGGATTTTCCCCTAATCTGGAACACCTGGCTGGCAGGATCCCAAGCATCGAGCAAATACTGCAGCAAGTTGATTTGTTGTCTCATGCTAGAGATGCGGAAAAAATTCAAAAGGCCACAATTCCGTAATGCATTCACAGTGACTGGATCATGTAAGGCAAGCATATCATCTTCTTCATGCTCACGTTCTCACCATGTAATGGTCATCTTGCTCCAATGAATCTCTGAAAACAAACAAGAGAAGAGTTAGATACTGATTTGGTGAGAAACAAGCAAAAATTTCCATTGAAAATTGTGCATAAAGTTTCTTCCTTGCGCTCATCGCACCTACAGTGGTGTTCTGGGTGCGTTGCATGTCAGTTGGCTAGTATACAAGCTGACATCCAGCGCACCTTTCGATACATAAAGGGTGCGATGGAGCCAGAGCAAGTTTTTCAAACCCTGGGGGCTCGGAAAAACCAGAAAACAGGCACAGAATGCAAAATGGAAAGGGTGAAATGAAAGAGCTCAAGTTTAGCTCCTACCTGGTCCAGACGGCGCCGAAAACCGTCCACAGGATCTCTCGGAATCAGCTGATGAAAATCAAGGGGGAAAATACCTCCAAAGCTCCAACAAGCCAAAGTTCAAATGAAATGGTAAAATGAGAGGTAAAAAACACTTTTAAGTTACTTTTACGTATTTTGAGTAAAATATTAGTGTCCTGTTGAGGGCCCCGAAGTCGGGTCGACAACAAGGGGGATACCCACCCGGTCCGGAACCTGGTTGGCGGCTCCTTGCCCGTTTGGAGTAGCGGGTCCGACTGGGGATAATGGGACCAGTTTCCCAATGTGAAGGGTGTGCGTGTGTGTGTAGAGTTTGATGGTATTAATCTAAAGGTTTCTCTAAACTAGTCTTAATCTTAACTGCTAAACTAACTCTATGCTAATGTAGTCTAATGAAGAGAAACAGTACATCTAGTCTATGCTAACCCGGGGTGTTTTCTTTTGTTATGCGATCTAGAAAGATTTCAAACAACAACTGGTAATAAAGATCATTCAATTGTTATCAGAATATAAATCGATAAAGATAAACCATTCTGCATAAGAAGTTAGGCAGAGTAGTTGTGAACAACATATCGCATAATTAGTTTTCTATATGTCAAGCATAAATAAATGACCCCACCGTACAGAAGTGCCAAATGGTAATACAAACATTTATACAGTAACATATAAAGAACTCAGCTGTATATTACTTTAGGGATACTAGCAGAATTTAGTCAAGAGATAAAAGTACCATTTATGACTGATTTCACTAATAAACTTCAAGCAATAATGATTTATTCGTACTTGTTCTAATATCTGCTAAGAGTACAGAAGTGCAACATCAGTAACAAACATTAAAATGCAAACATAAATAAATCTCGATCCATCCATTCATCAAAAACCTCCTCTGAGGGTGCAGAAGTGCATGTTCTGAGGACAAGTTTTTTGACAGATTTCCGGACCCTTCTCCAAATGCCATGAGAAGGGTTAAATACTACTAACTAATTAATCTTAATTACACGAAATTAGGGAATCGGCTTCAAATGACCGCCATTTACTAAAAGCAAATTTATTTCTAAAACTTTAAATCCAATTTCTGACCATTTCTGTATATTCTCTTTAGTGTTGTCAACAGCGCAACATTTTCCTGGGAACAGTCTGCTGGCCGCCTTCTTCTTTCGCTCGGGAGATAAAAGTGGAAATAACAAGAGCTGGCACTTCCTTCTGACAGACCAGAAGATATTTTCGAAAACCTTTCTCTAGCTGGGTGTATTCACCGCGTGTATACTTAGCACAACCCAGGTTCTTCTCGAACTGATTTTGCTGTTGCTATTCCGGTTTCCGGTCGTGCAAATGACTGAGTGGGTTAGGAGTCGCGCTATATGGACAATCCCCTGTTTCGAGAATTGTTTCCGCTCTTTGTTCCAAGCTTTTCTGGAGCGGCTTCCTTCTCATGCGCTTCTTCCTCTGCTTTACCAAGTCTGAGCTTCAGGATCTTTTGTGAACACGCTGCTTTTGTGCGCCTTTGACTCTGAGTCCTGGATAGTCTAATTTCATCAGTGCCGGTTGGCTTATAGTCTGGAATCCGCGGTCCTACTGCATGCGGCATCCATTTGTGGAGGCATCTTCTCTCTGCTGTCTGATTGGCGCTTTCCCTTTTCCTTTAGATATTTTCTGCATATAGATTTATATTAGTTGCGTGTCTTGCAGTCTATGCAAAGAAGAAGGGAAATGAAAAGATTGACATGAAAGCATTAAACTCTAATGAATGCATAATCCTGACATTCATCATGACTTGACTCTTCGAAAAATGCGTTGCAATCATTCCTTGATACTCAAGCATGCGGTCATTAATTTCCTTTAAGGCGCGCACTTAATCTTGGGTCTATCGGGTATGTCGGAGAATTCGTGCGATGAGTCTTTTAATATCGCAGATCGCGGTTCGCCGATATCGCAAATCGCAGATCGCTGTCATCGCAGATCGCTGATCGCAGATTTTATTCAATGGTTTATGCCGCCTAGTGCGACGTTTGCGATGTGCGATGTCGCATATCGGCAATCGGAATTTCTTGAAGGTCTTCTTTTTAGAGAGCGCTTGGGATGCATGCGATGCGATGAATTTCGCATCGCTCTTTCGCAGTTTTGTTTTCCGCGCTTGGGTAATGCTTCAGCCTTCCCTTGCGATGCGATTTAAGCCTTAGGGAGAAAAATACAAAAATTAAAAAAAAAAAAATTGGGATTTTTCTTTCAGGGTCCCCCCCTTTGCTTGATGTTATTGCTAATATCGAGCAAAGAGGGGGGGTTTTTGGTGACCACAACAATGGCGATTCACTGTGAAGAACTAGTTATCTCTGCTTGTTCTATTGCATTTTCACTTCCAAAACAGAAAAATTTTTCTTATGCCTAAATTTTGTTATGGACAGATAGAGTATTACCCCTTATCCCGTCAATGATGTTTCGTCACAACTTTTATTTCATTCCGATTGTTTGCTCCCTCTGGGTTATTTCTTGTATTCACACCTAGACATTACTCAGTGCTTTTCAAAGACAAAATAAGTTCTTCTTTGTGTACTAGCTTTGTAAAATATGCTCATTTGTCGTAGGTAGAGCCTCTTCTGCCCGCAAGCGTCCATAGCCTCGACAGGGTTACCATGTTATCCAACAATGATCCTTTTTCCTGTTTAAGGTTATTTACAACATACCAGAGAAAAATCCTTTTGACACTTTTTCTTTCTTTTTTTGATTTTTTTATTCTCTAAAGAACAGTGTCTTGGTTTGGTGGCCAAATTATGACACATTCATTCACTTGATTTACACTTTTGCTGAACAAGCTGGCTCGTGATGAGACCCCTTGTCTTTTGATTGCAACAATCTTGAGTCGTTGCCCTGTTTTGATAGACAGTAGTGGCAAAGTCAGCAAGTTATAATATCTGTGATCATGATAAGCCGGCTCGTGATGAGACCTCTCATTCTTTGAGATATAGTGTTTTCTTGGATTGTTTCTCTGGATGTTGCGATTTCCTTAACAGGGAGGAAGTCATTGTTTTTCCTTAAGAAAGCTCTGGACGACAATAATAGAGTTTAAGAACAACAATTTTGCAGAGAATAATTATTTTGCTATTGATGATACTTTTCATTGCGTTGGCATAAAACAATTTTTTGCCAAAAGTTACTTTCATCCCAGATTTCTTTGTGAAGTTGAAACTAACATCATATTCAGGCTAAAGTTAACTCTATCTGTCAATAATAAAAGTCAGATTTTTTTTGAAAAGTTTTACTATTTATACAAGTGAAATCAAAATCTGATAGAGAAATGGTATGTTTCTTCGTGAATATAATTTATGATCATTCACAACCAACCTTATTTATAAGAAATAAAAACTAAAAAATAAAATAAAAAAAAATAAAACTAAAATTATCCTACAAAAATAGAAGGATGACCTTCTATGGAAAATACATTTTGAGGATTTGTCCATTCACAGGCAGAGAATCTCTCCTGCCTGTCAAGTCCTGCAACAGAAAATTCGACGGGCCTATGACCTCTACGATCTGAAAAGGACCAAGCCATAGCTTCTGGAATTTTGTATGTTTGCCCTTTTCTTCGTGAGCCTTATCCCATTTCAAAACTAAATCTCCCATCTGAAATTTTTTTCTGGTCATTATGTTCGAATCAAAAGAGGATTTTATCAGCGCTTGGTGGTGAGCATGGGTTTTCTTGGCCTGTTCTCATTGTTCTTCTAGCTTGATTATTTCCATTTGCCTTAGCTGTAAGGGAGAAGTAGATACTTCATCAATGTATTGTACTAAGGACAAGGAGGGAATGACTAAGTGAGTAGGAAGAACTGCTTCTCTCCCGTAAACTAAATTAAAGGGAGAAGTGCCGATAGAGGCTTTCTTTGTAATTCTGTCTTCCCATAAGGCGTTTACCAGCGCTTTATGCCAATTCTTTTGGTTTTGGTCGACTGTCTTTTTGATAATCCTGATTAGGTTCTTGTTCGTTGATTCAGCCAGCCCATTACCTTGCGGATAGTAGTTGGCAGAATACTTCAGTTTGAACCCTCTTTTGAGCGCGAACTCAGTCATGGTATTTCCAGAAAAATATGAAGCATTATCAAGTATTAAGGCCATTGGCAATCCAAACCTAGTAATGATATACTGATCTATGAATTCAATAATGTTTTCAGAATTAGCTGTCTTGAGAGGAACTGCCTCTACCCATTTAGTAAAATAGTCAGTTGCCGTGAGGATATACCTATGCTGTTTAGAGGAGTGAGGAACGATCTCACCTATTATGTCCAGGCCCCATTGGCTGAACGGCTGTTCGATGTTAACTGGCTGTAGTGGCATGGATGACTTCTTTTGTTTTCCTGCAGCAGTTTGGCAGACTTGGCATTTCCTTACGTGATGGTACGAGTCTTTGAACAGCGTGGGCCAGTAGTATCCTGCACGTAAGATTTTGTGTGCGGTGGCTTCTCCAGCATAGTGTCCACCTGCTGGTCCATCGTGGAGTTCCTGCAAAACCTTTTCGGCTTCAGTTTTCTCAAGACATCTAAGGAGCACAGAATCATAATTCCTTTTAAACAGGACATCATTTACGAGCTGGTATTGTTTATCTTTTAATCTCAGGGCTCTCTTCTTGATGTGATCCAGGTGAAATGGAGCATGCCCATTTTTCAGGAAATAAATGGTGTCAGCATATAATGATTGTGCGTCATTTAGGCTCACCTCATACGCGTGTACCTCTTCAGATGATTTTTCGGGGATTTGCGATGCTCCAGCTAACATCTTGCAGAAGCCTTGGCCTCTTACGATGTGTGCCGGCTTGATCTCCAGGTCGTATTCTTGCAAGGCGGTGATCCAATTCGCTCTCTTTTCGCCCACACCTTTCTGTATTAGGAGGTTTCTTACCGCTGGGAATGGTACTATGACCTTGGTGTGGGCCTTTAGCAAGAAAGGTCTGAAATATTTAATTTCTTTGAAAACGGTGTATGCCTGTTTCTCTACGTCCGAATATTTCAGCTCAGCACCTTGTAAGTTTGAGCTAAAGAATGTGATCAGAGCTTCTACCTTTTCTTGATTCACTTGAGTCAAGATCGCAGCATAAGAATTCTCTGAGGCAAACGTGTATAAGACAAAGGGCTCTGAAAAATTTTGGGTTGCTAGAGATGGAGCGTTGATGATGGCTTGTTTGATTAAGTTAAATGCTTCGTGCTCGTCTAGACCCCATTTAAAGTTTGAATTCTTTTTTATCATTTTTTGTAAAGGAGAAATAATACGTGAAAAATCTGGGACAAATCTTTTCACAAAATTGATCTGTCCTAGGAAAGATTGCATGGTCTTTTTGTTATGAGGCATGGATATCTCGGAAATTTCTTTGATTCTGTCAGGTTCAATGTGAATGCCAGATTTGGACACTATGAATCCTAGCAATTTTCCTTCACTCAACGCGAAAAAAGATTTCTTCGGGTTAAGCGAGATCCCATACCTTAAACATCTTTGAAATATTTGCTTCAAATCTTTGAGGTGGTCGTTTCGGTTCTTGGAGTATACAGTTATATCATCCAGGTATATCACTACCGATTTATTGACTAAACCTTTAAACGCAATGTCCATGGCTCTCTGAAAAGTGGCGCCGGCGTTGATCAGACCGAATGGCATTTTCTGATATGCATAGGTACCCCATTTAGTTCGGAAGGTGGTTTTTAACTGATCATCTGGGTGTACCAACACTTGATTATATCCTGAAAATCCGTCTAGGAAAGACATTAACTCTGAGCCTGCGACTGCCTGTAATATTTGCTCCATAGGTGGGAGGGGAAAATTGTCTTTCTGACAGGCTTTGTTGAGATTCCGGAAGTCGATGCAGATTCTAATATCTCCGTTTTTCTTCCTAACAGGTACCATGTTGGATACCCATTTGGAATGTCTGACCGGGAAGATTATTCTGGCTCTCAACAATTTATTCAGCTCAGTTTTTATCTGATTTTCCAAGTTGGGGTGGATTTTTCTGAGCTTCTATTGGACAGGTTTCTCGTTGTCAATCATAGGGATAGTGTGTTGAATGATAGAAGTGTTGTAAGTCTTCAGCTCATCGTAATTCCAGGCAAAGACGTTTTTGTACTGTCGTAGAATACGGATATATGCTGATTTTTCTTCAGGAGCTAGGCCTTGACCTAGATTAACGTTTTGCGGCTTCTCATCGGTTCCTAGGTTCACTGATTCGTAGTTCAGATTTGAACTATAGAGTTTGGCGTTAGCTGACCTTTTGAACCGACTTTTCAAGTCGTATAAGTCTTCTAGTTTGACCACCGATTTGGGTATAGCATTATCAGTGCTATTTTGTTGTATCTGGTGATCATGACAGTCTTCGTCGATTATCTGGTTTGAGTAGGATCCTTCGGAGGTGAGGAAACTTACGATGTCTGGGTCATCGTTGAATACTCTCTAGCTGGTGATGTTGTCAGGGATAGATGGGTTAAAAATCAATTCTATCGAAAACCTATCTGGACTAAAGTCTTCGAAGGGGATGAGTCTGGAGGCTACGTTAGCTAACAGGTCTGCGTTTGCATTGTGAAGTCTCGGGATTGACGAAATATTGAACGCTGTAAAATGTGCAGTGAGATCTTGTACTAAAGATTGATAGTGCTTTAAATGATTAGACAGGCAGTGTATGGTGTTACGTACCTGTTTGACGACGATCTCAGAATCTCCAAAGACTTGAAGATATTTGACGTTGCAGCCGTTTGCTTTGTATAGGCCTTGCACCAAGGCTTCGTATTCCACTGTGTTGTTCATGCAATCGAACTCCAGTCTGCATGTGAGCATGGTCTTATTTCCGTCTGGGCTAATCAAAACGCATCCTGCTCCCGCTCCCTCGTTGGATTTAGAGCCATCAAAATATAATTTCCAAAATAAAGAAGTATTTACAGGGTTATCTAAGATACTAACACAATTTGAATCATCAGTCTGGGAAAAGTTTTCAACTTGGGACAAAACTGAATTTTCTAAATATGGTGATATGTGAGCATTGAAATTTCCGAGGAAAGAGTCTACTGAGTAGTTGCCTATGATGCTGTTGTTGTATGCTATGGCTTTGTTCTCTCCTTCCAAATCCGTCACTATGTATTTTTGGTGCAATTCCTGTTCAATCTTTATTTGATTTGGTTTCCCGTTGAAGGGTAACCACATGTGCGACCAGTCGGTTGAAAAGTATCCGTGGAGTTTCTTGGACCAGTCCCTGCTAAGAATCAGACCATAAAATTCAGGGATGTCAGCCACTAGAATGTCGATAACCTGACATACCTTGGGGTTAGACGACAGTCTTATGGTCACTTGATTAAGTTCGCCTATCACTTCGACTTGCGATCGATCAAGTTGAACTATGCGCACTGCGGATTTTTGCGGTTGAACATTAAGTTTGGCACATATTGACTTGGGTAGAATATTGGTTGAAGCACCAGAATCGACCAAGCAGTTGTGCACGTTTCTGTTAAAGATTTCATAAGTGAGGAGGAAAGGAGGAGTATGAGATCTAGATCTCCCTCCAATCAGAGCGATGTCATTTGGATCGATTTTATTGATCGTGTTGATTGGAGGTCTTCCTATATTATGGGACGCTACAGCTGTAGGTAAAGGTGTATTAGGTATGGCGTGTAACTCTTTCATCATGATTTTCTGTTGGTGTTTCAATTTGCTCAACTCGTACAGAGTGATATTAGCCCTAGTCTTTTTCATGTCATCGATGATGTTATACTCCATTTCATCCGACACTATTAGTGTCTTTGATGGAGGTGATTGCTCTGATTGGACTGGGCTAAATGAGGTTGTTTTAGCAATTGTTTTCTTTGGTGCAACCTTTTCTTTTGCTGCAGGGCTTGCGCCCTTCTGTTTTGGGGTATTCTGGGGAGGATCAAGTTGATTTTTGCTTCGTGTGCTAACCGGAAGTGCTTCTTGATCTTCCTCTTGTGGGAGGATGAAATCCCACATTCCTTGTAGTTCCACCACTTCTTCATCGTCGGTCTGCGTTTCGATGGTGCTCTCCTCTTCTTCTTCTTCAGATTCCACATTTGAGACCACGTTGGGTGGCTTCGTCTCCATGGGAGGGTTTCTTTTGAAATTCCTAAAAGGCTTTCTTGGGGACGATTCTGCTACTTGTTTTCTTATGTCAATCATCTCATTAGACATGGCCTTTAATACCTTTTGTAGTCCTTCCATGTCGAAAGGATCTTTCGTTTGCTTCTTCTTGGTGTCTTCTTTGAAAGAGATTTTCTTAGATTTACGCTCTTCGATTGTAGATCTCTTTTCTAGGGCTACTACGCGTCTTTCAACTGCTAACGCCTCAGCCAAATTTTTGACTAAGGTTGTCTTGCTCGCCCTATCTACGAAGATGGCCAAGTTTGAAGGTAAGGCCGTGATGTACCACTCACATCTTACTTCCTCGCTGGGTTGAGAAGCAGCGGGGATTTTGTTGAGGATCTTGTTGAATCGTAAGTTAAAATCCTTAATGGGTTCCCTATCCTCAGCTTTAAGATTGGATAAATCGTTGATCAGTGTCGCTGTCGATCTATCATCGCCGAATTTGGTGAGAAATTGATTTTGAAAAATGTCCCAGCTGGTGATAGATCCGGAGGGCAGTGAAAAGTATCATGACCCGGTTGTTCCTTGCATTGTATAGGGGAAAAGTCGGACCACGACATCTTCGTTGGTAGCTCCGTTGAGATTAACAGAAAGCATGAAATTATTGATATGTTCTTCAGCTAGCATTCCTGCTTCTGGATTGAACTTTGGTAGCCATTTCTCGGGATGGGCAGGTATTGGACTTAGGGGTGGAGGCATTAAAACCGCCCCAGGATTATTCCATGGAGATTGGGCCATCGCTGAGTTGCTAGTCAACAAAAGTGTAGGAGATGGTCTTTGATGTTGAGAAGATGGAGATGTTATGATCTTCGACGATTGCGGAGGAAGGGTTGCGGAAGATGGATGAGTGACTTGAGGTGGAGATGTGGGTGGTTGACTTCGCGGAGAGGGAGTTGAAATGGATGAAGTGGATGAAAGAGTCTCTCTGTCAGACTCTGGGAGTGCTTTCCTTGCTCTTTTCCTAGCGGGGAGAGGGATTTCAGTTGGCTGGACGCCAAAATTTTCACTCTTCAATCGGGTCAGGGGATGAGCAGGATTGTACTGCAAAGTCAGGCTGCCTTTAGATTTATTAGAATTCTGGGTAAAAATAGAGAATCCCTGGAGTTTACGGATCAAAGTTTGAACTTCAGGGGGATCGATAATAAGTTAGTCTGATGTATCAGTATGTATAGCAGCGGTGGATGTCCGAGCGACTTCTAGTTCCGAGATTAGTTGTACTGGGGAAGTCGGGGAAGTTGGTGAGGGTGATTTGCTCTCAAAATGGTATTTGGATTTTGAATTATGCGCCATTCATAGCTCGGCCCTCCTTCTAGCGCCAGAAATGTTGAGGGCCCCGAAGTCGGGTTGACAACAAGGGGGATACCCACCCGGTCCGGAACTTGGTTGGCGGCTCCTTGCCCGTTTGGAGTAGCGGGTCCGACTGGGGGTAATGGGACCAGTTTCCCAATGTGAAGGGTGTGCGTGTGTGTGTAGAGTTTGATGGTATTAATCTAAAGGTTTCTCTAAACTAGTCTTAATCTTAACTGCTAAACTAACTCTATGCTAATGTAGTCTAATGAAGAGAAACAGTACATCTAGTCTACGCTAACCCGGGGTGTTTTCTTTTGTTATGCGATCTAGAAATATTTCAAACAACAGCTGGTAATAAAGATCATTCAACTGTTATCATAATATAAATCGATAAAGATAAACCATTCTGCATAAGAAGTTAGGCAGAGTAGTTGTGAACAACATATCACATAATCAGTTTTCTATATGTCAAGCATAAATAAATGACCCCACCGTACAGAAGTGCCAAATGGTAATACAGACATTCATACAGTAACATATAAAGAACTCAGCTGTATATTACTTTAGGGATACTAGCAGAATTTAGTCAAGAGATAAAAGTACCATTTATGACTGATTTCACTAATAAACTTCAAGCAATAATGATTTATTCGTACTTGTTCTAATATCTGCTAAGAGTACAGAAGTGAAACATCAGTAACAGACATTAAAATGCAAACATAAATAAATCTCGATCCATCCATTCATCAAAAACCTCCTCTGAGGGTGTAGAAGTGCATGTTCTGAGGACAAGTTTTTTGATAGATTTCCGGACCCTTCTCCAAATGCCATGAGAAGGGTTAAATACTACTAACTAATTAATCTTAATTACACGAAATTAGGGAATCGGCTTCAAATGACCGCCCTTTACTAAAAGCAAATTTATTTCTAAAACTTTAAATCTAATTTCTGACCGTTTCTGTATATTCTCTTTAGTGCTGTCAACAACGCAACGTTTTCCTGGGAACAGTCGGCTGGCCGCCTTCTTCTTTCGCTCGGGAGATAAAAGTGGAAATAACAAGAGCTGGCACTTCCTTCTGACAGACCAGAAGATATTTTCGAAAACCTTTCTCTAGCTGGGTGTATTCGCCGCGTGTATACTTAGCACAACCCAGGTTCTTCTCGAACTGATTTTGCTGTTGCTATTCTGGTTTCCGATCGTGCGAATGACTGAGTGGGTTAGGAGTTGCGCTGTATGGACAATCCCCTGTTTTGAGAATTGTTTCCGCTCTTTGTTCCAGGCTTTTCTGGAGCGTCTTCCTTCTCATGCGCTTCTTCCTCTGCTTTACCAAGTCTGAGCTTCAGGATCTTTTGTGAACACGCTGCTTTTGTGCGCCTTTGACTCTGAGTCCTGGATAGTCTAATTTCATCAGTGCCGGTTGGCTTATAGTCTGGAATCCGCGGTCCTGCTGCATGCGGCATCCATTTGTGGAGGCATCTTCTCTCTGCTGTCTGATTGGCGCTTTCCCTTTTCCTTTAGATATTTCCTGCATATAGATTTATATTAGTTGCGTGTCTTGCAATCTACGCAAAGAAGAAGGGAAATGAAAAGATTGACATGAAAGCATTAAACTCTAATGAATGCATAATCCTGACATTCATCATGACTTGACTCTTCGAAAAATGCGATGCAATCATTCCTTGATACTCAAGCATGCGGTCATTAATTTCCTTTAAGGCGCGCGCTTAATCTTGGGTCTATCGGGTATGCCGGAGAATTCGTGCGATGAGTCTTTTCATATCGCAGATCGCGGTTCGCCGATATCGGAAATCGCAGGTCGCTGTCATCGCAGATCGCTGATCGCAGATTTTATTCAATGGTTTATGCCGCCTAGTGCGACGTTTGCGATGTGCGATGTCGCATATCGGCGATCGGCATTTCTTGAAGGTCTTGTTTTTAGAGAGCGCTTGGGATGCATGCGATGCGATGAATTTCGCATCGCTCTTTCACAGTTTTGTTTTCCGCGCTTGGGTAATGCTTTAGCCTTCCCTTGCGATGCGATTTAAGCCTTAGGGAGAAAAATACAAAAATTTAAAAAAAAAAAATTGGGATTTTTCTTTCAGGGTCCCCCCCTTTGCTCAATGTTATTGCTAATATCGAGCAAAGAGGGGGGGTTGTTGGTGACCACAACATGTCCTAACTCATTTTCTAAACATATATTGTTCATTTCTAACTAGTTTGATGAAGCAATTGAACATGTAGTACGATCTTTGAAAGAGCAAAGCTATTTATGGTAAAATAAAAAAGCGACCATTGTATCGAGCAGTTTTAACGCGGACTTCATGCTCGTTAAAAAATAAACATAAGCAATGAGCACATGTTCCTCCAGAGTTTAAGCTCATTAAAAAATGAACCAATTTCCGGTAAATAACCATCGTGAATGTAATACTTCAACCTTTAAAGCCTTGGTCGTGTTCGCACCGTCACCTCCACTGTTACATTGGCCGATCATTTAACCATTTTGAGGAACAACTGCGAAGAGTGATCATGTTAGCCATCCTTGTAACACTTCCGTGATTGGAAAATTCCAAACCTTACCTGGAATCAGCTGCTACCCATTTTTATCACTCGTTCCTCAAAAGATGAGTCTTCTTTAAGCTCTTTTCAATTGACTCGTAAAATATGAAAAGATTGCTGAGCCATTGGCCTCTCCAGCTCGTTAAAACGGTCGGAAGTGCTATCCCTCCTTTAGATTTTAGTCTTTTTGGACTCGAGGGATTATTACACAAAAATATTGAGCACTTGTTTTGTTCGGCTCGTTAAAAGTATCGAAAATTCATCCCTTCTGTATTGTTTTATTATTTTTCAGACTTAAGGGATTAGATGAAGAAAAAGGAATTTTTGAGTTTCCTTTACGTCCCTTTTCAGACTCTCTAAAATTGAAAAGGACCGAGTTATCTTTGTCGTTAAACTCGTTAAAAAACATAATAGCGACAAACTTGTCCATGGTAGACAAGAACGAGTTTCACTATCGCTAGGCTCGTTAAAACATAGCGATGGGTTTGCCTGAAGGGAAAATTATAGAACAAGCTTATGTTATCCTCCTCAAGCTTGACAAAAATAAAGAGGTACTGGTCAGTAATGACTGGGGAAAAATTGGGAAGAAAACTTGAAGAAACTTTGTTGGTAGCAAGTCGCTCTTGAACATGACACTTTCACTCCACGTCCATGTCGGGTTGGGTTGTTTCATTCACCGGTCACATCACCATGGTCACGTCACACCATCCACATTTGGGGTTAATGCTACCAATCCATCATGTCAGTGTCGCCGATATGTTCAAGAGAAGTCATTCAGAGAGTTCACCTGTGTCTCACCCACTGCAATACATTTACGCTCCATTCTTTCATGACCGCCACCCTGAACCTTATATCACCAGACCATTTTCACCTCCATTAAAATCATTTGCTCCGATTTGTGTCATTCATGTGGGATTCATTAAGGCCCTCCTATGACGGATAACTTCTTGTCAACATCAGCTCATTATCCAAGAAGTCGATCTAGGAACACCCCTTCAGTACTTTGAAGCTTGCATGCCTCAATGGCAAGTTTCTCACTTCTGGCGAAAGGCTTGCATCAATGGCCTTCTACCGAAAGATTTTGCGTGGTGTTCGACGCCAAGTCCTTTATTCACACCACGTGAATTGTACTGTAATACCTTGAGGGTCATTATCATTATCAGTGATTCCTCTCGCGCCTGTTAACAGCTTACATCATTGGCTGGTAATCAGGCGATGTCTTTCCATGTTCGACTCCAAAACATCTCTCACATGGATCGACTTGTAATTTGAGTGAAGGTCGAACGAGATTGAAGATCCCGGATCTAGTTTCATCCATCCAGGCTGCGATATATATTCAAGAAAATAAAGACATCAAATGTACATCATCGATGCACAGATAATCATCCAATCGAAGGGATGATGGCTCTACCAGAATCATCAGTCTACATTCAGACGATTGTCTATCCTATGTACATGAAAATGAATTTATAAAGCTGAGCATGGGAATGCCCGCCTCAGCTAGATCATGAAAATAGTATGAAGATAATGTATTGTACTGTATCTTATTACAAGTCTCCTCTTGGCTCGAAAGAACTTCGGATCCTCATTATAAAGCATTTCACCCGACATCAAAAAAGATTAACGACCTCATGCTTTAGGGGGAAACTGTTATAGATATTTTTGGGCCCTGCAACCCCAGGCATAAAATATCCATAAACTAAGGGCTCCTAAGTCCCTAAAAGTGTTGTTCCAACCCCTAAAGGAACAAGGTCAACTGATTACAGCTTCTCCCAGAAGTTCTCCATGAAAAACTAATGCCAAAGTTATGAACCCGGGAAGTTGATGTACCAATTTACCCAAACGGGGCCCATAGTTTGGCGTTTCATCTTCTAGGGTTAGGTTTTGGAATGTTAAGGGTTTTCCATTGTTTCTCAACAATAAATAGGCCTTCGAGCCTCATTGTAACACAGTTCGGAACAGTTCAGAGGCATGTAGCCACCACATCTCTTCTCAGAGATAAGCTACCATCGCCCTAGCTGGTTTATCTCCATTTCAGGTTGTAAGTATATTTCAATATTTACATTAATGAAATGAAGTATTATTTCTGCTGCATCTCTGTATTTATGGTTATCGAATCTCTGTATTTATGGTTATCTCTATAATCTATTGCGTTTCTGTTTAAATCTGGATCAAGATCATTGCACTTGCTCCATGGCCAATGATCCAAGTGGATGTTGGTAGC
Source organism: Pinus tabuliformis (assembly GCA_031772625.1). NCBI lineage: Eukaryota > Viridiplantae > Streptophyta > Pinopsida > Pinales > Pinaceae > Pinus > Pinus tabuliformis. Next base: position 469,238,737 of record CM062808.1, on the reverse strand, counting down.
CACCCACCTATCCCATCTGGACCACCACCATTGTTTCTTTTAGTCTTTTCAGTTTTCTAAATTGTAGCACAGTTTACTATTTTTAGCAGTTTTTCAGGTCCTAAACTTCCGGAGCTGTTTTGAGGCCCTAAACGACGTTTTTTGGGAAATTTGGGGGCAACATGGGTCCATGGACCGATGTTCCCCTACCCAAAGTTGTAGTTCTCATATATATCTTTCTAACGAGCTATCGAACGCGTCAAACGGAGATCGTATGCCAAAGTTACGACCCCGGGAAATTGATGTACCAATTTACCCAAACGAGGCCCTCAATTTGGCGTTTCATCTTCTAGGGTTAGGTTTTGGAATGTTAAGGGTTTTCCATTGTTTCTCAACAATAAATAGGCCTTCGAGCCTCATTGTAACACAGTTTGGAACAGTTCAGAGGCATGTAGCCACCACATCTCTTCTCAGAGATAAGCTACCATCGCCCTAGCTGGTTTATCTCCATTTCTGGTTGTAAGCATATTTCAATATTTTACATTAATGAAATGAAGTATTATTTCCGTTGCATCTCTGTATTTATGGTTATCGCATCTCTGTATTTATGGTTATCTCTGTAATCTATTGCTTTCTTGTTTAAATCCAGATCAGTGGTATCAGAGCGGTTTGCTTTTTCTTTGCATGTCCCCAACGAGGTCGGGATATAAGGAGTTAGGGCTTGAACTGGTCGAACCTTTGCAAGACTAGCCTTGCAAATCCCAACGGCCTCCCACGGCAGATGAAAAGAAAGACGAGAGGGTAGGAGATCCTATCAAAATCTTGCTCGAAGATGCCCTCGAGCGACAACGGAACGTGATGATGGACAGTTTTGCCCAAATCCTTCAGCGGCTACCTAGAAGCGATGCATCGACTTCCAGCAGCTACTCTGGAAACGCCACACCATTTAAGGTACAAGTGAATTTTGAAATCCCCATCTTCGAGGGTAAAATAGATGCAGATGTCATAGATAAATGGTTAAATCTGCTAGAGGGTTATTTTTTTGTTCATGAATTTTCGAGTCGGGAAAAGATTGTTTTTGATCTTCTCAAAGCAGCCCCCCCACGTCAAGGACTGGTGGGAAACCTACTACGAGCAGAAGGATGAAAGTATTGGCTCACTATTTTCAGCCACACCCACTTGGAATTCATTCCGGGATGCCATCAAGGAGCAGTACTACCCTGTCGGAAACTATGAGGATGAATACATAAAATGGACCACGCTGCGGCAAAGAAGGGACCAAGATGTGCCGGAGTTCACCAATCTTTTCCATGCCCTTCGTACAAAGTTTGGTATCAAGGATACGAAGCAGCATTTGATACTAAAATACCGTGGTTGCCTGCACAGATACATCCAGGAAGAGATGGTGTTCTTGAACATCTCCTCGCTCGGCACAGCGTACCGGTACGCTGTCAAAATCGAGAAAAAGTTCAAAAAGAAGAAGCGAGACTTTGGCCCTACAAATCTAGAGCCTAAAGGACAAAGCCAAGGCGGGGTGACCCAAGACAACCCGTCGAAGCCGCAAGAAAAGAAAAACACCATGAAGCCGAAGAAGGACACAGGAAAGTGGTGTGAGTTCCACAAGAGTCCCAATCATAACACAAGTGAGTGTCGGACCAAGCAATCTCTGGTGGCTGAGTTAAAGGCTTCCAAATCAGATGCATGTTCCAACCCTGAGCCAGAACTCGACAAGGGGAATGGCAAAGGGAAGCAGATCATTGATGCAGATCCCAGCGCCACTATTGCCACCGCCAAGATCCAGAAAGATGAGCCCAAAAATACAGAGGAAGGGGGGCGTCTTTTCCACTCACAGATGTGGGTGAAGGGTTCACCACTACAATTCATTGTCGACAGTGGCAGCCAAAAGAACCTTGTTTCAGCAGAGGTCGTGAAGCGGTTGGGCCTACCGACTACACCACACTCACAACCATACAGTATCAGGTGGCTTCATGAAGGAAGAGATCTCAAAGTTGCCAGCAGTGCCGCCTTCCCTACAGCATCACACCATTCACAGACGAGGTATTGTGTGATGTTACACCTCTGGATGTTTGTGATGTATTATTAGGCCAGCCATACTTGTGGAAGTGACATGTTGTGTATGAGTCAAGGCCTCGTGCTATCATTATTTCTTTGAGTAATTCATTATACAGGATACCAGAGGTAGCCCCACCTACTACCACCTCTTTGATCACTACTAAGAAAGACAGTAAGCTCATCTCCCAAACTAGGAAATTCATCTGTATGGTTCACTCCCAAAGTAAGGGGAAAATTGTTGCTACATCCATGACCCTCGCAAAGGGTTCCTCCACGCAGCAACAGCAGCAAAGGACTATAGTCATGACAGAACATAGGAACAACTTCTCCTCACCCACAGGGGTACCACACAAGCTTCAAGTGGGCAACAAAGTTTGGTTACATCTGCAGAGAGAACGCTTTACCAGAACCCATCAGAAGCTCAGACCACTCCGACATGGTCCTTACAACAGTACCAAGGCGGTAGGGAACAATGCTTTGGAGCACATCATTCCTCCATTCCTTCACCTGCACCAAGTGTTCAATATGGACCATCATCGACCATGCTTCCCACCATTAGTGGACACATCAAATATTGCAGGACAAGTTCAGCAGATGGAGGAACTCAACGCAATGGGGACCATTGCTTCCTAAGGGGGGAGGAATGATCCAAGTGGATGTTGGTGGCCACCCACCTATCCCATCTGGACCCCCACCATTGTTTCTTTCAGTCTTTTCATTTTTCTAAATTGTAGCACAGTTTACTATTTTTAGCAGTTTTTCGGGTCCTAAACTTTCGGAGCTGTTTTGAGGCCCTAAGAGACGTTTTTTGGGAAATCTAGGGGCAACATGGGTCCATGGACCCATGTTTCCCTACCCAAAGTTGTAGTGCTCGGATAGATCTTTCTAACAAGCTATCGAACGCGTCAAACAGAGATCGTATGCCAAAGTTACGACCCCGGGAAAATGATGTACCAATTTACCCAAACAGGGCCCACAATTTGGCGTTTCATCTTCTAGGGTTAGGTTTTGGAATGTTAAGGGTTTTCCATTGTTTCTCAACAATAAATAGGCCTTCGAGCCTCATTGTAACACAGTTCGGAACAGCTCAGAGGCATGTAGCCACCACATCTCTTCTCAGAGATAAGATACCATCGCCTTAGCTGGTTTATCTCTATTTCTGGTTGTAAGCATATTTCAGTATTTTACATTAATGAAATGAAGTATTATTTCCACTGCATCTCTGTATTTATGGTTGTCGCATCTCTGTATTTATGGTTATCTCTGTAATCTATTGCGTTCCTGTTTAAATCCGGATCAGTGGTATCAGAGCGGTCTACTTTTTCTCTGTTTTTCTTTGCATGTCCCCAACGAGGTCGGGATATAAGGAGTTAGGGCTTGAACTGGTCGAACCTTTGCAAGACCAGCCTCGCAAATCCTGACGGCCTCCCATGGCGGATGAGAAGAAAGACGAGGGGGCAGGAGATCCTATCAAAATCTTGCTCGAAGAAGCCCTCGAGCGACAACGGAATGCAATGATGGACAGTTTTGCCCAAATCCTTCAGCGGCTACCTAGAAGCGACGCATCAACTTCCAGCAGCTACTCTGGAAACGCCACACCATTTAAGGTACAAGTGAATTTTGAAATCCCCATCTTCGAGGGTAAAATAGATGCAGATGCGGTAGATAAATGGTTAAATCTGCTAGAGGGTTATTTTTCTGTTCATGAATTTTCGAATCGGGAAAAGATTGTTTTTGCTCTTCTCAAAGCAGCCCCCCCACGTCAAGGACTGGTGGGAAACCTACTATGAGCAGAAGGATGAAAGTACTGGCTCACTATTTTCAGCAGCACCCACTTGGAATTCATTCCGGGATGCCATCAAGGAGTAGTACTACCCTGTCGGAAACTATGAGGATGAATACATAAAATGGACCACACTGTGGCAAAGAAGGGACCAAGATGTGCCGAAGTTCAACAATCTTTTCCATGCCCTTCGCACAATGTTGGGTATCAAGGATACAGAGCAGCATTTGATACTAAAATACCGTGGTTTCCTGCACAGATACATCCAGGAAGAGATGGTGTTCTTGAACATCTCCTCGCTCGGCACGACGTACCGGTATGCTGTCAAAATCGAGCAAAAGTTCAAACAGAAGAAGCGAGACTTTGGCACTGCAAATCCAAAGCCCAAAGGACAAAGCCAAGGCGGGGTGACCCAAGACAACCCGTCAAAGCTGCAAGAAAAGAAAAACACCATGAAGCCGAAGAAGGACATAGGAAAGTGGTGTGAGTTCCACAAGAGTCCCACTCATAACACAAGTGAGTGTCGGACCAAGCAGTCTCTGGTGGCTGAGTTAAAGGCTTCCAAATCAGATGCATGTTCCAACCCTGAGCCAGAACCCGACAAGGGGAATGGCAAAGGGAAGTAGATCATTGATGCAGATCCCAGCGCCACTGTTACCACCGCCAAGATCCAGAAAGATGAGCCCGAAAATCCAGAGGAAGGGGGGCATCTTTTCCACTCATAGATGTGGGTGAAGGGTTTGCCACTACAATTCATTGTCGTCAGTAGCAGCCAAAAGAACCTCATTTCAGTAGAGGTCATGAAGTGGTTGGGCCTACCGACTACACCACACCCATAGCCATACAGTATCGGGTGGCTTCATGAAGGAAGAGATCTCAAAGTTCGCCAGCAGTGCCGCCTTCCCTACAACATCACACCATTCATAGACGAGGTATTGTGTGATGTTACACCTCTGGATGTTTGTGATGTATTATTAGGCTAGCCATACTTGTGGAAGCGACATGTTGTGTATGAGTCAAGGCCTCATGCTGTCATTATTTCTTTGAGTAATTCATTATACAGGATACCAGAGGTAGCCCCACCTACTGCCACCTCTTTGATCACTACTAAGAAAGGCAGCAAGCTCATCTCCCAGACTAGGAAATTCATCTGTCTGGTTCACTCCCAAAGTAAGGGGAAAATTGTTGCTACATCCATGACCCTCGCAAAGGGTTCCTCCACACAACAGCAACAGTAAAGGAATACAGTCATGACAGAACATAGGAACAACTTCTCCTCACCCACAGGGGTACCACAAAAGCTTCAAGTGGGCGACAAAGTTTGGTTACATCTGCAGAGAGAACGCATTACCAGAACCCATCAGAAGCTTAGACCACTCCGACATGGTCCTTACAACAGTACCAAGGCGGTAGGGAACAATGCTTTGGAGCACATCATTCCTCCATTCCTTCGCCTGCATCAAGTGTTCAATATGGACCATCATCGACCATGCTTCCCACCATTAGTGGACACATCAAAGATTGCAGGACAAGTTCAGCAGATGGAGGAACTCAACGCAATGGGGACCATTGCTTCCTAAGGGGGGAGGAATTATCCAGGTGGATGTTGGTGGCCACCCACCTATCCCATTTGGACCCCCACCATTGTTTCTTTCAATCTTTTCAGTTTTCTAAATTGTAGCACAGTTTACTATCTTTAGCAGTTTTTCGGGTCCTAAACTTCCGAAGCTATTTTGAGGCCCAAAGTTGTAGTGCTCAGATAGATCTTTCTAACGAGCTATCGAACGCTTCAAACGGAGATCGTATGCCAAAGTTACGACCCCGGGAAATTGATGTACCAATTTACCCAAACGGGGCCCACAATTTGGTGTTTCATCTTCTAGGGTTAGGTTTTGGAATGTTAAGGGTTTTCCATTGTTTCTCAACAATAAATAGGCCTTCGAGCCTCATTGTAACACAGTTCGGAACAGTTCAGAGGCATGTAGCCACCACATCTCTTCTCAGAGATAAGCTACCATCACCCTAGCTGGTTTATCTCCATTTCTGGTTGTAAGCAAATTTCAATATTTTACATTAATGAAATGAAGTATTATTTCCGCTGCATCTTTGTATTTATGGTTATCGCATCTTTGTATTTATGGTTATCTCTGTAATCTATTGCGTTCCTGTTTAAATCCGGATCAGTGGTATCAGAGCGGTCTACTTTTTCTCTGTTTTTCTTTGCATGTCCCCAACGAGGTCGAGATATGAGTTAGGGCTTGAACTGGTCGAACCTTTGCAAGACCAGCCTCGCAAATCCCGATGGCCTCCCATGGCAGATGAGAAGAAAGACGAGGGGGTAAGAGATCCTATCAAAATCTTACTCGAAGAAGCCCTCGAGCGACAACGGAACGTGATGATGGACAGTTTTGCCCAAATCCTTCAGCGGCTACCTAGAAGCGACGCATCGACTTCCAACAGCTACTCTGGAAATGCCACACCATTTAAGGTACAAGTGAATTTTGAAATCCCCATCTTCGAGGGTAAAATAGATGCAAATGCGGTAGATAAATGGTTAAATCTACTAGAGGGTTATTTTTCTGTTCATGAATTTTCGAGTTGGGAAAAGATTGTTTCTGCTCTTCTCAAAGCAGCCCCCCCACCTCAAGGACTAGTGGGAAACCTACTGCGAGCAGAAGGATGAAAGTACTGGCTCACTATTTTCAGTGCACCCACTTGGAATTCATTCCGGGATGCCATCAAGAAGCAGTACTACCCTGTCAGAAACTATGAGGATGAATACATAAAATGGACCACGCTGTGGCAAAGAAGGGACCAAGATGTGCCGAAGTTCACCAATCTTTTCCATGCCCTTCGCACAAAGTTAGGTATCAAGGATACGAAGCAGCATTTGATACTAAAATACCGTGGTTTCCTGCATAGATACATCCAGGAAGAGATGGTGTTCTTGAACGTCTCCTTGCTCGGCATAGCGTACCGGTACATTGTCAAAATCAAGCAAAAGTTCAAACAGAAGAAGCGAGACTTTGGCCCTGCAAATCCAAAACCCAAAGGACAAAGCCAAGGCGGGGTGACCCAAGGCAACCCGTCGAAGCCACAAGAAAAGAACAACACCATGAAGCCGAAGAAGGACATAGGAAAGTGGTGTGAGTTCCACAAGAGTCCCACTCATAACAAAAGTGAGTGTTGGACCAAGCAGTCTCTGGTGGCTGAGTTAAAGGCTTTTGAATCAGATGCATGTTCCAACCTTCAGCCAAAACCCGACAAGGGGAAAGGCAAAGGGAAGCAGATCATTGATGCAGATCCCAACACCACTATTGCCACTGCCAAGATCCAGAAATATGAGCCCGAAAATCCAGAGGGAGGGGGGCATCTTTTCCACTCACAGATGTGGGTGAACGGTTCGCCACTACAATTCATTGTCGACAGTGGCAGCCAAAAGAACCTCATTTCAGCAAAGGTCGTGAAGCGGTTGGGCCTACCGACTACACCACACCCACAACCATACAGTATCGGGTGGCTTCATGAAGGAAGAGATATCAAAGTTCGCCAGCAGTGCCGCCTTCCCTATAGCATCACACCATTCACAGACGAGGTATTGTGTGATGTTACACCTCTGGATGTTTGTGATGTATTATTAGGCTAGCCATACTTGTGGAAGCGACATGTTGTGTATGAGTCAAGGCATCATGCTGTCATTATTTCTTTGAGTATTTCATTATACAGGATACCAGAGGTAGCCCCACCTATTGCCACCTCTTTGATCACTACTAAGAAAGGTAGCAAGCTCATCTCCCAGACTAGGAAATTCATCTGTATGGTTCACTCCCAAAGTAAGGGGAAAATCATTGCTACATCCATGACCCCACAAAGGGTTCCTCCATGCAGCAGCAGCATCAAAGGAATACAGTCATGATAGAACATAGGAACAACTTCTCCTCACCCACAGGGGTACCACGCAAGCTTCAAGTGGGCAACAAAGTTTGGTTACATCTGCAGAGAGAACGCCTTACCAGAACCCATCAGAAGCTCAGACCACTCCGACATGGTCCTTACAACAATAATAAGGCGGTAGGGAACAATGCTTTGGAGCACATAATTCCTCCATTCCTTCGCCTGCACCAAGTGTTCAATATGGACCATCGTCGACCATGCTTCCCACCATTAGTTGACACATCAAAGATTGCACGACAAGTTCAGCAGATGGAGGAACTCAACGCAATGGGGACCATTGCTTCCTAAGGGGGGAGGAATGATCGAGGTGGTTGTTGGTGGCCACCCACCTATCCCATCTGGACCCCCACCATTGTTTCTTTCAGTCTTTTAAGTTTTCTAAATTGTAGCACAGTTTACTATTTTTAGCAGTTTTTCGGGTCCTAAACTTCCGGAGTTGTTTTGAGGCCCTAAACGACTTTTTTTGGGAAATCTGGGGGCAACATGGGCCCTTGGACTGATGTTTCCCTACCCAAAGTTGTAGTGCTCGGATAGATCTTTCTAACGAGCTATCGAATGTGTCAAACGGAGATCGTATGCCAAAGTTACGACCCCGGGAAATTGATGTACCAATTTACCCACACGGGGCCCACAATTTGGCGTTTCATCTTCTAGGGTTAGGTTTTGGAATGTTAAGGGTTTTCCATTGTTTCTCAACAATAAATAGGCCTTCGAGCCTCATTGTAACACAGTTCGAAACAGTTCAGAGGCATGTAGCTGCCACATCTCTTCTCAGAGATAAGCTACCATCGCCCTAGCTGGTTTATCTCGATTTCTGGTTGTAAGCATATTTCAGTATTTTACATTAATGAAATGAAGTATTATTTCCGCTGCATCTCTGTATTTATGGTTATTGCATCTCTGTATTTATGGTTATCTCTGTAATCTATTGCCTTTCTGTTTAAATCCGGATCAGCCAGGGTGTGATGCATCTCACTTAAGTACACTCAGTGGGTGCGTTGCATTTCAAAAAGCCCTTCTATGGGCTGCGATGAGCGAGAAGAGACAAATGGCAGTGTCAATCTGTAAGGTGGAAAAGCATGGAATCCTCCAGAATTTTCTCCTGTGACACTTACCTCTCTGAATTCTTCCAAGGATGAGTAAGAGATCATCAATCTCCAAGTGGAAGCAAGAACTATCAGAGGGAGGACACTAATCAAAACACAAGCTGACTCATCTCCCTTACAGATATCTATATATGGATCCCTCATCCCAGAGATCCAGAGGCTGGAATTTTTCATCTTGTAAGGAATTGTTGTTAGTTTCTTGAGGCAACATCAGTGTGTGTTGGGTGATCTAAGCTTTGTATGAGGTGAAAGAGGGCTTTCTTACCAAGAGGATGATGCTGGGTCAAAACAGCTGGTTGTAACTCTCTTGGCTTTTTCTTGATTATCAATAAAGCTATTCTAGTTTTCTTCCATACTCTTGTGTAATCTATGTTTTGTGCATTTGTATGGTCAATTTACAACTGACCCTAGATTATTTATGATAATAGATCCATGTTCTTGTATAGTTTTATGCTGCTTTGATCCTACAGGTACTCTGTGAAGCTGGGTATACGGGCAGGCAAGTAGCAAAATACTATCGGAAGAGAGAGGAACCGAACAAGGAGCCAAGCGCAAGACAGAGGTTGGTCTTCTTTATTCTTCTCTCATCTATCTTTCATAAAAGAAAACGAAAGTAGACTTTACTTTGTTTGTTTCTAAGGTAGCTGCCACACCTTAGTGGGATAGAGCAGTTCTGTATAGACACTTTTCCCTGTAACAAGGTGTGCTGGAAATGCGGAAAGGAAGGGCACTAAAAAAGGGACTGTAAATCTAAAGCTCCTGACAAAGGAAAGGGATTTGATGATGCTCCTTCTGGAGAGGCAAAAACCACGTCAGATGAAGGTGGGGAGGTGTACTTGGCTTCTTCAAGTGCACATGTAGATCATGAGGCATCATTGATTAACTCAGGTGCATCCTTTCACTTCACTCCCCATAGAGAGTGGTTCTCTGAGTATGAGAAATATGATGGTGGTGATGTCTTCTTGGGGGATGATACGAAGGCTATAATCGTTGGTCATGGAAAAATAAAGTTGAAGTTGCAAGGTGGAAGGATTAGAACACTTACGGGTGTTCTGTATATTCCTACATTAGCCAGCAATTTGATTTCTGTAAGCAAACTTGATGATGCAAGCGTAAAAATAGTGTTCGAGAAAGATACCTGCAAGATGGTTCGGGGAGCACTGGTATTGATGCAGGGAGTTAGAATTGGAACTTTGTACAAGCTGCAAGGTAGCACTGTTATTGATGGGTGCAATAGTTCTATGGTTCCTGAAAATGGAGCAGAAAATCTAGTGGTCTCTGGAGAAAAGACCATGTTATGGAATAAAAGGCTTGGACATATTGGAGAGAAGGGCCTTCAAATACTTCATGGTAAAGGTATGGTAGAAGGTATGACTAATAGCTCTCTAGATTTTGATTTCTGTGAAAATTGTGTATAAGGGAAGCAGAAGACTACTCCATACACACCTGAGCAAAATGGAGTTGCAGAAAGAATGAACAAGACGTTGATGGAAAGGGCAAGAAGCATGCTTAGTGGTGTCGTGTTAGGACAGGAATTCTGGGTATAGGCAGTGGAGACTACATGTTACCTAGTCAATAGATCACCTTCATCAGTGTTGGAGGATAAGACTCCACAAGAGATATGGACTGGTAAGAAGCCCTCTCTTTCACATCTAAGGGTATTTGGATGTGATGCATATGTACATGTTCCAAAGGAGAAAAGAACAAAGTTGGATAGTAAATCTGAAAAGTGCATCTTTATTGGGTATAAGGATGGTTTAAAAGGTTATAAACTTTGGAACCCCGTAACAAGGAAGGCTGTGTACAACCGAGATGTGGTGTTCAATGAGGTGAAATATGTTATCAAACGTGAAGTCCAACCAAAGGAACATGAGAAGATATGGTTTGAGCTAAAGGAGGAAGAATCAGATTCTATAGCAGAAGAGGAATCATAAGATGAAGAGCCACAAACTCTGATTGTGAGAAGATCGGTTCGAGAAAGAAGGCAACCAGAAAGGTATAGTCCATCTTCTTTCTATTCAAATTTTGCTTTATCTATTATTGATGATGATCCCATAACTACGAAGGAAGTAGTAGATTCAGAGGATGGCAAACTCTGGAAAGAGGCCATGGTTGATGAAATGACATCTTTGCACAAAAATGAGGCTTGGGATCTAGTGGAGTTGTCGGCTGGAAGGAAACCCATTGGCAGCAAATGGGTGTTCAAGAAGAAGACAAATGTAGAAGGAAAGGTGGAGAAATACAAAGATCGGTTGGTAGAAAAAGGTTATTCCCAGGTACCGAGAATTGATTTTGGTGATTTTTTTCTCCGGTTTCGAAGGTAGATTCTATTAGATTACTTTTATTTGTTGTTGCTTCTTTTGATTTTGAGGTAGAACAGGTGAATTTGAAGACAACATTTCTTCACGAGGATCTGGAAGAGGAGATCTACATGAAGCAACCTAAAGGCTTTGTGGTGAAGGGTAAGAAAGAACTGGTATGAAAGTTCAAAAAGTCTCTGTATGGGTTAAAACAATCACCAAGGATGTGGCATCAGAAATTTGATACATTTATATGGGGACTTGGCTTCACCAGAAGCAAAGCAGATCATTGTGTGTATTTTAAATTAATTGCTGACCATGTTATTTATTTGGTCTTGTATGTGGATCATATGTTGTTGTTTGGAAATGACAAAGAAATTATCTAGGATTTGAAGACCCAATTGTCCTCCAAATTCGACATGAAAGATCTTGGTGCTACAAACTATATTTTGGGCATGGAAATTAAAAGAGATCAGGAAAAGTGGAAGCTCTAGTTAAACCAGAGGAAGTGTGTCGAGACAATACTGCAGAGGTTTAATATGCAGGATTGTAAACCAGTGAAGGTTCCTATTCCTATAGGTGTAAATTTATCTGCTGAACGGTGTCCGAAGACACAAGAAGAGGAAGAGGACATGTCTCGTGTTCCATATGCAAGTGCAGTCGGTAGCTTGATGTATGCGATGGTCTGTACTAGACCAAACATTGCACATGCAATGGGAGTATTGAGCAAGTTTATGTCAAAACTAGGGAAGGAGCATTGGATAACAATGAAGCGGGATTTTAGGTATTTGTGTGGCACTAGTGATTATGGTTTTTGCTACCAAGGAAGAATGCGATTGGACAGAGTTTTGGATAATTGTGGCTTTGTTGATGCACACTGGGCTGGAGATTTGGATCAAAGAAGATCTACAAGGGGGTATGTGTTTATCCTATTTGGAGGTGCAGTCAGTTGGATGAGTAAGAAACAATCTGTAGTGGCACTATCAACTATAGAGAAAGAATACCTGGCAGCCACTCATGCAAGCAAGGAAGTAGACTGGTTGCAGAGATAGCTTTCAAGTATGGGGTTAGTACAGGGAGCTATAAGAATAGACTGGAATAGAAAAAGTGCAATTTTCTTGGAAAATAACCTTTCTTACCATTCAAAGACAAAGCACATTGATTTTCAGTATCACTTTGTGAGGGATATGATAGAAGAAAAAAAGGTGTTGCTGGTAAAGGTGGACACTTTGAAGAATATTGCAGATGCATTGACAAAATATGTGAGCTCTGAGAAGTTCTCTTGGTGTAGAGAAAAAATGGGCATTGTAGGGCTAGATAAATGACTAAGCTCTCCTGTTGGCCCCTGTGGAAAGAAAACAACAAGTGGGAGAATGTTGGGTTGTGTTATATTCTTTCCATGACTAGCTACCCTAGTTAACTGATGGCTTAGAGGGGGGGCGAAGCCCCCACTTTCATTGCGCCAATTATGCAGCGGGGGGTCATAAGGGGGGTGGCAACCCCCTCGTACCAAGGGGTTTGAGGTGGGCGATTATCCCCCCTCTACAGGGTCCGAGGCAGCGCCCAAGGGAAAAAAAATTGGGACACTATATTAGGTGGGCGAATCTACCTATGGTTTTGTGCATGGTTTTCGCACATGGTTTTGGGCATGATGATTTTCGGTCCATGGTATTAGATGCTTCGGCATGTATATATATGTATTGTAACATTGAAAGGAACATAATGAAAAATCAATCTGGTAGTCCTGGTTTTGGGATCTAGGGGAAAAGCTCTGTGTATATTTGTTTTATGTGTTATTCTCTCGCTATTGTTTATTTTCTGTGTTTTAGAATTCGTATGTAGGTAATTTTTGTACGGGGTTAAAACCTACAGTGAGGAAGAGCAGAGGGGCTTATGTTTTTCATCTTGGCATCCCCATTGGTTTCTATGATGGGAAAAGCACCCTCAATTCTTTCTCTATCTCCTCTGTCATTTCTATTTTCAGTCATTAGGTCAGTTGGAATGGGTTCTCCTTCTTCTTCTCCCCCGTAGGCTCTTCAAAAATCTTTGGTTGTTCACCTAAGGGGTCCTCCAATTCACAGCCACTGAAGAAGAGGGAAGGTTGGTTATTTGAAGTGGTGGGGGTATTTGGTAGAAATTTTCTTAAGTTATCCCTATTCCTACGAGGCATGAAAGAAGTGTTTTTGTTTTGTTTTGTTTTTCAAGCTTTGAGACTAATTGCAGAACTGAAATAACAAACTGAATGGAAACTAATTGCTAAATGAAATTTCACTTGTAGAATGGAAAAGAAAGCAAACCAACTTACAATTAATTTTGTAGAAATGAAGCTAATAGCATAATGAAAGAGATAAGAAATGGAAGAAAGAAAGAAGAAATCACATCTTACTTAGACACCTCCCCAGCAACGGCGCCAAAAAGTGATGAGCACCAGTATTGCAGCAAGAATGCTGCAACTCCTGGGGCTACCAACTTTACTTTATCAACCCGAGGTTCATACAAACTTGGAGGTGATAGTGTTGTATACACAAGAAAATGTAATGGGTCCACTCTTTGTCATTGTTGAGCTGCCAATAGACCACTATGGTTTCTCAAACTAGCCTTCTATTGATTCAAAAGAAGTTTGATTACCAATGAAGAAAGGGGAATTTTGCACTAATTGGGAGAATTGAAATATTGTCTACTGCAGTAAGGAAAAACTAAAATAAATGCTTTGAACACACCATTCATCTAACTAATTTCTAAGAGATCTTGCTTCAGAAGAATTCTAAGCTAACATGTGTGTAATCCTAATTGTCCTAGGCATGCAATCTAAAATAACCAAAAATTTACTGTTGTGCATATGAATGAACACAATAACTCTTTTTTCCTTTTTGTCCTTTTTTTTGTGAAAATATGAATGCTAAATCTTCTTAGTGATGTAGCAGGTGGGTTAGATATGGTGGTGAAGGGTAAGATGGATTGGGAGGCAATTAGGGGTCTTCTCCTATCTTCCTGGATGCTTTTTCCACAAATAGGCCTCAAAACAGGCCACTACAGGTCGTCCTATAGGATGTCCTAATGCTCCTACAGGATCCCTTGTATTCCTATAAGATTCGGCCGAGAGAAATAAGAGTGATTTGGAAGGTGGTATAGGGCTTAGGGAAGGCGAATGATGGAAGAAATAAGGCAAGGGAGTGGCTAGGACTTCTTCAGAGGTCAAAACAGAGTTTGTAAGATGGTTGGATTTACTCAACAAGCCTAGAAAGTTGTTCTTATGGAAGGATGAGTTGGCTGAGGGACTTATTGGCTTTTGGTGATCATGGATGGATGAGGTTAGGCTGGGGCTACTGACATGAGATATTCCTACACTATTGAAACTCCTGCAATACATACATCACTGCAATTTATCCATGAATCATGTCAAACAAGAAAGATTTCCAATCAACTTAAGAAAACAGAATTTCAATATTTAGTTGCCTAGTCCATGCATGGAAATACTTGCAGAATAATGTGAAACACCATGAGATCTAATACAATATTGGACAAATCAGAAATGAAAACTAAAACATATTCTTGAGAACTAAAAATATGTTGGCCTAGGTAGCAGAAAACCCTAAATTCCATAAGAAATCAAAATTTTGTCTTTTTGGGGCTAAATAAGAGTTTTTCCTCAAACCATGGTCCTTGAAGGGAGGAGTGAGGCCAAATCCACCTGCTTTGATCCATTTTGGTATTCCTTTACCTCTCTTAAACTACTGCTAAAGCTATGCACAAATGGAAGAAAATTAATCCAACTTACCACTACTTGCAATGAAACAATGCTAAAATCAATTCAACACTTAATATATGAAATAACTTAAGCATACAAGTACAAGAAGAGGAGCCTTTTCTGCTAGGGTTGGGCACTAACCCAAGAGCTTTAGCCCTCTGAGCCAACTCATTGCTGGATCAAGGAAATGCTCATTCTCATTATCATATCATAAAAATTACATAACAATGTTTTGCCACAAGACTTGAACTCGAAAATGCTTAGTGCTCTTACATAAAAATTTTGAATCCTAATGAGGCTCCAGGTCTCCTTATTTATACAAATGAAGTCTCCAACAACTTCCTTAAATATAGAGAGGCTTGGCTCCCAAACTCAAGATGAACTGGTTCTTAATTTTCACTGGCTCGGCTACCCATGATCTCCATGACTCGGTTGCTTTCAACTTCGAGACAATGTGATTTGATTGAGGAATATTCGAATGAGTGAGGATTTAATGAGGAGGATCTATCTCCTATAATCTCTCCTCCTTGTCTCATTCGAGTTCCTGCCCTTAATTAGCCAAAATTGCCATGATTTTCTCTCAAAAACCCGCAATCAATGCACATTAGACCACTAGACATAACATCTTACTTTTACTCATCTCATTAAGAAAAATATAATTAAAACATGTAAGGAATTATGAGAAGATTTTATTTTAATAAGCTTGGAGGTGTATTAAGGTCCATATAGTTACCCAATAATGAGGCTCATCATCACCCACTATTGAAAGTGTTTCTAATTCTTTGAGCAACTTAATCTATATCCATGTCCTTCATTGCTCTGGTGGCCTCCCTGAAATCCCATGCTTCTGCTATAGTTTCTTCTTCCTGTGAATAAAATCCTGTCTTCCTCTCTATCTCTTCCCACTGCTTTCTTTCTTCTTCTTCTTTCCTTCCTTCTAGCATTCCTAAAAGCAATGGTGGATTGAGTCTCAAGCCAATCCAATTGACTTTGAGTCTTTGTAGAGCTTGCTTGTACATGGGTGTTCTGTTTAGTGCCTCCCTCATTCTCTAAGGAGAATGGTATTCTCTGATTTTTAGGCTGTAAGGCAAGGTGTTCCATATCCTTTGGAAATCTTGCATGTTGTCATCTCCTAACAACCTAAACATATCTTCAAAGTGTGTGACTGCTTGTTCTGGTGCAACAAGGTACCTAGGTGCAAGATTAGGATCATTTGCAATCAGGTTGTGGGTGCTGATGACAGCCATTAGATTAGATTTCTTAGCTCTGATCATAAGGGGTTCTATCTCTTCTCTTTCCATTACCTTTTTCATTTATGTAGCTCTTGCCTCCTCATGATTCATCCATGATGTTAGGGCCATCAATTGCAAGTCCCCTAGTTTTGAATTTGGGTCCCACACATTCAAATATGTCAAGGCGAAGTTGTGTAGGTAAAACTCAGACATTTTTTGTCTATCTTCCAAGGTGATTTGATCACAGAGATCAATGAATTATCTATAGTCTTGGAAGGGCATAGTGCCTTTCTCTACTAAAGTCTTAATTTGGAATTGTAGCCATTGTTCCTTGAGATACAAGGCATAAGACTTTGTTGGTATCCTACACTGGATTGCCTCTAAGGTTAAATGGCCATAGTTTCCAACTGGCTTTCTCTTTCTTGTAGCTTTCCCCTTAGCCACGCATTCTCTGCTTCTAAC
This sequence comes from Pinus tabuliformis, assembly GCA_031772625.1. Taxonomy (NCBI): domain Eukaryota; kingdom Viridiplantae; phylum Streptophyta; class Pinopsida; order Pinales; family Pinaceae; genus Pinus; species Pinus tabuliformis. Next base: position 469,222,100 of record CM062808.1, on the reverse strand, counting down.
TAAGCTTTCATCATTGCCTCTCTGTCCCAAGCCTCATTTTTGTGCAAAGATGCCATTTCATCAACCATGGCCTCTTTCCATAGTTTTCCATCCTCTGAATGTACAACCTCCCTTACAGTTATGGGATCATCATCAGTAATATATAAAGAAAAATTTGAACAGAAAGCAGATGGACTATACCTTTCTAGCTCTCCTCTTTCTCGAATTGATCTTCTCACAACTGGAGTTTGTGGTTCTTCATCTTCTGATTCCTCTTCTGTTGTAGAGTCTGATTCTTCCTCCTTTAGCTCAAACTCTATCTTCTTAGGTTCCTTTGATAGGAATTCATGTTTAATAACATATTTCATCTCTCTAAACACCACGTCTCAGTTGTACACAACCTTCCTTGTTTCTGGGTTCCAAAGCCTATAACATTTTAAACCATCCTTATACCCAATAAAGATTCACCTTTCATATTTACTATCCAACTTTATTATTTTCTCCTTTGGAACATGTACATATGCATCACATCCAAATAAACTCAAATGTGAAAGAGAAGGTTTCTTACTAGTCCATACCTCTTGTGGAGTCTTATCATCCAACACTAATGAATGTGATTTGTTTACTAGGTAACATGCAGTCTCCACTACCTCTACCCAGAATTCCTGTCCTAACCTGGCACCACTGAGCATGCTTCTTTCCTTTTCCATCAACGTCTTGTTCATTCTTTCTGCAACTCCATTTTTATGAGGTGTGTATGGAGTAGTCTTCTGCCGTGCTATACCATAATTCTTACATAACTCTTCAAATTCCTTGCAAAACTCTCCACAATTATCCATCCTCAGCACATTTATCTTCTTCTCTGTTTGGTTTTCCACTAGAGCCTTAATTTCTTTAAACCTATTAAAGGCTTCAGATTTTTTCCTCACGAAATATATCCATGTATTCCTTGAGAGTTCATCTATAAATGATACATAGTACATATACTTACCCACTGATGGAACCGAAAAAGGTCCAAACACATCACTATGCACAATCTCTAATATTTGTTTCGCCCTCTTAGCACTAGAGGGAAAACTCACCCGATTCTGCTTCCCATATACACAATTTTCACAGAAATCAAAATCCAAAGAGAAATTAGACATACCTTCTACCATACCACTACCATGAAGTATTCAAAGGCCCTTCTCTCCAATATGTCCAAGCCTTTGATGCCATAACATGGTCTTTTCTCCAGAGACCAGTAGATTTTATTCTCCACTTTTAGGAACCATGGAATTGTTGCACCCATCAATAATAGTGCTACCTTGAGGCTTGTACAAAGTTCCAATCTGAACTCCTCGTGTCAATAATAGTGCTCCTCAAACCATCTTACAGGTATCTTTCTCGAACACTGTTTTTACACCTGCATCATCCAACTTTCTTACAGAAATGAGATTTTTTGCCAATGCAAGAATATGCAGAACAACCAAAAGTGTTCTAATCCTTCCACCTTGCAACTTCAAATTGACTTTTCCATGACCAATGATTCTAGCCTTCCTATCATCCCCTAAGAAGACATTACCACCATCATATTTCTCATACTCACAAAACTACTCTCTATGGGGAGTGAAGTGAAAGGATGCACTTGAGTCAATCAACCATGCCTCATGATCTACATGTGTACTTGAAGAAGAAGCCAAGAACACATCCCCACCTTGATCTAAGGTGGTTTTCACCTCTATAAAAGGAGCATCATCAGATCCCTTTCCTTTCTCAAGAGATTTAGATTTATACTCCCTTTTGAAGTGTCCTTCCTTTTCGCCTTTCCAACACACCTTTATAGGTTTTCCTAGAGATTTAGATCTCCCTTTAGATTTATATCTCTCACTCGAGGAATTAATTTTGTTTCTGTTATGGGACCGTCCTCGTACAGATAAGGCATCACCATTATGTCCCTTAATATTTTTCCGTCTCATCTCCTCTGACAGCAAGGATGAGACTATTTCATCAAATTGCAAGGTAGTTGCATTACTAACTATTGCAACAACCAGACTATCCCACGAATCTGGTAGAGAACACAACAAACTTATGCACTTATCTTCATATGAAATTTTAATATCAACAGATAATAACTAGCTTACCATAGTATTAAAGGCATTTAGATGCTCTGTTACCGAGCCTCCATCTTTCATCCTCATGTTATACAACTTTTTCCGTAGGAACATTTTATTCACCAGAGACTTAGTTTGGTACAAAGTCCCTAACTTGTCCCACAAAGCCTTCGCCGAAGATTGCCCTAATACATTCAGCAACACTGAATCTGAGACACACAATCGTATTGTGCTCTTTTCCTTCCAATCCAACTTCGCCCAGCTTTCAGCTGACATTGTTGTTGGTTTAGTACCTAGATCTACCACGATCCATTGATCTTTATCCACTAGTAGATCCTCCATCTTGAGTTTCCACAACTCAAAACTCTGACCATTAAATTTCTTGATCTATATCTTTCCACTGCTCGCCATATTCTTTCACCACAAGAATCGATCCCACAGATCTCCCACTAAACATGGTCTACCACAGGACCGAGCAAAACCCCTCAGCAGCAAAGGCATCCCCATGAGGCCAAAACAACTCTGATACCAAATGTAGGTTTTAACCCCATACATAAATTACCTACATACAAATTCTAAAAATCAGAAAATAAACAATGGTGAGAGAATAAAACATAAAACAGATATACACAGATATTTTCCCTTGGATCCCAAAATCGAGACTAACGGATTGATTTTTAATTATATTCCTTTCACTATTATGATACATATATATACATGTCGAAGCATCCATAAACCCCAATCCATTAACCTTGGATTAGAACATAACCATAGTTCCCTTAACCAGATCTACAAAATACCATGGACATAAAACAATCATGCCCAAAACAATGTGTGAAATCCATGCACAAAACCATAGGTAGGTTCGCCCACCTAATATAGGGTAGGTCCACGCGTGGGGTAGTCGTGGAAAGAATATAACACACACCCAACAAGAATACGTGTCCCATGACCTTTGTATTATTTTTTCCTTTATAATTTCCTTCCATTTACATGGAAAATCAACCTAGGGCTATTACATCAACAAGCTTCAATATTGTATCCATCAAGGTCTTCACAACTCCCTTTGAAGTTATCATTGCTATTCTTTTCTTACGTTATTCAAGAGACCATATCGGATGTTGATTAAAATCATGCTCATCTCTCATGCTCCTATGTATTAGGCAACCAAATGGAATATTTTTTCTTTATCCATTCGTATCCAAGACATGCCATGCTCATGCTTCCAAGAACATTTTTATGCATACAACTCTCCCTACAATACTTTCTGATAACAATGAATCTACTTTCTAATGAAGAGTTCTTTTCTAAATATATGCATACCTCTTCCTTTCGAATTGTCATCTAGTTAGCCTCCTTTTGAACAAACTACTTCTTTCCTTGAAGATAATGTCTCTAATGAGACCCCTTTCTTAAGATGAGAAATGCTTCAATTATGCCTTCATGTTGCAACTCGATTTTCTTCATATCTTTAAGCTTCTAGACTACTTTTTATATTGCTTCCATAATATTTTAGTGGAAATATACTCCTGCGATGTCACCATGATTCTTCCATATATTGAAGAATATTCCCAAAATGATGGTTCTATTATTGCCAGGATCCTTGTGATCCTTTCCTACTAGAAGATTGTTTCTATAACAACATGATGCCAAAAAGTAGTTGCCTGAAATGTGAAGTGCTAGATGATACAAATCCTTCTATCCTTGCTTTACTAGATGGTTGCTACCAATGAGATGCAACTAAATGTGTAGTCTCTAATCCTTATATGCTTCTTTCCAAGATTCCATAATTGGAAAAAACCAAGACTCTTTAGTAACTGCATATGCTACTTTAATTGCCATCTTCTTAACCAAAGAAAACATATGCATGTAAACATAGTAGTGGTGGAGTTCTTCAATAATAGAGATAACTCATTGGAGGCTTCTATGAGTAGAAATGTTTAGAAAATTATATTTTGGATCCATCACATAGTTGCAATAATTGTCAACGTGTTTTGAACCATCTAATGTGGTTCATCATTAGGATGACATAGATGAAGAGAATTCTGATATGATATGGGTATAAAAAGAGATAATCATTAGAAAATAATAATTGCTAAAATAATTTTTAAAAAAATTCAAAAAATAAGTCAAAATTCAAAAAAAAAAATTGTAATAAAAGTCCAAAATTTATTACCCATTATTATTTTTTGACTTTTTGACTTTTTTTACACATTTTTTTCTTCTAACAACTATCTCTTTTTAGCTCTTTTTATCCCCCTGTCAAATCAGAATCTTCTTCATTTATCTCATCTTGATGATGAACCACATTAGATGGTTCCAAACACGTCGACAATTATTACAACTATATGATGGATCCAGAAGATAATTTTCTAAATAATAGGTATCTTTAGGATATTTATTCTTCAGCTTCTTTTTAGGTTCTTCATTTTCTTCAGCTATGTGAGCTCCACTCCTTCCGTTTCTCTTATTGTTCTTCCTATTTTGAGGATCCTTGGGACAATCTCTTTTAAAGTGTACTTAAGAGATGTCTTGTTTTCCTCGTAGCTTATTATTCTTGTCATTGTTGTTATTTCGCTAAGGTTTAAACCTTCGAAACATCACATTCTTCTTCTTAAATCTAGAAGAAAAAGATTGTGACTTTTCATTGGGTTCGGTGTCATCTTTGGCTTTCAATATTGTCTCTTCTAGAATGCACAATGACCCCAACGCATTGAAGTTTGGAGTGTCCTTTATTGAATAGATGTGTGTCGCAAAACTACTCCATTCTGAAGGTAAAGCATTGAGTATACAAGTTGTTAATTGAGAATTGGAAACAAATTCCCCAAGTCCTTGTAGTTGATCCTTCAACTGTGAGACCTTTATTAGATATGAGGCCAATTCTTCATCCTTATAAAACCTTTCTTTTGCAAAGTTGATTCCTTAGAGATATTTTTTAACCTCTCATACTAACAGAACATAGTTTTACCAATTTGTCATAGATTGCTTTAGATGTGCCCAAATCTACAACAAATGGAATAAGATGATATTTGATGGATTCAATGAGAATCCTTTGAGCCCTGACTTCTCCTTTAATGTACTTGGCCAATTCTTGAGTCTTATCCTTCTTTGGTTATGTAATCTTGCCTAGAACATAATCTATGACTTCATTTTCTATAAGCACCAAATCTATTCTCTTCTTCCATGCTTGAAAGTTTGTTGATCCATCAAGCTTATTGCCTTCTTTACAAAATGAGGTCATTTGATTTGAAGATTGAGACATAAAGAGTAATGTAGTACTCAAAATATTTTCCTACTTGATGATGAGGTCTTCAAATATCATGATGCTCCCAAGACTTCCAAAAGACTTTAAATATGTCCTAGAATGATGAATTCTAGGATAGATAGTACAATATTATCTTCAAGCTTCCTCAAAAAAGAATGATGATGCTTCCAAGAGTGTAGATGATGTTCCTAGGATTCTTGATGTTTCTTAACTGATGGATTATATAGATAATTCTTCCAAAATGGGTGATGATCAAAGAGCTTCCAAGAGAGAGATGATGATCTATTTCAAAATGATGATGAGTAACCAAGAGCTTTCAATGACGGTGACAAAGAGATGGATAGTTGATGTAGTATTCTTCCTTCAAGATGATTGATGAGACTTCTTCCTTAATCTCTTCTTTGTGTCCTTATCAAATGATGTCTTCAAAAGTAGCTTTAATGAATGTCTTCTTACTTATGCCAAAAAGAGTGATCTTCAAGCCACCTTCTCCTCACCTTAGCTATGATACCATGTTGAGAAATCTATAGGGAAGCAATTAGGGCGATTTTTCTTTACTTGATAACTGATTGTGAAGATATGTTGACTTATTATTACTTTTATTATGTTATTTTCATCAAACAATTACTAAAACCATAAACCATGAAAATCACAAAAAGATAATGAACACAAGATATAGGCTCCAAGTCAGGGAAAAACACCTCTAAGGGGAAAACCCAAAAAAATATTTTCTTCTTATAGAATCAGATCAAAATGAGAAATCCAAGACCCAAAATCTAAAACTAAGACCTCCCATAATACCCAAGTCAACCCTCCTTCAAATATCTTCCAACCAGTCAAAGTCAACCCAAGTCAACAATAGTCAAAGCCTTCTAAACTTGCTCAAACTTCAAATTTTAGGCCCCTACAATTAGGTCTACAATTTTTGGCCATTGCAACTTCAGCAACTTTGGATGTGTGATAGAAACTAGGGCATATTTTTTATACGTGTGGCATAACTTCTTCCTACTTTGACCCTCGCTCTCTCTCTCTTGACTTTAACTCTTCTTCTTGACTTTATTTATTGGCTTTCTCTGTCTTCTTGGCATAGAAATCAAACTTTATTTTTGGATTCAAATGAGGTCAAACTGCACTAAATATATACACATCCAAGAGGTGAAATGGGTCCCTTTTAGGGCCGACTTGGTCTTGTGGGGACAAAATTAACAATTTTGACTCAAAATTCTTTTTCCACTTTCTCTCAAAATTCCAAATGGGACTTGACTCAAGTACAATAGAATCGCTCATGACAAATATTTATTTGACTCAATAAACTCTAGAAGCATGAAAATCATGCTTGCTCTAATTATTAACAATTTGACTTGAGCATGAAACCCATGCTTGAAAAATAAAACTTATTTTTTTTCTTTTTCTTTATACATGAAATATATAATGACACAAGTACAATGATAATTATGAAGACCAAAACTAGTTACATTTTCCATCACAAAAAAATTCTTAAAACTAATAGAAAATATACAATGGAAATCACAAAAAATATACACAATATTTTTCTCCTGGAACCCAAAACCAAGAAAACTAGATTTATTTTTCATTATGTTCCTCTAAAATTATAAAAATGTTGTAGCATTCATAAACCCCCAATCCATTAACCCTGGATTAGAATATAATCATAGTTCCTATGACTAGATCTACAAAACCATTGCAAAAACCACCATGCGCTAAAAAATTGCTAAGAGAGAAAACCACTTGCCATAAACCACCAAAAACAGACACAAAAAACTAACCAAACAAAATTCAGGCAAAAAATATAAAACATACCCAACATTCTCCCACTTTTTGTTTTCTTTGCACACAAGGTGATGCAGGAGCACACAGTCACCACGTCTGGGAAACAATGCCCCTTATTTCTCTACACTAAGAGAACTTCTCAATGTTCATAGACATTGTCAATGCATCTGCAACATTCTTCAAAGTGTCCACCTTTACCAGCAACACCTTTCAATATGCTTTGACTTTGAATGATAAGAAGGGTTCTTTGCCAATAAAATTGCACTTTGGCTATCACAATATATCCTTATAGCTTGTTGTAGAAAACCCATACCTCAACACAATATATGTAACCAAATTGCCTCCTTGCTTGCATGAGTGGCTGCCATGTATTCATAATTTGTAGTTGAAAGTGCCACTACAAAATGTCTCTTCCTCGTCCAATTGATTGCTCCTCCAAATAGGTTAAACACATACACACTTGTAGATATTTTTTGATCCAAATCTCTAGCTTGGTCTACATTAATAAATCCACTGATATCCAACATTGTCCAATCATGATCTTCCTTGGTAGTACAAACCATAATCACTAATGCCACGCGGATACCTAAAATCCCTCTTTACTATTATCCAATGCTCCTACCTTGGTTTTGATATAAACCTAATCAATACTCCCACTGCATGTGCAACGTCTGGTATGGTACAGACCATTGCATACATGAAACGTCCAACTGCACTCGTGTACGAAACATGGGACATGTCCTCTTCCTATGTCTTGGGACATTGTTCTACAGATATCTTTACACCTACAGGAATAGGGAGCTTCACTGGTTTACATTAGTGCATATTAAACCTTTGCAACATTGTCTTGACATACTTCCTATGATTTAACGAGGGCTTCCTCTTTGCTCAATCTCTTTTAATTTCCATTCCCAACATAAAATTTGTAGCACCAAGACAAGATCCTTCATGTCAAATTTACAAGACAATTGGGTCTTCACATCCTGGATAATTTCTTGTTCATTTCAAATCAACAACATATCATCCGCATACAAGACCAAATAAATAACACAATCACCAATTAATTAAAAATAAACATAGTGATCCACTTTTCTCCTTGTGAATCAAAGTCCCTGTATATGTGTAACAAAAAATTTATACCACATCCATGGTGATTTTTTAACCCATATAGAGACTTTTTTAGCCTGTATACCAATTCTTTCTCACCCTTCACTACAAATCCTTCTAGCTACTTCATGTAGATATCTTCTTCTAGATCTCCATGTAGGAATGTTGTCTTCACATCCAATTTCTCTACCTCAAAATCAAAAGCAACATCAATATATAAAAGAAATTTAATGGAAACTAACTTGACAACAGAAGAAAAAATATCACCAAAATCAATTCCTTACACCCAAGAATAATCGTTTGCTACTAACTGAGCTTGTATTTCTGTTATTTTCCTTATGCATTCAAATTCTTGTTAACACCCATTTGTTTCCAATGAGTTTTCATCCAATCAACAACTCCACCAGATCCCAAGCCTCATTCTTATCCAAGGCTACCATTTCTTCAACCATGGTCTTTTTCCATAGTTTACCATCCTCTGAATCCACTTCCTACATAATAGTTCTAGTATCATCATAATTAATAATGAGTAAACCAAAATTTGAACAAAAATTAGGTGGAGTATAACTATTTGGCTACCTTCTTTCTCGAATTGATCTCCTCAATCCCGGAGTGTGTAGTTCTTCTTCTTATTCATGTTCTTTTATGGAGTTTGATTCTTCATCCTTTAGTTCAAACTATATCTTCTATGGTTCATTTTCCCTTGGTAGGACTTCTTGTTTCATGACATCCTTCACATCTCTAAATACACATCTCGATTGTACATAACCTTCTTTATTTCTAGGTTCCAAATCGTGTAACCATTTAAACCATATTTATACTCAATAAATATGCACCTTTCATATTTATGATCCAACTTGGTTATTTTATCCTTTGGAACATGTGCATATGCATTGCAACCAAATACCATGAGATGTGAGAGAGAGTGTTTCTTATCATTCCATACCTCCTGTGGATTCTTATCCTCCAATGTTGATGAAGGCGGTCTATTAACCAGGTAACTATCTCTACCCAAAATTTCTATCCTAACCCATCACCACTAAGCATGCTCCTTTATTTTTCCATCAGTGTCCTATTCATCTTTTTCTGCAACTCCATTTTGTTGAGGTGTGTATGGAGCAGTATTTTTTCGTGCTATACCACACTTCTTATAGAACTATTTGAATTCCTTCCCACATCTCTCCACTATTATCTATCCTCAACACCTTAATCTTCTTCCTTGATTGATTTTCCACTAGAGCCTTAAATTATTTAAACTTATCAAAGACTTTAGGTTTCTTCCGTAGGAAATATATCCATATATTCCTTGAGAATTCATCTATAAATGAGACGTAGTATACAGATTTACTTAGTGATGGAACTGATACAAGTCCAAAAACAACACTCTGCACTAGTTGTAATATTCCTTCTGCCCTCTTAGCAGCAAAAGATAACCTCATTCAATTTTGTTTCCCATATACACAATGTTCACAAAAATCAAAATCCAGAGAGAAATTAGACATACTTTCTACCATACCATTACCATGTAGTATTCAAATGCCCTTCTCTACAACATGTCTTAGTTTTTTATGCCATAACATAGTTTTTTCTCCAAAGACTACAATATTTTTTGCTCCACTCACAAGAACAATCACTAGTACAAAATGGCTAATTAGTTACCAAAAAAAAGACTAAAATTTGCATATAAAGGACCATTTTTCAGTCGGTGACCAGTAGTAGCTAATTTACAGTATCTTATAACGCAACCAACTTTTAGTCATTTTTGGCTTAGTCATTAATTTGTTGTTTCAATTTCATCATCTAGTAGTATATTTAGTGATAAATTTGGTCATTAATTTAGCCATTGATTTAGTCATTAATTGTCACAATTAATGACCAAATATACAACAAAATATATTACTATATTATCACCCAATATAACCAATTAATGACCAAAGAAATGTGACCAAAAATGTTGGTCGTGTTATAAGATATTGTAAATTAATGACTAATAGTCATATATATGCAAATTTTAGTCATCGTTTGAAACCAATTAATGACCAAAGAAATATGACTAAATTTTGGTTGTGTTATAAGATACTGTAAATTAGCTACTAATAGTCATATATATGCAAAATTTAGTCGTCATTTGTAATCATAAATTTATCATTTTCAGTAGTCATTTATCTTTTCTTGGTAGTTTCATATTCATTATATAAATGCTAATTTAGTAGTTTATATTCATTTCATTTACTTTCATTAACAATCATTATAAACAACTAATTTAGTTGTATATTCATTTTATTTGTGTTCATCATTAATAAATATAAACTACTAATTTATTAGTTTTAGATTGATTTTATGTGTTCATTATTAATAAACATAAATTAATTAGTATGATTTTGCAACTAAAAAAAAAAACAACAACAACAACAACAACAATACTAAACAATATCAAGTGCAACTATAAATAATTTCAACCACATAAATTATATTATATGAAATGTCAAGTATTACAATATGAGTTTCCAACTTAATATTGGTTGGACTAAAATTTACACATGAAATGTTGTTTCATTACTTCAAAACATTATCATCATGTTTCCAAGGCATTGCAAGTGAATTCACCAACTCTAAAGACTTGACCAACAGTCTCTATGTGTGTCTTATGCGGGATATTGGCGCTAAGGGTATGACTAGACCAATTCTCTTCTTTCTTTTTTTTTGTGTTTGTCGCTCTAGTGTTATTGTTCTCCTCTTTCTTCAATTCTTGCTTCTTACCATCAATATTGAGTTCCTTTTCTGAAAATAAAATAAGATACAATGCAGAATGTAAGTCATGAAAGATGATGAACACTAGAATATAAACTAAAGTAGACTATAAAGGATTTATATGACATATACCTCAACATCAACAATGTCAAAGCCATTTTTCCCCATAAAAGCAAGAAACTTGAACAAGTTTTCTTCAGTTGGGCGATAGTGGCCACTATGTGGCCAGATGACCTACATAAACAAAATAAATAAAATGTCACCATAGAAAAAAACACCTTAGTAACTTAGTATTCAACCTTCAAGGAAAGCTTAGGCGCAATCATGTCAACTAAGTTACATGCTAAAAAGCTCAAGTTGTAGATAACTTGTGAAAACAAATAATCTGAGATTTGACGTCTAATCCTTGTCATTTTATTTGAAACAACATTTCATTCTCTAACGTATGAACTTGGTCAAGTATATAAACAACATGTCTGCTAATAACAACATGAAAGTAAACTTTTCTAATAGCCATGAAAATATTTTAACACAAAACAACTAAAATTATTTCAATCAATATCGTGTAATATTAATTTCATCTTCAAGATTTGGTTGTTGTTTAAATGGACATGATACCAAATATTTTCAATTTCATAGTTAAAAGACAAAAAAACAAAAGAAATGTTCAAAATACAATCAAACAATAAATCGAAGAAGATATCTTCGAATGGACATTGCAATTATAAAAAATATGTTTACATGTCCACCGATGTTTTGTTTGGCATTCCTAAAACATTTTCTTGCCCAAAATAACCAATGAGGTGAAAGAATCACAACATTAAAAACCATAGGAAACCCTACTAGAAACATTTCTAAGGTCAATGGCTCAGGTGCCTGAAGGATCTCCAACAACAAATGAATCATATCCAGGTCATGTGATGCATTGTCTCCCCATCCTTTTTCCAATCACATTTCTCGTAACCTGCCCACACCAGAGTCAAGTAACAATCAAACGAAGGCATTGACATTTGTTTTTATCTTTGAAATCTATAAATTTAAATCTAAAAATATTTTAACACAAAACAACTATAATACTAATATTATATTCAAGTTTTGGATGTTGTTTAAATGGATATGATACCAAGTATGTTAAATTTTATAGTTAAAAGACAAAATAAAATCAAAGTAGAAGTTCAAAATACAATCAAACAATCAAGACAAGATATCATGGAATGGGAATTGCAATTATATAAAAAAAATACCTATCCACCAGTGTTTGGCATTCCTAAAATTGGTTGCCCAAAATAACCACGAGGTGAAATAATCACAAAATTTAAAAAAACATAGGAATCCTTCCTAGAAACATTTCCAAAGTTGATGGATCATGTGCCTGAAGGATCTCCAACAACAAATGAATCATATCTAAGATATTATTTGCATTATCTCCCCATCCTTTTTCCAATCCCATTTCTTGTAATATGCCCACACCTGAGTCCAGTAACATTCAAACGAAAGATTTTATATTTTTGTAGAAAAAAATGGAGTTTTGTCAAGTAGGCTAATTGCATGGTACAAAAAAAAATTCCGCAAATGTATCCATAAATACGGTGGATCTTACTCATAAATATTTGTAGAAGACTTGTCAAGCAGGAAACATGTACGACTTTGGAGTCCTAGTTGTGTGAATGTTTGACATATTTTATGTAGATTCAGCTTTTTTCTTCTTTATTTGAGCTTTGAGGGCCCTTCATTTGGTGATCCTATAATAAAAGTACCTCTACCACCATAACTCTTACATGAAGTTGGTGTCTGGCTACTTCTAGTCATGCAAGTTGCTATAGATGCAAAACAACAAAGGTCATACCCACAGAGTATAAATTTACAAACTTTGATTGTTAACCCAACCATTGTGAGTGTGAAAGGGTGTTAGGTCCCTATACTGCTAGTGTAGCCCTTATTTTTACTAGTGAAACCCCCTTATTGTAATTGTGTGCCCATGTAGTCCCCATATTGTTATTATTGTGTTCCATAGAAGCCCACTATTGTTATTGTTGTGTCCTTACAATATTATTGTTATGTAGGCTCTGATTATAATTGTGTCCCCTTAAACTCCTATATATAGAAAGGAGGCCTTGTCATTTGTATCATCCAAGAATTGTTCATTTTTGTAATCTAAAGGAGTTTTCCCCCTAAAAGAGGCTAATTTTGAAGTTGTTGATCTATTTCTTCTTCTATTTTGTGAGTTGGTTGTATAACATTTGGTATCAGAGCTTTGGATTCTAGGGTTTCGCTGCTTCAAACAGGTCATCGTGGAATTTTCACTATAACGTTTATTATATGAAGCTTCAAAAGCTGAAATTAAAACCAAGTGGATCCTAAATCGTGGTGAACCTCATGTGTGAATTTCAGATCTTGGCTCACTATACTTTCGGAGATATGATCCGAGGAAGTTAGGGTTTTTTCAGGCTCCAGAATTCAATCTCAAACAGGCGACCTTGGTAAAATCACCATAACTTTCTCTATGAGCATCAGATTTGAATTTTGTAAAAAGTGACAGAAATAGGATGGAATTTAGTTGTTTGGGTATCATTTTCGGGTCCAAAAGTCGAAACAGTGACACGTGGCACGATGTACAGGTTCACTCTACTAAACCTGTCTATAATCGGGTCATCGTGGGATATTGGGAATAACTCTTTCTTGAATAATCCAATCTTGATATGACTTATGGGGTTGGAAATAGGAATCATAGTACTAACATAGGACGAAATTTCATACCTTGGAGACCTGAAATTACAGAGATACAATAGATTCAATATCGAGCTCCTACAAAGCAAGAAAAAGTTGTGTATTTTTTAAAAATTTGCATAAGTTTTGTTTGAAAAAATAGTTTGAAGTGATTAGAAGAATATAGTGAAGAATAAATATCAGTAATTGATGAGCCTAATAAATAAAATGGAAACACCTAGTAAGAAACCTAAAATTTCTACTATGACGCATGAAGAAGAGGAAGAAATGCAACATGATATATCAAAATTATGCGACCAAGTGCAACAAATTTTCCTCTCACAAAGAGTAACCAAAAATGAAATGGAAGCTAAGATGGATGGTTCGAAGAATGGTTTAAAAGAAAACATGGAAGGTTTGAAATATGGCATAGAAGCAAAAATTAAAGGCAACATGGATTTGAAGAATGGTTTAAAAGTAGACATGGAAGGTTTGAAGGAAGGATTGACAAAGTTGCTACAAGAAATGCTTCCTAATGGCGAAAATGTATTAGATGAAACTCATGATGAGAAAAAAAATAATTTTAATCATGATTTCATATACTCTAACTTGGGATTGAAGACCCACCATATTCCAAAGATCGATATGAGGAAGTTTGATGGCAAGGATCTGGTAACATGAATACTACAGATGGAGAAATATTTTGATCTCCATAATGTGCAACACACACAAAAGGTACGCATTGCATCTTTATATTGAGAATCAAATTAGTTTGTATGGTATCGATGGCTTTGTTCTCATAAACCAATTTTCACTTGTTTATTTTTTACGGAGTGATAGCACATTATGAGGATACAAAGAGAAACACCTTCTTTAGCCAATTTATAAATCTCAAATAAAAGGGTTCACTGGAAGAGCACATTGAGGACTTCCAAAAACTGAATATCAGGGTAAATGATATTCTAGAGGAGCATAGGATTGATGTCTTCTTAGGGACTTTAAAGGATAACATCCAACGTGAGGTTCGCCTTTGGGAACCTGATTCATTGGAGAAGGCATTCAAGGTGGTCATAAAAGTGGAAAGAAAAATTATAGCAAGAAGGAAGTCTACCACTCACAACTATAAATATGGAAGTGTTGATGCTCCTAGCCTTCCACAACCTACAATGTTGACACCACAACAGTTGGAGGAAAAAATAGCAAAAGGGATTTGTTACAGTTGTGATAAAAAATACATTAAAGGTCATAAGTGTGTTGAGAAGAAATTATTTTACATAGATTGTGAAGATGAGGAAGAAAAGGATCAAGAAACATCAAAAGAAGAGGATATACACCAGGAACCAACCCTAAAGAAAGAAGAAATGAATCCAACCATATCTTGTAATGCATTGGCAGGAATTACCACTCCTAAAACTCTCAATATAGAAGGACATATCAAGAAGAAAAAGGTAATATTATTGATTGATTCGAGTAGTACCCATAATTTTATTCATTGTAATATGGCCAAGGAATTGAATTTCTTCCTATATCCAGCACCAGAGTGTCAAGTAATGGTTGAAAATGGAGGAACTATAAATTAATCTGGAAAGTGTCATAATATCAAGCTATCCATGGGGGAATATGTATTGAATAGTCAAATTTTTTTCATTCCAATGAGTGGTGCTAATGTTGTACTAGGAGCCCAATGGTTACAATCTTTGGGGACAATAGCTTTTAATTTTCAAGAACTTTTATTGAAATTTTTTTGGGAAGGAAAGGAAGTTGAATTAATGGGTATCACAGGGAAACCAAGAAATATAATCAGCTCTAATGGCATGACAAAGCTTCTAAAGAAAGAAAAAAACAAGGCGTAATTGCACAATTATGCTCACTAGATGTTCGAACATCGAAATCATCTATTTCTCCAAATCTCCAAAAAGTCTTGGAAAACCATTCCAAAGTATTTGAGACTCCCAAAGCTCTCCCACCTATTCGTGATCATGATCATGCTATTCATTTGATTCCAGGAATTTTTCCCCCAAACATCAGGCCGTATAGATATATGTATGCCCAAAAGAGTGAAATTGAATGTATGGTTGCAGAAATGCTAGGGGCTAGTATAATTCAACCTAGTCAAAGTTCTTTCTCAACTCCAGTAGTATTGGTAAGCAAGAAGGATGTATCATGGCGCATGTGTCCAAATTGTAGGGAGCTCAACAAGCTCACTGTTAAAGATAAATTTCCCATTCTTATATAAACAATGTAAACTTTGAAACAGGAACTATAAACTCAAAACAGGAACTCTGGCCAAAAAACCCTGAAAAAACATCAAAAACAGTGCTATTTGTGAAAAGTGTTGATGCTGGAATAACACCTTTTCTTTTCTTGGGTAAATTTTCAACATGTTTTAAAAATGGCGGTGAAGACCAATTTTTTGCGCAAAAAATTATCCAAAAAACACCCTCAAAATGAAAAGGGTTGATTCTGGAAGAAGACTTTTTTTTTTCAAAAGCTAAATTTCAACATCTCGAAATAATGGCATGAAATATTTTATCATGACCCCGAAAAAACATTAAATTTAAAAAAATAATGAAAACATAAAATTAAAAAAAAAAAACAAAAAAAAAAAATTAAAACAATGAAAAAACACAAAAAATAAAAAAATAAAACCAAAAAAAGAAAACATAGATTAAAATATCTATTAAAAGAAAAATATAAAACAAAAATAAAAAATGAAAAAAAAAAATCAATCATAAAATGTAAAAAGAACGAAATTAACGATAAGAACTAAAAAACTAAAAAAAAAAAAAAAAAATTAAAAACAATTAAATAGTAAAAAAATATTTTAAAAAAATGGGGAAAAATTGAGTAATCTTGTAAACCAAAAAAAAAATTGGCAAAATAAAATATATATGAAAAAAAAAAAAAATTAAAATTAAAAACAAACTAAATTTCAAAAAAAAATAGAAAATAAAAAAAAAAAATTAAAAGCTACTAAAATTAAGATTAAAATGTTGATTACTTAAAAAACAAATATAAAAATATATATAAAAGACAAAAAAAAATAAAAATGTTAAAAAAATTATCTCACAAAGCATAAAAGAATTTGGAAGACAAAAAAACAAAATTAAAATATATATATATATATATATATATATATATATATATATATATTAAGTAAGTAAAAATAGAGAAATTAAAAAAAAAAAACGTATTTTATTATTAAAAACAAATTATACTTTTATTTCTACTTTTTATTTAAAAATAAAACTACTCAACAGATCTTTTATATTTAAAAAAAAATAAACCTATATTTTATATTTTAAAAAAAAATTACTTTAATTTTTTTTTTTTAAACAATGTTTTTAAAAAAAAAACAAAAATGAATTTTTTTTTTTAACTATTATTTTTTTTTTAAACATTTTTTTTTTATAATTAAGAATAGTTTTATTTTTTAAACCATTTAAACTTTTTTTTTTATTTAAAATTTTAAAAATGAAATCGTTTTTTTTTTTAAATTAAACATTTTAAAAAATAAAAATTTTAAAAATTAAAAATTTTAAAAATTAAATAAAATTTTTAAAATTAAAATTTATAAAAAATTAATATCATGTTTTTTTATTTTTTTATATTTAAAATTTTAAAATTTAAAATTTTTAAAATTAATTTTTTTTTATTAATTAAAAAAAAAAAAAATTTGGCGCCCCGCGCCCCGGGCCACTTGGTGGGCGGAGGGTCGATTCCGGGAATCGACCCTCCGCCCACCGGGTGGCCCGCGGTGGCGCGACTCGGGGCGGAGGGCCCACGCAGGCCCTCCGCCCCGGGCCGCGTCGCCGCAGGCCGCCCGGTGGGCAAGAGTCGATTCCGGGAATCGGCCCTCCGCCCAACGGGCGGCGGGCGCCAAATTTTTTTTTCTTTTAATTAATAAAAAAAAAGTTTAATTTTAAAAAATTTAAATTTTAAAATTTTAAATATAAAAAAAATAAAAAAACATGATATTAATTTTTTAAAAATTTTAATTTTTAAAATTTTATTTAATTTTTAAAATTTAAAATTTAAAATTTTTAAAATGTTTAATTAAAAAAAAAAAACGATTTCATTTTTAAAATTTTTAATTTTTTTTTAATAATTTTTAAAATTTTAAATAAAGAAAAAAATTAAATGGTTAAAAAAAAACTATTCTTAACTATAACAAAAAAAAAATGTTTAAAAAAAATTGTTAAAAAAAAAATATTCATTTTTTTTTTAAACAAAATATCTATGTTTAATAAAAATTAATTACATTTTTTTTTTTAAATAAAAAATACATTTTTTTTGTTTTTTTTTTTTTTTAAATTGAAATTTTTTCTGTTCTTTTTTAATATTAATTTTATTAGTTTTTAAATTTTTTTTCATTAATTTCTATTTTTTTTTAAACTAGTTTGTTTTTAATTTTTTTTTTTTTTCCCGGTTTTTTCTAATGTTTTTTTTTTTTTTATTTCTCTATTTTTACTTACTTTATATATATATATATATATATATATATATATATATATAGATAGATATATATTTTAATTTTGTGTTTTTTTTGTTTTATAAATCCTTTTATGGTTTGTGAGATAATTTTTTTAACATTTTTTTTTAAATATTAATTTTACTATTTTTTAAATTTTTTTCATTAATTTTTTTTTTTTTAATTAGTTTGTTTTTAATTTTTTTTCCCTAGTTTTTGCTCATGTTTTTTTTCCCTCAATTTTTACTGACTTATATATATCTATATTAATTTTGTTTTTTATTTCCAAATTGTTTTATGGTTTATAAGATATTTTTTTAACATTTTTTATTTTTTATTTTTGTCTTTTTTTATATATAATTTTTTATTTGTTTTTTAGAGAGAATTATTTCATTTGGATTGAAAATTTAATTAACGATGTATAAATATGTAAAATATCGAAAATGAAAAATATCGACCTTCTTCTTTAAATATGCAAATCAATAAAAACCTCACTACAAAAAAAATAAAAACAAAAAACTATGAAGAGGAAGACCACTTCCAAAATTATTAAATTTACAAAATAATTGTTTACATTTCATACATTAGAAAAGTTAAAGTCAAGAAAACAGGCTTTTTAAAAAAAGGGTCTGATGCAGAATAACCACTTTTTTAAATCGGCATGAAAATCACTACCATTCTAAAACGCAATGTACATAACAAGAATTTAAAAAAAAATAAAGTGCCAAAAACTATGCTCTAGAAAAAACATGTGTATTCTGCATCACCCCTTTTCAAAATCGGGTCACTTTTTTGCCATCTCTACAAAACGGGTAACAGTATCAGTTCCCGTTTCAAAGTTTACATTGTTTATATCATTTTGGGATTCAACTGCATTAAGTAAGTGATTCATCTATGACTATTTCCATGAGAGGTAGTCATAACTAACTAATTTCTCATGATTTTTGAATAGTCCACTTAGCATTCATTGCATCGGGTGATGCTCATTGAACAGTCCACGATGCAATGAATGCTAAGTGGACTATTCAAAAATCATGACAAATTAGTTAGTTATGACTACCTCTCATGGAAATGGTCATAGATGAATGACTTACTTAACGAAGTTGAATCCCAAAATGATATCTAATATAATTGGATGAATTTTTGGACGAATTACATGGATAAATTTACTTCACCAAGTTGGATCTTCATTACGGATATCATCAAATTAGAATGAAGGACGAAGACATTCCAAAAATAGCATTCATAACTCATGAGGGTCATTACAAATTTTTGATCATTCCTTTTGGCCTTACTAATGCACCTTCAACATTTCAAGGTTTGATGAATTCCATTTTCAAACCCTTCCTTAGAAAATTTTTGTTAGTATTTTTTGATGATATACTAATCTATAGAAAGTCTTGGAAGGATCATGTTCAACATGTTGATAGGGTGCTCAAATTGTTGGAGGAGAAACAATTATATGCAAAAACCTCCAAATGTTTGTTTGAAGTACAAGAGGTGGAATATTTGGGTCATATTGTATCTCATGAAGGTGTTAAGTTAGATCCTAACAAAATTAAAGCCATTAAGGAATGGAAAATCCCCACAACCACAAAGAATATTCGAGGATTTCTCGGGTTGATAGGGTATTATCACAAGTTTATTAAGAATTATGGGAGAATAGTGACACCTATAACATCATTATTGAAGAAAGATGCATTTTCTTGGAATCCAGAAGCAACTAAGGCCTTTTAACATCTTAAAGAGGCAATGTGCCAAGAACCAGTCTTAGCTATGTTGGACTTCACAAAAACCTTTATTGTGGAATGTGATGCCTCGGGAAATGGAATTGGTGTTGTTTTAATACAAGAAGGAAGACCCATTATTTTTTAAAGTCATCCAATAAAAGGAAAGTATTTACACAAACCTATTTATGAGAAGGAAATGTTGGCAATACTACATGCACTAAAGAAATGGAAACCTTACCTAATGGGAGGACACTTCAAGGTAAAAACAAATCATGATAGTCTTAAATACTTTTTGGAACAAAGATTATCTTCATAAGAGTAGAAAAAATGGGTCACAAATATGTTTGGTTATGACTTTGAAATCATCTACAAAAAAGGGAAGAAAAATGTTGTTGGAGATGCACTCTCAAGAAAGGATGAGGATGTGGAAGGATTTCTTTGTTCCATTTCTATTATCCAACCAGATTGGGTAACCGAAGCAAGGGATGAATGGAATAATTATGAAGAAGTGTGGACACTCATTCAAAACTTGCAGCAAGATCCCCGTATATATGATACATTTAGTTTGAAAAATGATTCATTATGGAACAAAGATCGCTTATATCTTTGTAAGAATTCACACCTCAAACAAAATATTCTTTTGGAATTTCACACCTCTCCCTTAGGAATGCACTCAGGATTTTTAAAAACTTACGATAGGGTTAAGAAGGATTTTTTTTGGGAAGGCCTTAAATATGATGTTCAAAATTTTGTGGTAGAGTGTTTGGTTTGCCAACAAAATAAAGTTGAGAAAATTAAGACCCTAGGTCTATTACAACCTTTAGCCATTCCAAGTCAACGTTGATAGGAGGTCTCAATGGATTTTATCACAGGTTTACCCAAGTCTGAAGGAAAGAGTGTCATCATGGTGGTAGTTGATAGACTTACCAAGTATGCACATTTTTTTGCATTATCTCATCCATTTAAAGCCAATACAATTGCTAGTACATTTATGGAAACAATTCAAAAGCTACATGGAAACCCAAAGATTATTGTAAGCGACAAAGATCCCATTTTCACTGGAAATTTTTGGATGGAATTATTTTCTTATCTAGGTACTCAATTATCTCATAACTCATCCTATCATCCTCAATCTAATGGGAAAATGGAGATAGTGAAAAAATGTTTGGAAGGATATCTTTGTTGCTTTGTATCTAATAAACAAACACAATGGGTCAAGTGGTTACCTCTAGTTGAATGGTGGTATAACACTTCCTTCCATACTACAGCAAAAATGACCCCATTTATGGCACTTTATGGATATCATCCACCATCCATGACATCATCTTTAAGAGAAAATTCTAAGGTTCAAGTGGTGGAAGATCACATCGAGCATCAACAAAAAGTTCTCCAACTCTTAAAGGATAATCTCACTTTGGCGTAGAATCGAATGAAATAACAGGCAGATCAACATTGTAGTGAAATAAGTTTTGATGTAGGTGACTGGGTATTTTTAAGGCTACAACCATATAAACAAATTTCCCTCAAGTAATCTAAGAAGGATAATAAATTATCACCAAAGTATTATGGTCCTTACAAGGTGTTGCAAAATATTGGTAATATGGCATACAAATTGGAGCTTCCTGCATCTTCCCGGGTGCACATCATTTTCCATGTTTTATGCTTAAAGAAGGTTATAGGTGACAAGATCCCAGTTCAAAAAATATTTTCATAACTTGACAAGGAAGGAAAAATCATTTTGGAACCTGAAGTAGTCATGGAAACAAGAACTCAACAGCTACAAAATCAATCAATTTTGGAGTATCTCATCAAGTGGAAGAACTTACCCACTGAAGATTCCACATGGGAGGATGATAATTTTATACAGACGCATCCATAACTACTCAAGCATTGAGGACAACACTTTTTTGAAGGAGAGGGGCATATTAGGTCCCTATACTACTACTGTAGCCCTTATTTTTATTAGTGCAACCCCCGTATTGTATTGTTGTGCCCATGTAGTCCCCATATTGTTATTATTGTGCCCAATTGATCCAGGATTTTTTTTCTTATAGATGCATCAGAATTACATATAATAGAGCACTTAAAAACCATGGAACATAAGCATATAAAATTAATATAAAAGAGACATAATCACACATGAGATCAAGACACAGAGATTTGATTATGAAGTTCGTCCAATTTGGACTACATCTCCAGGCCCTGCTCAATAGTGGGGAGGCCTTCATTCATTAAATGACATGGAAAGAGAGAAGTACAAACAGATTTTTACATAAACATCCTTATACCTCCAATCTAGAAGATAGCTGGAAAATGGAGAGCTCAGCTCTAAAGACAGACAAAACCACTGACTTCCTGGCGAAAAATTGTGCAGAATCTCCTATCCGAACAACCAATTTGGATAATTGGGCTTTCTACACCCCCTCGGAACCTCCCTGCTGCTCAAGGCAAGGTCCTGACCTACTATCGGGATGGGTTACTGCTATGCACAATATTCTATGTTAGTCTCCCCCCTCTCATTGTGTGGATAGCCCAATTTATATGCTGGTGGCAGGATCCTTAACAATCTGGTCAGTTTAAACAAAATGACAAGTTTAGGTAGGCAGGTTGTTTCAAACAGAGATTCTCGGACCCTGAAATAGTCTACAGGTAACAACCTATTTAATCATAGAAAACCTCCATTGAACAGCTCATATAGGCCATTTTGCATCAAACATTAAACTGGCAGAATAACACAAGAATCAGAGCATTAATCCTTAACGGCGGCTTTATTAATGACAGCCTTAGTCTATCGATGTTCCCCGTAATTAGCGGACAGACCTAAACCCAAACAACAGGCACTCTGCGATATAACGGACCTGCCAGAAGTATTAAACATGACATATATAAAATATCACATCCGGGAACCCCATCGCAAATCGCAATCGACGAATGAACCCAACACCCATACATTAGGTGCTCTGTGGACCCGCCATTATTATTAAACATAATGCATAGAGAATCGAGTCTGGAAGCCCCCATTGCAAATCGCAATCGGCGCTTTCCATCAGTGTATCGACCCAAACCTTTGCGATAACATTGGACCCACCGGGGTTATGAAACACAGTGTATAAAATTTCGAGTCTGAAGCCCATCGCAAATCGCAACCAGAAGATCCTGGGGTGGTACTCCATATGACTGCTCCCGCTGTGATTTGCGATTGCGATTTGATCGCATCACAACCTTGGCTCTACCGAGGACCGATTCTTTAACACTTTCCTTCAGAGCCATAAGTGATAAGCCGACACCTGCATCTCCTGTAAAACTGTAGTACAATATCTCACAAATTACATGTTTAGCTATATGACCAAAAATGAGCCAAGCATCCCATACTTGCCACGAGTTTATAACACATGCTCTATGGTCAAGTTTACATAAAAATGGAAACAATACTCCAGCTATCAATACAAGGCCAAACATCATTGTTTCTTCAACAAGTGATGGAAAACACATCATCACTGCAACACATGATTTACAAAAATAAGGCCAAACACTATTGTTGCTTCAACAAGTGATGGAAACACATCATCACTTTCACAGTTTCAAATGCAACATAAAATAAGGCCAAACATCATTGTTGCTGCAACAAGTGATGGAAAACACATCATCACTTTTACATTTTAAACATGCAACACATGATTTAGAAACAAGGCCATTACATTCTACCACACCTAGAAGAACCATCTCTCACTTATCAATGTGAATGGGTCTCCTCCTTGTGGCACATTCGTTGATCGAACAATTGTTTCACCTGGTTCATGCACGGATGCTTTGTCCTTGCAACACTGCTCTGGATGGAGCCTCCAACATGTGACTCTTTGATGACCACCTCTGTCGTGATGACTACAATAATCCTTCTTCCTCTAGACCTTCTTTACCTTCTTCTTGAAGTCTCTGGTTAATCTCCCCATTTGAGGAAGGTGATGAATAAGATGCATAAGCACCAGAAGATGTGGATGACGCATCTCTCTCCAATCTCTCTGTCTCCTCCTCTCTTCTCTTCTCATATGCCTTATACATGATTTCCACCATTTTGGACATTCGTAGGAAGGTCGTGCATTTCTTTATCACCCCCCATGGCTGCACATTCAATCATTCACGCATGCAATTTCCTATCAGCAAAAGACGCTTCTCTTCCCAACTTACTTCAACATCTTCCATGTCTCCTCTTCGTAGCGCACATCCTTTGAATCTTGTTTCTGGTTAATGTACTCATGCAATTCGCATCAACTAAGCCCTACTCTAATACCACTTGATCCAGGATTGTTTTGCTTATAGATGCATCAGAATTACATATAACAGAGCACTTAAAAACCATGGAACATAAGCATATAAAATGAAGATAAAAGAGACATAATCACACATGAGATCAAGACACATAGATTTGATTACAAAGTTCATCCAATTTGGACTACATTTCTGGGCCCTGCTCAATAGTGGGGAGGCCTTCATTCACTAAATGGCATGGAAAGAGATAAGTACAAGTAGATTTTTACATAAACATCTTTATACCTCCAATCTGGAAGATAAATGGAAAATGGAGAGCCCATCTCTAGAGACAAACAACACCACTAACTTCCTGGCAAAAAATCATGCAGAATCGCCTATTCAAACAATCAATTCAGATAATCAGGCTTTCTACACCCTCTGAGAACCTCCTTGCTACTCAAGGTGAGGTCCCGGCCTACTGCCAGGATGGGTTACTACTGTGCACAATATTCTATGTCAGTCTCTGCCCTCTCGCTGTGCAGATAGCCCAATTTATATGTTGGTGGCAGGATCCTTAACAATCCGAGTAGTTTAAACAAAATGACAAGTTTAGGCAGGCAGGCTGTTTCAAACAGAGATTCTCGGACCCTGAAATAGTCTACAGGTAACAACCTGTTTAATCATAAAAAACCTCCATCGAACAGCTCATACAAGTTGTTTCTCATCAAACAATAAACCCATGGAATAATACAAGAATCGACACATTAATTCTTAACTAGTGGCTTTATCAGTGATGACCTTAGTCTATCGACGTTCCCTGTAATCGACGGACAGACCCAAACACAAACAACAGGCACTCTGTGATACGGTAGACCCGTCGGAAGTATTAAACATGACATATATAATATCACATCTGGGAACCCTGTCACAAATCTCAATCGGCGAATGAACCCAACACCCATACATTAGGCACCCTACAGACCCGTCGGGATTATTAAACATAATGCATAGAGTATCAGGTCCAGAAGCCCCCATCGCAAATTACGGTGCTTTCCATCAGCATATCGACCCAAACCTTTGTGATAACAGCGGACCCACTAGGGGTTATGAAACACAGTGTATAAAATATCGGGTCTGAAGCCCATCGCAAATTGTAATCGACATATCCTGCAGTGGTACTCCATATGACTTCTCCCACTGCGATTTTCGATTGTGATTTGATCACATCGCAACCTTGGCTCTACCGGGGGTCGATTCTTTAACACTTTCCTTTTGTGATTTTGATATGCAATTATCGCATCGCAACTTGCCTAGGGCCGATTTTCCTTAAGCCACTTCTTTCTCTTGCTATGATTTTCAATATGCGGGACCAATGGCAACTTGCCACTTGGCGCTTCCCCATTCGCTAAGAATTTTGCCACATCATCTCCTCCTGCCACCTGGACAAGTCACACATAAACTTTGACTTGCTCTAACTTCTTCATATGAACTCGGATTTGAGTGTTGTTCGCACCATTGGAATCACTTTGATCCGATGCTAAGTTTATCTAGATCCTGCCACTTTGAGTTTTGAGCCTTCTTACCATGCCACTAGTACTTTCTGAAGATCCACCTGGATCAATCCTCTAGGATCCTCCTAGATCACCCATAGAAGCCCACTATTGTTATTATTGTGCCCTTGCAATAATATTGTTATGTAGGCTCTAATTATAATTGTGACCCCTTACACTCCTATATATAGAAATGAGATCTTTTCATTTGTATCATCCAAGTTCATTTGTGTAATGTAAAGGAGGTTTCCCCCTCGAAGAGGCTAATTTTGAAGTCGTTGATCTATTTCTTCTTCTGTTTTGTGAGTTGGTTGCATAACAAAGGGACTTTTATTGCTTGGAGCATTTGGAGAGCCTAGAAGGTTTCCTAGAATATTGTCTCTCAACTCTCTGGAGTTGGCCTTCTAGATTTTTAGATTTGATTGTGATTTTACTTCTGGTATATTTATTTTATATAGGAGTCACTTTGGAAGCCCCACTTTGTATGGACATCATTGTACCTAAAACAGTCTCATTGACCTACTTCAGTAGTCATTTTTTGGACATTAATACATTTATCTTATATTTTCTTATTTTATCTTATCTACCGGTCTAACATATCCAAAAATTGTTTTACAACCAAACAAATATGCTCAATAGATACACTAATACAATCATCAATCATCCAAGTGAGGCTTAAAATATCAATTTAGGCATAGGCAACAAAAGAAAATAAATTTCTATTGAATAATCAACCTTGAATAATACTTTTGAAATATGATAACATAAACAACCAAGAAGAAGGTCAACACACCTATCTTTCAGCCACTCAACAACTAGCATTAGCCCGCTATAATAGTAAAATATGATGCCCAACCAAGAAGGAATAAATCTGAAACAAAATGATGATGACCTTGGGTGCAAATCAGCCCTAAATATTTTTCTAGAATTAAGCTTCAAACCTGCAATTTTATCTTCAACCCCAAATACAAGTGTCTACACAATTTCTTCATAATGAATTATTTCCAATGGATAGGAGGCCTCCTTTTATAGGATTTCTTTACACTTATATGGAATAAAATATAAATGAATAATCTAGAATTTCCTAGATGTGGGAAGCAACCCTTCATTATGACCTTGAGATAATAAAACCATCCAAGTGTCACCCTTCTATACCGAATGCTCCACTAAAATATTTTTTTCCTTAACATTTGTGCCTTTCTAGAGGCTTCTCCATGCAAAAACCCCTTAAAATAGGGTTGATTCATCATAAATAACATTATAATAATTCCAAACATATGCATACAATTTTGTAAGAAACAAAAACAATATTAAACTACAAATGTATGTGAAAAATGGTTCCATTAGTACAACAAAGATTAATTAAATTAAGTACGCACTTTAAGTTTGAACAAGAAAATAAAAATAGATATTAAAGGCTCAGATGCATTTAAATAGGTATTAGAAAATGTTATAAAGTGTTACATGTTCTAGCTGTTACCATCCACCATGTTCAATAGCATCCTCTACAAAAGCATCCAACATGCCAACCATTGAAGAGTGCATGAAGATTGTCTCCAGAAATATACCTTTTGTATATTTGGCCTAAGATCCAAAAAAAGGAGGTGTACTATTTAGATTATTGTTTGATGATACTCTAGCTTCCTCACTAATATCTTCAAAGTATCCAACAATTGCATTAATCAAAGAAAAAATATAATAAATAATTCTTACATGTTAGTACTATTTAGGGTAGGGAATCGCAAGTTTGTTGAGAACATCATAACCAATGAAAGAGTTTTGCATGATAAATATTAGCAAGTATGAAAGCTATATAAATATGGAAGCTAAAACACACCCATGCAAAAATAGGAAAAACATGAAACAACTATGAGAAGTGGCCCTAAATATAAGAGAACCAAAACGTACCAAAACAAGAATATAGACATAAAAATCAAGATCTTTCAAAGTTATGCATCAGTTATAATTGCATATTTCCCAAGAAGAAACAAAACCCAAATAATAAGATCCATCCAAGTTATAAGGGTCACAAGCAGATCCAACTGTAAATTCCTTCCAATCATATAGGTAGGAAAACATTGTAAGACATGGATGGGTTACATGGCTTCTCACTAATCAAGAGCATGCAATAATATATTCTTGATATTTCAATTGTGATCAGATAGGAAACTGCCTCTATTTGATTCATTTCCTATGCTTCACTTTTGTCAGGGAAATCCAACTGGGAAGAAAGGTGTGTTATGAGCATAACCCTATTGCTTGCCATCCAAGAAAGGAGCTTTGATGGACCAAAGTATAGCCTTGTGCACTTTTCTATAATTTGAAAAGGTGGAATGATATGAGAGCCACCAAGAAAGGCTTTGTCTTATGGTATTGTTGGGGTATGATTGATTATATAGTGCTAACCATTGGAGGAGGGCCCAAATGGGAGGAGGATTTACTAGCAATAAAATATCTCCTAGAAGTAGGACTAGCCAATGCATGAATAATATTGGATTCAATTATCACATAACTTAGGTGCTTGTGTAATCTTACTTTCATGCAAACTAAGGTGATCTCAATTGTACTTGTGTAATTAATTAGGGGAACTTCTCACTAACAAGAATTGTCAACCCAAACATGGTTGAACTAAAGGAATAAAGGCAATGATAAGATAACATAAGATGATATAATTATGTTAATGTCAAATAAATGGCCACACACGTATGTCAATGGGACTGCTAAGTATAATGAACTTAATACACAGGAGGAGTACTAAAAATTATCTTATATAAAGAATAAGAAGTAATGTAGAAACATGAAATCTATAAGAAAAAAATGAGAACCCCCTCAAATTCAAGTGCAGACAGCCACAACGGGAGGGAGATGTGTAGAGGGAAAGGATCTAGGGACTATGTCATGATACACTAGATCTACCTCAACAAACATTAGAGGTCGAATGAAGGAAACTCAAGATAGGATGATGCCTTGAAGAAGAGCTAGGGGAAGATTTGAATCCTCTTCTATGTGGTTGTGTGGCTGTTATAACTTGCTACTGATGTCTAGGTGATCTGATATGCATGTTGCTAAGGGGTCTAATATGGAAACATATTTGACATCTCTAGGGAGGGGGAGTGGTCGCTGTTAGTGCCTGTCAGTCCTGTCAATCACTAGCAATCAAATATGCTCTTACAAAGTTGTTGATAGGGTTATCAGGTCAAATTGTTATATTTTCAAATAAAATTTGATCATTGGTCAGTTCTAGGCCGTTACTACTCCCTCCATTTCATGGTCCAATGCCATTCTGGTCGTGTCATTACTCATTATGATGACTCATCAGTAAAATTCTTGATCACCATCTCAGTCTCATCTAATGGTCGGTTTCATACTCCATTAGATGTCATCAATAGGTCAAGTCATCAAAATGATCAAAAGATTCATGTCATCACCTGATGTCATCATCATGGGAGTAGTAATAGGATAAATAATGATGTTCAAGGAGATTTCAGCCTGTCTCAATATCCGGATTTCATATTTCATTCATCTCCCCATCTACCTCAATTTCCCTCATAAATCCCCTCATTCCCTTTAAAATCCCTTTTTCCTTGAGAAATTCCTAAATCCTAAGTCAAAACCCTTTTTCCCTTGGAAATTCTCCTATTTCAATATTAATTCCCGAAACTCTAGCCATACCCAAAAACCCTTTGTATATTCATTAAGTCACATTTCTCTTGTTATACATTGAAATTTATGTGAAATCCATTTGGAAAGTTATAAACTCTAGCCGCATTTCCATACATAAACTCTAGTTGTTTCCATATCGTAAAACATGTCTGTATACTTTATATTGTAATGTATTACAATGTAATACATTGCATATAAAATGGGCCCTCGCTATCCCGCTATCGCATTTCGCAAAAGTCCCTGTTTGCCATATGTTAAAGTTCTTTACCTCCCATTTCATATCTCGCAATTGCAAAACATGAAACATAAAGGACTGCCCCCACCCTTTCTCCATTGCGACTGTGGTACCCATCCTGCATCAGCCTATCCCATAGTCCCACACCGATAAGTCCCGCATCCCGCTCAGTGATGATACTCTTGATACCTTGCAACATTAAGTCCCGCAGTTTATAAACCATGGCCCCCAACGATCGCTCTATTTCAAGATCCCACTCCCATGTACCCCTTCCCCTGATGCGATTGCGATTGGCGTGTCTAGTCTATCAGTGTATGCACTGTAAAATAGGGAAATTCCTCTGCATTTTGATTGTGATATGGTGAAAGCCCCCTTTCTAGACCCACCAGGATATGTAATTGGATTTTGAAAGCCCATCCCAAATGTGAAAAATGATACAGTTGTTCTTAAATCAGCTATCACGCCCATTCCGTCTGTTAGTATCAGTGTCTTCACACTACCATCAGTGATCAAATTTTACTCTTTTTCATTTCATACTAGGTGTCCATTCTAATGAGTTGCATTCCATTAGGTCATAAATCTACTGATGGTAGGGTTATTTTTAGTTTTTTACCTCATGGCATATATCTACTAACCTCCTTTCATACTTTTCAGTTTATGATTCATGCTTATTTCTAGTTCATTTCATCAATTAGGTCTTAGGTCTAGGGTTTCAGTCTCATTAGGTATTAGGGTTTTACCATGGTCAAATTCCAATGACTATTGATTAAGAATGGTCAGCAAACACATGAGGATGACAATAATCATCAGAAAAGTTCTAATCTCTTAATCTGTAAACCCAATAAAGCTCACCCCTCAAAACTAGTTTTGAGGTGAAAACAGAGCATTTGTATTTTAATGTTAAATTTCATGTAATTTTATTGATCTTATATGTAATAAATGGTTCTATGTTTCTCTTGGTCACCTGGTGATATCGCCAAGTACTTGCCACTGCAAAAGTTAAAGAAATCAAGCATCAGTTCACCTATCCAAGCAAAAGATCAAACATCCAAAAAAAAGAGTATTTGAAAAAGGAAAATAGACATTACAAAGTGGGTTTTGAACATAAAAAATCAAAAAGTTGAAAAGCTATATAAAGATCATCCCTCTTTTGATCATTTCATTGTTTGAGTTGAAATTCAAGAGCTAAAAGGCGATTTTAAAGTGTCACTGAGTTAAAGAAGTGCAAGTATTGTGTTTTTTGAGAAATGTAGACTGGCGTTGCGCACCAAAGATCGGCACTACACACCTGGCAGACTTCCTCAATGTTAATTTGAATGGGCATTGCACACCCAGGACGTGTTACGCGCCTGGGTGAGGCGTTGCGCACCTAGCAACCAAGCCCCAAATCGCTCCAAATCTCCCCAATTTGCCTCAAATCTTCCAAGTTACCTCTTCACAAGTAAGTAAATCAATATTTCTTGTTGAAAATGGTTTTGCATCAAGTTTTGGTGATTCTTTCACTCGTAAAGTTAAAACCCTAGTGTTCACCCAAACTGTCTCATAAAAATTGACAAGCTCACTCCCTTATTTCTTTTCCTATCTTATACATTTCCTATTGTTCCCTAAACCCAATTCCCTCATATAAATTTACTAAACACCATTCCCTCATATATTTTCCCTAAGTCCCATTCTCACATTCAAATTTCCCAAACCCTATACATTCTCCCCAAAACCCTACATAATTTATCCTACATACATCCCTAAACCCTACACTATCCCCAAACCTTATTTACTCCCTAAATCCTATTCACACTCCCATTCACTCTCACCTACTCATCCATAAAATCTCTTCATACTCATCTTTCATTCATCCACCCTATCTCCTCATTCACCACAAGTGATCACAGCTATAAAAACAATGGAAAGAGACAGTGAATATGAGCTTGAAGAAGACACCCTTAGTGACAGTTCCACAGAGAGAAACATACAGCACAGGAAGCCTCATAAAGGAGGAAGGGTTATCAGAGAGGAGCCCACCAGTTTGAGGGAGTTGCAAGCCTGCCCATTTGCCATTTCTTGTTTTAAACACCAGTCATGTTTTGCTTTTTGTGAAATGGTAGAAAGGGTTAAATTTCATCATGAGTTAGCAAGGTTGTTTGTGACATATTTGGACAACAATGAAGCACCAGAATTATATTCACCTTATCACCAATTGTCATTTTAGAGGCTACAGGTATTCCAGATGTGGGTGAAAAGTGGAACAAAGGGTAGGATATTGATAGGGAGTACTATGAGCCTTACATCAAGGCTAGATACAAAGACAAACTCAAGAGAGTATTCCCCTTCAAGTTCTTGGAAGACAGGTTTGCTCCATTGATGAAGATCATCATCAAGTACTTTACTTGTGAAGGTAGGTTCTCCCGCTTGTATGCCTACCACATTAGACTGCTGATGCATTTCACTAGGGTAAGAATGATGAATATTCCTTACTTCATGTTCAAAAACATTGAGAAGATGGCACTTATTGTAAAGAAGAAACCATACCCCCAGTAGTTGAC
The DNA here is from genome assembly GCA_031772625.1 of Pinus tabuliformis. Classification (NCBI taxonomy): domain Eukaryota; kingdom Viridiplantae; phylum Streptophyta; class Pinopsida; order Pinales; family Pinaceae; genus Pinus; species Pinus tabuliformis. The sequence continues at coordinate 469,189,971 of CM062808.1, read as the reverse complement.
TAGCATTTACCACTACTCTTTGATTAAAATCATTGTTCTACATCAACTAAACCTTCTTAACATGCCATGGGAGACTTTCATTTCTCATGAGATGTTCAAAGGCCCACAAATATTTTCATCAGTGCATCATGAAGAAGGTGGACCTTCCGGACATGAAAAGGTCAAAGAGATTGAAACTGTTGGAGTGCCAATATTTGTTACATATGAGATGGGCACTAGGAAACTTTTTGCCGCTACTAAGCGAGTATTATCTCCACAAGGTGTGGAAGGGGTCTCGCCTTCATCTTCAGGCCACAGGCAAATGATATCTCCACAAGGTGTGGAAGGGACTTTTCCTTCTTCTTCAGCAAAGCAGGTACAGGTAGAGCAGCTGAGCAAGGGCAAGAGTAAGGGCAAGGAAAAGATGCAAGAGAAGGATCCTAGTGATGAGCAAGAAAGAGATTTTGACCTTGTTGGTCATGAGGAGACACAAGGAGTTGATGTCATTGACTTAGAAACTCAGGATCCAAAGACTACCAAAGACATGATCATAAAAGAACAAGAGGTTGAGATACAAGCCTTGTCAGACAACTTAGAGAGGGCTAAGTGGATCATCAACTATTTAGAGCAAGAAAACAAACAATTGAGCGACAAGCAAGTCCTCATGGAGCTACAAATGATAAAAGAAGACAGGCAAAAGATCAAAGAGGATAATGTTCCATTGACCCCTATTAAGCAAGATATTGAGAATGATAGGGAAACATGGCTAGAGAGGGTCAATATACACCTTGAGGGGCTGATTGAGAAGGCCAACAGAGACAAGAAGATGCTTCGCCACATGGCCTACCACTACATGACCTGTAATAAAATATGCAACATAAGAATGAGGAAGCTTAAGGCTAGGTTGAGGAAGGCCTTAAGGAGAAAAAAGGAGCAAGACAAGTTGAAAATCTTGGCTGAAGCCTCACTAGCCCATCAAAGCAACTAATGGTGGTGCCTTGTGCCAAATCTAGGCAAGTTTTGATAAATTGTTTCCATTTTCAAATTTTGAACACAAAAAATTGCCCTGGCACTATGCTTTTCCCTGGAAGACTTTTTGGAGGAATGCCTTGTATATTTGGATTTAGGATGATGAGAGCATCAAACCCAAAAAATCTCAGCAATTTTGGAGCAAAAATTGGTCACCAAAAGGTCAAAAAACCATCAAACAATGACCTCTCTGCCTCTTTTTGGACACATAGAAGTAGCCTTGGGAGATTTCACTTTTTAGGGAGCAAATGACCTCCAAATGCCAAAATTAAAGATGTTCTAGAAACTAGACAGGAAGCCCTTTCCAATGAGCTATCTTGGGCTCAATTTGGCTAAGGTAAAGGCCTCCAAAAGTGGCTATGAAGCGGCACTATGCCCCTGGCCAGTGGCGTTGCGCATAGAGCCATTTTGCCCAAAAAATCTAGTTTTCGCCTAGTTTCTCTGCAAGTTTACTTTTTCTCTCTTCATGGATAATTTTTTTATTTTTATTAATGTTATGGCATGTAAATGTAATTTTGAAATGATCTTAGAGGGTAGATTCATCATTTTGAGGTGGTTTGGGGGTCAATGAATCAGTTTCCATGCTTATAGAGGCAAGTTGTTCCACTACCTATATTCTTGTTCCGTGTTTGGAAATGGTTGTAACAGTTCCTTATCTCTTGGATTCGACCCTGATGGCTAACATAGGTGGTTTGATGTCTATACTATGTATTTTTTCAGTCAGTAGCAAAGGTTGGACTCTCTCGGATTCTTTGAGCTACATTATACACCTTTATCAATAGTTTGGCAAGGAAATAAACCAGGATTTGCAGCTATTTTTGTGGGATGCTTGTGGTAAAGTGTTTTTGCATAGTTTTTTCTTCCGTTATAAGTTTTTCTCATGTTTTATGTGTGCCACAATCTAATTCATTCTTCTAGCTAAATGATATCAAGATAGATAGGTAGAATACATTGGTTACAATGCTCTGCCTTGGGAAACCATTTAGTTTTTTATGTTTTCTACAGTTTGAAGGGGATACATGATCTTTGCATGCCCTCCTCAGCTTCTTACCAGTCTTAGACCTCTCATCTCACTCAATTCCAAGTGCCAAAACATCTGCCTACCTTGCCCCATAGAACACCCTGCACCTTGACTTCATTTCCCGAACCCAAAGCTGCCTGCTCCATTTGATCCAACAAAACCAGCAAAATCAATCAAAAACTCTAGAGCTACTATACCTAGCCTAAAATCCATATCTGATCCAGTCATCTTGACTGAGATTCATAAGGAGAGAGCCATCTCCCGACCTGGTAGGGCTAGCTACCAGGTTAAGCATGGTTTTTGGTTATCCTAGGATTACCTCCCTTCAGCCTGAGGTCAATCTAGGCTCTAACATAGTGGCGACCATACTGGGGAAGAAAGACAAATCACCCCAGTACTCTTAAGAAGTTCTGAACTTTTGGATGATAAGTTTGGAATTCATTAGGCTGAAAAGTGGAAAGTTGTAAAGCAATATAAAAAATCTTGAGAACTTTGAACACACTGGCTTCAAGAAGATACACCAGGTCCAATCCCGATCCCGATCCTCCTCCCATATTTGAAAATCCTAATCTCATTCCGCAGATACTTAGACAAGAAAGTTTATCAAGTCCTAGACCGGTGTTCAGATCTCATTCATGCCCAGTAGAGTGGTTGTTCCTTGAAGATCTTCCTTTCGACGAATATTTTGGTCTATCCCTATTTAGAACCACATCTGATAGTGAATTGTTGGATATAGTCTCAGACCCAGAATTCACCAAAGAGCTTGAAATCAAAAAGGCCAAATTGCTAGGTGACCGAAATCTTCGGAATTCCCCTCAGTCATCTCTCACCGCTGATAGAATCCCTGAGCTATCTGATTCGGCTTCAACATCTTTTGCCTCATCATCATTTCCTCATATTTTAGAGAATCGTCCGTCATCTCCATTCATACCGTCACTCCCTCAACAGCCTATCATTACCCCTCAAACACCCATCACCTCTGTTACATCAACTGCCCTTGTTGTCATAAATCCCCCTTGTTTCCCCAACACCAGTTTCAAATCCACCTCGAGTCATGGCTGCCAGATATGCACCTCTCATTCTGCCTCAGAATTTGGATGATATGCCCGCTGATTACCAAAGTAAGATACCTCTGTTCAATGCCACTCAAGGTATTACAGCACAGCAGCATGTTGATAGGATGAATGAATTCTTTGATCTTCATGAGGTAGATGCAGAAAATGTGTCCATGAGATTATTTGTACAGAGCTTTGGAGGTGAGGTTCGAAAGTGGTTTATAGCATTACTAGCAGGATCTATCAATATTTTTCCGGTTCTCCACAGACAATTCTTGGACCGATGGGAGTTAAAGAAAAATCCACTCCAAATTCTATCTGAGTATGAAAATATAAAACGAAATGTAGGTGAAAGCATGCAAGATTACTGTGTAAGGTTCAATGCAGTTTATACTGCTATTCCAGCTGACATTAAACCACTGATGGGGTTAGCATTGATCAAATTTCCAGACGGCTTTGATGCTGATATGGCATATCAGTTGAGAGAAAGAGACCCTACCACACTTGAAGATATGCATAAGAACGCAGTGAGTGTAGAGGCAAATCTACTGGCCAAAAGAGAAAGGATGAAAATTGAAAAGAAGGTCACTATAAAGGAAGAAGCATATTCCTAAGATGTTAAGGCAGATAACATTCTCAGGAAAATTAAAAAGATCTTTGATAGGTTGACAATTGCAGACAAGCCTGAAACCACAATAAAAAATCCAAACTCCAGAGGACAATAGAAACCTTAGTTCAAGATTAAATAAAGGGAGTAGAAGGCACAAGATCAGTCATCGCAGCAGCTGGTCAAAAATCCTTTGTAGCAAAACTATATGCATGGAATAGAGAGTGAAGATGATGATGATGCGGTGGTGGAGGCAACTCATTTCTTTACTTCTAATGGTTTGCCCATTTTTCTCACAGAAGATGAAGAATATTCTGAGGTCCATGATGTTCAAAAGGATGAAGATTACATACTAGCAAATGTGGCAGTCTTGGAGGATGAGTCAGATGATTATTAGCAAGGATATATGAATGCATTGACAACACAGTAGAAACAATATTCATTGAGAAGTAGAGATGTACCAGTCAGCCTGGTTCAAAAGAGAAAGGAAGCGCAACCCAAAAATGACTCCTCAAACATTCAGAAGAAAGGGAAAGAGCATGTTGATCCGACTTCCAGCAAAGGACCAGCTGCAAATAGTATTGCAAACGAGAAGAATAATCAGCAAAGTGCAGCAAAAGAAAAATTTGAAAAGAAGGATCCTCCAGTCAAAGAGGTACATAAAGTTTCAGCTTTTAGTTTAGAAAATGAGATTGTTAAATTAAAAGTTTCAATTCCTTTGACTGAGTTGGTGAAGAATAGCAACTATAAACACCAGGTGTCCAAAATTTTGCACATAGATCCTTTATCTGATATGGTTAATGTAGAAGATGATCACCCCGAGCTCATCTTTGGTCCTGCCTTAGAAGGTCAGTCTGAGGATAGTGAAGTCCATCCATTCTACATAAGCCTTAGACTACACGAGTATGTCCTCCACAATGCCATGTTTGATTCCGGAGCTTCCCATAATCTGATGCCAAAAGCCATTATGGAGAAACTTGGCCTTGACATTACTCAAAAATATCATGACCTCTATTCTTTTGATTTTGGTAGGGTCTGTTGTATTGGTCTTATTAAAGAATTGGTGGTGTCTCTAGACCAAATCCCGGCCAAGAATGTTCTCATGGATGTGGTTGTTGTAGACATTCCACCACGATTTGGTATGATTTTGTCCAGATTGTGGGGTGCAAAGCTTAAAGGGACTTTACAACTAGATTTCTCTTATGCTACCATTCCCATGTTTGGCCAATTGAGAAAACTATATAGGGAAAAGAAAATGAAATACATGATTACAAGCAAGGAGAAACCATTTAATCATCCAATCAATGTTTTTGTAATATCCCTAACCCAGAATATTCCTCAAACCCCAGCAAAATATCCAACCAAATATGTGCAAATGATATAATAACCTAAAAGTGATAAAATAACAGTGAAACAACATATAATAATGTAAACTAGAAATATAAGCAGATACACAAGAAATGCATCGAGAAATGCTAAGCCATTTTATTATACTGATCAATAAATGAGTACAAGAGATGATTAGATAGATGGCACCTCGACTTGCACAAGGCAAGTGAAGAAATAATCTCAGAATGACAAGAATGACCTCTCTACGTGGATGCTGTTGCTAGAAAACAAATGATGATTTGGGGCTGCTACCCTCCTTAGAAAAAGCTGAAACTCTAGATTCGGGCTCTACTCAAGAAACCCAGAAAGATTTCCTAGAATGGCCTCACATTGATCTGCGTCCCAACTGCTGGAAAACTGTCGTGTTATTGATGCTGCTAGAAATAGAATGAGGATTTGGGGCTGCTCCCCTCCTCAGAAAAGGCTAAAACTCTGGAATCGGACTCTACTCAAGAAACCCAGAAAAACCCAGAAAGATTTTCTAAAATGACCAACCCCTGAAAATCACCCCCTTGGGGTTCTGCGCAGTTCCTCAAAGACGCTGATGAAACTGCTGCTGAAATGCTGATGAAACTACTGCTGGAATGCCAATGGAAATACCTTTCCCGAGCAGGCACTCTAAGTCCCCCAGGGCTAAGGGTGAGATCTCAGAACGCAAACACTCAATGCACTAAACAGTGCTGCAGACTAGCTAAACAGTTAGCATGCTCTAAGTTGAAATGACTATCACAAATGCTCATAACCAGAATGATCCCCAATGAGGGGGTTCCTCTCTATTTTATAGCCTCTGCCTCCCACAATCCCTAGGCTCACTTTCTCCTGCGTGATCCCCTTCTTGCCATGTCTTCCTTCCCTCTTGTGCAATCCCTCCATGTGTCTGCGTGGGCCCCATTTCTGCGTCCCCCTTTGGTTGCCTTGGTTCCCCCTTAAGTCAAAACGTTGTGCTATCTAGGAAGTGACTTTTTATTCTAAAGTGAGTTATGTTCCCCTTCCTCACTTTTTATTTAAAAATAACTATAGAAGGCAAAAATCGAACAAAATCGAATATTCCAATTAGCCATAGCTAATTAGGAATATTACAGTCTCCCCCGACAAAATGTTGTTTGTCCTCAAGCAACTGAAGTGATGGATGCTGTAAGATCTCCTCACTCTCCCAAGTGGCATCCTCATCCGGCAAATTCTTCCACCTCACCAAGAATTCCCGGACGTCCTGCTCCGCAACCGACTCTCCCTACAGTCAATGATAGCCTCCGGCTACAATACCAAATGCCCCTCATCATCCATGGATGGTAGCTCATCTGTCATAGTCACCTGCTGCCCCAGTGCCTTCTTCAGGCATGATACATGAAAAATGTTATGAATCTTGCTGCCTTGGGGCAGCTCCAACTCATATGCAACCTATCCAATCTTGCATATCACCCTATATGACCCATAAAAGCGGGGCTTGAGCTTCTCAGCCCCCTTCTACTTCAGTGATGACTGTCGGTATGGCTGTAATCATAGGTAGACCATGTCCCCTACCTCGAACCGTCTCTCCACCCAACCCCTGTCGGCATACAACTTCTGTTGGTTCTGCATTTCAGCTATGTTATCCTTGAGAGCTCGGAGGATATCTTGACTCTCATGGATCCAAATCTTGGCTCTAGGAGCCTTGCTATCACCAAACATCACGTCAACAAAAGATAAAGGATGATACCCATATAAGGCATAGAATGGTGACATACCAATGGACATGTGATGTGAAGTATTGTAGCAGTACTCCCCCAAATGCAGCCACTTCAGCCATGCTCGTTGTTGCCCACTAACATAGTTACACAAGTAGCCCTCCAGCCACTTGTTAACTATCTTCGTATATCCGTCCGTCTATGGGTGATAGTTGGTACTCGGTGTCAACTCTGTCCCCACCAATCGGAAAAGCTCCTGCCAAAACCCGCCCATGAAACGGCTGTCCCTGTCACTGACGATGGTCTTAGGAAGACCATGTAGCCTGAAGATCTCCCTGAAGAATAGCTCGGCCACCTGTGTTGTTGTATAGTGTGCGGATATGGAAAAGAAATGTGCATACTTCGTTAGTCGATCAATGATGACAAAGATACAATCCTTGCCCTGTACCATGGGCAACCCTATGATGAAATCCATCGAAATACTCTCCCATTTCCCCTCTGGAATGGGAAGAGGCTGCAATAATCCTGCAAGATGGCTCATCTCTCCCTTGTTCCTCTGGCAAACATCACACTCCAGGATGTGTTGGAGTACGTCCTCCTTGAGGCCCTTCCATGAGAACCTCTCCCTAATGGCCCTATAGGTTTTGGTAAAACCCTGATGTCCTGTCAATGGGGAATCATGTGATGCCTGGAGTATCTTCTTCTTGAGCTAAGACCCCTCAGTCAAGAAGATCCGGTCCCTGTAGTAGATGATCTCATCGACCCCCCTATAACTGTCATCTGCCACCTGCCCATCCAGAACCTCACATGCAAATATGTCCTTGGAGTACTCTACTAGGAGTCGATCCCTCCAATCTGTATCCAAGCTCATAAGAGACAACGTGGCTAGTCTATGTGAAAGGGCATCTGCTACCACATTGTTCTTACCTTTGACATACCCAATGTCAAAGGCATATGCTTGGATCTTACTGATCCACTTCTGCTGCCTCTCCTGTAGCTGCTTCTGCTCCAAAAAGAACTTGAGGCTGTTGTGATCAGAGCTCACCCTGAACCTGTTGCCTACCAAATACTGCTGGTACTTAGCCAATGCATGCATGATGGCCAGCATCTCCTTGTCGTATATGGAATACAACCTCTCATGCGAAAGGAGCTTTTGACTCTCAAATGCTATAGGGTGACCTCCCTACATAAATACTGCGTCGATCCCCTCTCCCAATGCATCACACTCCAAAACAAATGGCTGCATGAAATCTGCAATGCAAGCAACTCCTGGATATCCTGCTCAATCTCATCCCGATAGGCCTTGGGGTGCCTATAGGGGGTGGTAATCAAGGCCTGTATGCCCTGCTCAAGCTAGATGGTGTGCTCAAACCCCCGCTCTGGTGGTTGTCCTGGTGGAATCTCCCCAAACACTATGGCATACCGATCAAGGATAGACTATATCTCTAGGAGTACCGTCTGCCCTGTTGTTCCTGCCTCTGATGCACGCAGCTCCACTGCCCACTCCATGTCTCCCTTTTGGAAGATTGCCTCCATCCAATGAGCCGAGATAGTCTGAGGCGGATATGTGTGATGTCCCCATATCTTCTCATGCCTCCCTGTCTTCTCGTCATCCCACTTCATCTCCAGGATCTTCCAATCTATCGTGGCCTTCCCTAGAGTGATAAGCCACTAAACACCTAGTATCATGTTGGTGTCCGGAATATCAACCACAAAAAAGTGGTCAATCAATGTGTAGGTGGTCATCGTCACTGAAAGCTCTGGAACATAATGAGCACATGTCATGGTCTGATTTCCTGGGACCAAAGCTAAAAACCCATCGAAGCTCTCTGTCTGTATACCTCTCTGCTCAACCATCTAGGCATCGATGAAGTTGTGGGTTTCCCCACTGTCAACCAAAACTGATATGCGCTGGCCACATACTGTCCCTCGTACGCGTAGCATCAGATACTTGGGAACTCCCCGTAACGCTGCAAGGGCCCCTCTGGTGGGTGCAAAAGATGCACCACCTACTGCTGGTGGTGGAGGTGGCAAAGGTCCCTGTATGGCATGGCTATCTCCTGCCTCCACATCCTACTCGTCATCCTCTTCTCCACTACTCTCAGAGAATACCTCAATAAAATGTTTTTTACTAGCAGCACCTCTATGTCCTGGTGCCCATGGCTCCTGACAAGTGAAGCACAACTGCTTCTTCTTCAACTCCCTCCTGGCATCATCATCAAGTTGTACTCGTCCTGGATTCCCCTTTGGAGGTGGAATCCTCATATCCTTCCCCTTAGACTGGAAAGTCTGTCTCTGGGGGTAAGGTGTCCAGGTCTTGGGGAAGACAACCTGTAAGTCTCGGGTCCTGCTGATAGTGTCCTAGAGCATAGTTAGTGTAGTGGATCAGACTAGACCCCGAAGTGGCTCTACTAACCCCTCAACATACCCTCCGTGTCGTGGAGAGTTCTAGCACCATCACAAATGTCACTCAATCCGAAGAAAAGTCTCTTTGCTATGGATGAAGGGAAGCTGCTTGGCCATATTATCTCAAAGGAAGGAATTCGCATTGATCCTTCAAGGGTAGAAGCAATTCAGCAAATTGATTTTCCCAGGAATAATAAGGAGATACAAGCATTTAATGGTAAGATGAATTTCTTACGAAGATTTGTACCCAATCTAGCTGAGAATTTGAGAGAAAATACTAATATGTTAAAGAAGGACAGCATGGTAAAATGGATGGAGGATGCTATGAAGTAATTTAATTTAGTAAAGTATGCTTTATCTACAGCTCTAGTTTCAATTAGTCCCAATTATACACAAGATTTCATTTTATTCTCATTTTCATCCGAGTACACCATGGCTGCAGTTTTAATGCAAAAGAGAGATCAGCTAGAAAAGCCCATTGCATTTTTCAGCAGGACGTTAGAGATGTTGCTTTGCGGTACAACATAATTGAGAAATAGGCTCTTGCTCTGGTTAAAGCTTTGAAGGACTTTAGAGTGTATATTCTACACTCACACATCTTAGCATACATTTCCAATGCAGCAGTTAAGGATGTGCTGGTACAAACTGATCTGGAAGGAAGGCAGGGAAAATGGAGTGCAGCAATGTTAGAGTATGATTTGGAAATCAAGCCTACAAAGATGATCAAAGGACAAGGCCTAGGGAGGCTAATGGCGGAATCAAATTTGCGTGCTTTAGATATAAATCTTATTACAACCATGTCTAAAGATGAAGAAGAAAGATCCCTGATTCAAGTGTCTGAAATGTTCCTTCAGTCACCATGGTATTCAGACGTGGTGTATGTACTTCAACACCTCTCACCACCTCCGAGAATGACAAAGAACAAAGGTAGAACTCTCAAACTTAAAGCTACTAAATTCTGCATTTTGAATAATGCCCTCTATTGGAAAGATCTGGGCGGTGTTTTGCTGAATTGTTTAATTAAAGATGAAGCCCAGCAAGTGATGAGTGACTTTCACAAGGGTGATTGTGGTGGTCACTTGTTTTGGAAGACAACAACAAACAAAATATTGAGAGCAAGTTATTACTGGCCAACCTTATTTTCAGATGTCTACAAAATAGTCATGAGTTGTCATGAATGTCAGGTATTTCAGGGTAAAAGAAAATTGTTGCCACTTCCTTTGAAACTGGTTGAAGTCAATGCACCTTTTTAGCAGTGGGGACTTGATTTTATCAGGGAAATCCATCCAACATCGTCAACTCAGCACAAGTGGATCCTAATAGCAACCGACTATTTTACCAAGTGGATTGAAGCAATCCCAACTAGATAGGCAACAGATACAGTAATCATTCAATTTTTGGAATCAAATATTTTATCTCGTTTTGGTTGTCCTAGTAAAATCATCACAGATAATGCAGCTGCATTCAAATCCAAGAAGATGATCTATTTTTGCAGAAACTATAAGATTACCTTGGGTCACTCTACAACATATTATCCGCAAGGTAATGGTCTGGCTGAATCATCCAATAAGTCATTGGTGAACATCATCAAGAAGCTGATGGAAAAAAAAAGGGCTCACATAAAAAGCTAGTTAATTCCTTGTCGGCGGATAGGGTGAGCCAAAATAAGTCCATAGGTATGTCTCCATTTGAACTAGTTTATGGAATTGACACAGTCTTTCTGACATCTCTTGTAGTTTCGGTTGTGAAACTTTTACAAAAAGCTGGCAGTGAGGAAGATGATTTCCAGCAAAGAATCAATCAGATGGTCCATTTACAACAGACAACAGAGGAAGTTTTCCAAAACACTTTCAGATTGCAATAGAAAATAAAAAAGATCTATGACCGGAAAACAAAAGCAGATAAATTCCAGCTTGAGGATATAGTGTTGCGGTTGGATGCTAGGAATGAAGATAAAGGAAAGCATGGTAAGTTTGAAAATTTATGGAAGGGACCCTATAAGGTTGTTGTATACAAAGGACAAAATTCATTTATGCTCAAGGAGATGGATGGACAAGATTGTTCAGGAGGACCAGTCAATGGTAGGCTCCTGAAGTGCTACTTCTTTTAAGGTGATTTCTGAAATCATGAAGTGATCATTGTATATACCATTTTCCTTTTCATTGCAAGTGTTCAAAGGTACACAGTCATTTTAGCTTGGGGTTCGAGGAGAAGGCTATAAAGTTGAGTGATTTGTATCAGTTTGTGTCTTTATTTTAGTCTTTGAGTCCTGAGTCAGTTTTCATAATGTCAATTTAGTTTTTGAAGTATCTTGAACGTATTGCCCAATGGATGAGGCACTAGTCTACTTGTTCCCAGAAATCTATGGTTCTTGGCACCTCCAAGGAGCCACCATCCCCATTGGAGCCAATGTTAGTGTCAATGTATTCACACTGAGATCAGTGATCAAAATTTACTCTTTTGCATTTCATATTAGGTTTCCCATTCTGATGAGTTTCATTCCATTAGGTCATGGATCTACCGATGGTAGGGTTCATTTCAGTTTTTTCCCTCATGACATATATCTACTGACCTCCTTTCATACTTTTCAGTCAATGATTCATGCTTATTTCCAGTTCATTTCATCAATTAGGTCTTAGGTCTAGGGTTTCAGTCTCATTAGGTATTAGGGTTTTACCATGGTCAAATTTCAATGACTATTGATTAAGAATGGTTAGCAGACACATGAGGATGAAAATAATCATCAGAAAAGTTCTAATCTCTTAATCTATAAGCCTAATAAAGTTCACACCTCAAAACTAGTTTTGAGGTGAACACAGAGCATTTGTATTTTAATGTTAAATTTCATGTAATTTTATTGATCTTATATGTAATAAATGGTTCTATGATTCTCCTGGTCACCTGGTGATATCGCCAAGTACTTGCCACTGCAAAAGTTAAAGAAATCAAGCATCAATTCACCTATCCAAGCAAAAGATCAAACATCCCAAAAAAAAGAGTATTTGAAAAAGGCAAAAGAAATTACAAAGTGGGTTTTGAACATAAAAATCAAAAAGATGAAAAGCTATATAAAGATCATCCGTCTTTTGATCATTTCATTGCTTGAGTTGAAATTCAATAGCTAAAAGGCGATTTTAAAATGTCATTGAGGGAAAGAAGTGCAAGTGCTGCGTTTTTTGAGAAATTCAGACTGGCGCTGCGCACCAGAGGCTGGCGCTACACACCTGGCAAACTTCCTCAGTGTTAATTTCAATGGGCATTGCGTACCTAGCAACCAAGACCCAAATCGCTCTAGATCTCCCCAATTTGCCTCAAATCTTCCAAGTTACCTCTTTGCAAGTAAGTAAATCAATATTTCTTGTTGAAAAGGGTTTTGCATCAAGTTTTGGTGATTCTTTCACTCGTAAAGTTAAAACCCTAGTGTTCACCCAAACTGTCTCATAAAAATTGACAAGCTCACTCCCTTATTTGTTTTCCTATCTTATACATTTCCTATTGTTCCCTAAACCCCATTCCCTCATATAAATTTCCTAAACACCATTCCCTCATATATTTTCCCTAAGTCCCATTCTCACATTCAAATTTCCCAAACCCTATACATTCTCCCCAAAACCCTACATACTTTATCCTACATACATCCCTAAACCCTACACTATCCCCAAACCTTATTTACTCCCTAAATCCTATTCACACTCCCATTCACTCTCACCTACTCATCCATAAAATCTCTTCATACTCATCTTTCATTCATCCACCTTATCTCCTCATTCACCACAAGTGATCACAGCTATAAAAACAATGGAAAGAGACAATGAATATGAGCTTGAAGAAGACACCCTTAGTGACAGTTCCAGGGAGAGAAACATACAGCACATGAAGCCTCATAAAGGAGGAAGGGTTATCATAGAGGAGCCCACCAGTTTGAGGGAGTTGCAAGCCTGCCCATTTGCCATTTCTTGTTTTAAACACCAGTCATGTTTTGGTTTTTGTGAAATGGTAGAAAGGGTTAAATTTCATCATGAGTTAGCAAGGTTGTTTGTGACACATTTGGACAACAATGAAGTAACCCTTGCCAGAATTACATTCACCTTATCACCAACTGTCATTTCAGAGGCTACAGGTATTCTAGATGTGGGTGAAAGGTGGAACAAAGGGCAAGATATTGATAGGGAGTACTATAAGCTTTACATCAAGGCTAGATACAAAGAAAAACTCAAGATAGTATTCCCCTTCAAGTTCTTGGAAGACAGGTTTGCTCCATTGATGAAGATCATCGTCAAGTACTTTACTTGTGAAAGTAGGTTCTCCCAATTGTATGCTCACCACATTAGACTACTGATGCATTTCAGTAGGGTGAGAATGATTAATATTCCTTACTTCATGTTCAGAAACATTGAGAAGATGGCACTTATTGTAAAGAAGAAACCATATCCCCAGTAGTTGACTAGCATTTACCACTAATCTTTGATTAAAATCATTGTTCTATATCAACTGAACCTTCTTAACATGCCATGGGAGGCTTTCATTTCTCATGAGATGTTCAAAGGCCCACAAATCTTTTCATCAGTGCATCATGAAGAAGGTGGACCTTCAGGACATGAAAAGGTCAAAGAGACTGAAACTGTTGGAGTGCCAGTGTTTGTGACATATGAGATGGGCACAAGGAAACCTTTTGCCACTGCTAAGCGAGTATTATCTCCACAAGGTGTGGAAGGGGTCTCACCTTCATCTTCAGGCCACAGGCAAATGCTATCTCCACAAGGTGCGGAAGGGGCTTTTCCTTCTTCTTCAGCAAAGAAGGTATAGGTAGAGAAGCTAAGCAAGGGCAAGAGTAAGGGCAAGGAAAAGATGCAAGAGAAGGATCCTAGTGATGAGCAAGAAAGGGATTTTTACCTTGTTGATCATGAGGAGACACAAGGAGTTGATGTCATTGACTTAGAAACTCAGGATCCAAATACTGCCAAAGAGATGATCATAAAAGAACAAGAGGCTGAGATACAAGCCTTATCAGACAACTTATAGAGGCCTAAGTGGATCATCAACTATTTAGAGCAAGAAAATAAACAATTGATCGATAAGCAAGTCCTCATGGAGCTACAAATGATAAAAGAAGACAGGCAAAAGATCAAAGAGGCTAATGTTCCATTGACCCCTATTGAGCAAGAGATTGAGAATGATAGGGAAACATGGCTAGAGAGGGTCAATATACACCTTGAGGGGCTGATTGAGAAGGCCAATAGAGACAAGAAGATGCTTCACCACATGGCCTACCACTACATGACCTGCAATACAATATGCAACATAAGAATGAGGAAGCTTAAGGTTAGGTTGAGGAAGGCCTTAAGGAGCAAAAAGGAGCAAGACAAGTTGAAAATCAAGGCTGAAGCCTCACTAGCCCATCAAAGAAACTAATGGTGGTGCCTTGTGCCAAATATGGGCAAGTTTTTATAAATTGTTGCCATTTTCAAACTTTGAAATTTTGAACACAGGAAATTGCCCTAGGTGGCGTTTCGCTTTTCCCTGGAAGACGTTTTGGAGGAATGTCTTATATATTTGGATTCAGCATGATGTGAGCATCAAACCCAGAAAATCTTAGCAATTTTGGATCAAAACTTGGTCACCAAAAGGTCAAAAAACCATCAAAAAATGGCCTCTCTGCCTCTTTTTGGACACACAGAAGTAGCCTTAGGAGATTTCACTTTTTAGGGGGAAAATGACCTCCAAATCCAAAAATTAAAGATGTTCCAGAAACTAGACAGGAATATCTTTCCAATGAGCTATTTTGGGCTCAATTTTTCTAAGGGGAAGGCCTCCAAAAGTGGTCATGAAGCGGCACTACGCACCTGGACAGTGGTGCTACGCACTTGGCCAGTGGCGCTGCACATAGAGCCAATTTGCCCAAAAAATCCAGTTTTCGCCTAGTTTCTCTACAAGTTTACTTTTTCTCTCTTCATGGATAAATTTTTTATTGTAATTAATGCTATGGTATGTAAATGTAATTGTGAAATGATCTTAGAGGATAGATTCATCAGTTTGAGGTGGTTTGGGGGTCAATGAATTAGTTTCCATGCTTATAGAGGCAAGTTGTTCCACTGCCTATAATCTTGTTTCTTGTTTGAAAATGGTTGTAATAGTTCCTTATCTCTTGGATTCAACCTCTAATGACTAGAATAGGTGGTTTGATGTCTATATTATGTATCTTTTCAGTCATTAGCAAAGGTTGGACTCTCTGGGATGCTCTGAGCTACATTGTACACCTTTATCAGTTGTTTGGCAAGGAAATAAACTAGGATTTGCAACTATTTTTGTGGGTTACTTGTGGTAAAATGTTTTTGCATAGTTTCTTCTTCTGTTATTAGTTTTTCTCATGTGTTATGTGTGCCACAATCTAATTCATTCTTCTAGCTAAATGATATCAAGATAGATAGGTAGAATACATTGGTTACAATGCTCTGCCTTGGGAAACCATTTAGTTTTTTATGTTCTCTACAATTTGAAGGGGATACATGATCTTTGCATGCCCTCCTCAGCTCCTCACCAGTCTTAGACCTCTCATCTCACTCAATTCCAAGTGCCAAAACATATACCTACCTTGCCCCATAGAACACCCTGCATCTTGACTTCATTTCCCGGACCCAAAGCTACATACTCCATTTGATCCAACAAAACCAGAAAAATCAATCAAAAACTCTAGTGTTACTATATGTAGCCTAAAATCCATATCTAATCCAGTCATCTTGACTGACATTCACAAGGAGAGAACCCTCTCCTGACCTGGTAGGGCTAGCTACCAGGTTAAGCATGGTTTGTGGTTATCCTAAGATTACCTCCCTTCAACCTGAGGTCAATCTAGGCTCTAACACCGTCGGCAAATGCTTTGGGATATGGTAAAGTCCTCCATCTGGGCTCTGATTGTGATGTGCCTCGTGGGTGTGATATCTTATATATCACAATGTTTAAATTTTTAGATTTGTCCTATTGAAAAAAACAGGGAAAATCAGTGTTAAAAGCCTTTTCTCTATATTTTCAATATGATCGAGGCCCAATCCAAATGTGATTTCGATGAGGGTCAATAGGCAGAGAAAGAATCGGTCTCATGGCTCACTTTTAATAGGAAAAATAGCAGCAAGGGTGCCACATTGCATATTTGTTACAACATTTCTCAAAACCTATTGCAGGAAAAATGGAACATCAGGCAGTTCATCGAACAACAGGTCTAACATAATGTTTATTCGAGGCCTCAGTTGCACCAGAACAACACCAAAACTCAACAAAATGATATTCTAATATTTTTGATCTATTTTAGGAATTTTTGTAATAAATCTTGAAATCCGTTTCAAGATATTTTTCTGTAAAACATTGTATAAATACTTCAGATTTCAAATTATTAGAGGTGAAAAGTTGGACATCAGAGAGTGAAAGGCTTGGAGCTTGTAATCATTATTTTTTACAAGAAATCAAAGGCCAATTACAACTATTATTTAGGAATTCTTGTGGTATGAGTTTGTGATAGTGTTTTTCTTCAGTGATTCACTTTAATAAACATTTAATGTATCTTCTTTCCATATCTATGCTTTTAGTGATTTTCCTATGAGTTTGATGAACAAAATTGTTAAATTTTAAGCTCTGTTTTGATAGGAACTTCATCTTAGTGTTATCTATCTTCTGATAAATGAATTCATGCTTTCCATGCTCATTTTGAACGTTTGATTTTTCACCTTACACTACATCGAAAAAACCCCAAAGTATCACAAAGGCATACATACCTTGCTACTTTATATCTCTTGCAACTGAAACCTTTGATCTTTTGACCTAGTTCCCTGATTTTCACTCCTGATCCCACAAAACCTTAAAATTTTCAAACCATAGATCTGAACATATCTAGCCTAATATCTTTTTCCCACTCCAGTCATATTTGACTGTGAGATTTATAGAGAGAGCCCTCTCTGGTTTAGCAAGGCTAGCTATTGAACCCTACGTGGTCTGAGGTTACCTCCTTCAATCTCCTTTTTCAGCCTTGGGATATTGTGGAGGATAACAGTCCCTATAGTCTATAATGATATGGAGCTAGAAGCAATGTTTTCATCATACTATCTCTTAGTGTCACCCCCTCATCTAAACACTCACACAAGGACAACTAATACATGAATTGTCCAATTCCTATTTGATTGCAAAGAACACAGGTAAAAAATTATTTCCCAACAAAAATAGGGCGTGGACAAGTTGTGGTCCACACAGTGATATGAAAGTCCTAGCTTCCAATTTCTATTACATTATATGGTGACTAATCCTTTGAAACTAACTTCAGTGCACCATTAGCACATCCATGCATTTATTAATATCTGGTTTTTGGAAAAACAGTAGGGTGAAAGGAAGTAATATGGAACATATATTTTAATGAGGTAGAAATACACAGGATCCTTTTGAGAGACCCTCCCTTTGGATATATCTAAATATGTAAATCAACTCCATCCCATGAATGTGAAAACAATAAAGATATGGAGGGACTCCATTATGGGAAATATTCCCTTATCCAAAAGGCCTTTGCAGAAAATAATGGTGTTCAAATTCTTGTTGGTATCTCAATTTGAAGTGAATATGATAAAACAATTTGGAAAGGATGGAAGTATCCTTGAAATATTCCCCTTCATTTGATAAAGCACTAGAAGGAAATGACCCTAGCCCTAAAATATTCAGCTCCAATTGCTTTCAGAAAAGAGAAATACCCCTCACAGGGAAACACAAGGACAATACATTGTAAAGCAAGTGTAGCTTACTATTTTGAAGTAGTCTACTTTTGGATTATATGTGTTTCCATCATGTGGAACAATATCTTGCTCAATACATAGATTTATTATGCCTCATAGTTCATATGAAGCTGCTAATTGCTGAGAACTAGTTCAAATACTTTATAAAAGGTCCACCCTGGTGGGTTCATTGCAAAGATCGTGAGGTATCCATGACCCATATTTTCCATGACTACCCTTTAATGATCTCATTATGGAACTTTATTATCTCTGAGATAAATATCCCTCCGTCTTCTAGACAATACAACTAGGATCAAGTTTTTTTTTTGTCTAGTATAAGAACTACTCTAGAGTCATGATAGGAAAGACCATAAACAAATCCCTCTTACCCCTCATCCCTAGGTTTGCTTTGTGGCAAGCCTAGCTAGGAAAAATAAATCCCATTAAGTTGAGCACTTAAAAATTTCCATGTGTTGACATAATCAGAGAAACTATTATGACATATTACCAAATACTAAAGGACATAGAGAGGCTCAATCCCAATGTGAAACAACGGACCAATGAATAGAAGCTTGCAGAATGGACAGCGGAAGATGCGAAGCAAGAAATAGTCAGGAAAACATTCATTTCATCTTAACCTCTCTGGGAAAATAATAAGAGACACAACTACAATCTTACATTGAGGAATGGACACAACTAAAATCTTACATTGAGGAATGGACACAATACTAAAAGCATAAAATTCAGCAATCAAGCTTCGTACCTCAGATAGGCAATTCTCCAAATGAAGAAAAAGAAAATGGATGGAAGTCTTTACCTTCCATAATATTATTTTCAAACCAAAACTTTTAAATGTTTCACCTTCAAATCAAGAACTTTTTCAAGGCCTATAGGAAATAAGGGTATGTTTCTTCTAGGGATCAATCAATGTACAGTCTTCCCCTACACCCTTCTATAACATAGAACCATCATAAAACAATGTCTAGAAGTTAGTTTCTAATTAGGTTAGAATATCTAGCACTATCTATATCCACTATTGTACAATTTTCATCTTCAATTTCTAAATATAGGTTAGAATATCTAGCACTACTATCTATATCCACTATCATACAATTTCATCTTCAGTCCAAATGTAATGGAGTTCAAACTTTGTATCTGATTCTTCTGTTGTATAATTCTTGAAACCAATCTCAAGAGAGTAATTCTCTAGAATTACCTATGTCAACTCTATGGGTTCATTTTATCCCTCAAGTTCAATAAACATGTCTTTCATGTAGTGTTACACATTATTTTGTCACACCTTTTGTTCACTTCTTGTTCTGTATCCTGAAGTGCCAAAATTTGACAACTATGAAGCATATCCATCATGATACACAAACAAAAACATCCCTGAATAACTAAAGGAAAACTACCCTGAGTCAATTGTGAAGAAGGTTGAATGAAACCCTAAGTTTTAGGACCAATGTGTTTTGCTCCACTGCCTGCCCGTGCTAATGGCAGGTTGTAGTTCTTTAACCCAGTACTTCCAGCATGGGTTTTGATATGGAAACCTGCATTGAACCTCTTCTGGCAGGTTTTCCCAAAATGGGGGAGAAGCTCTGTATACTAGAAAGTTCGAGAAACAACGATTTGGATGTTGTTGGTTGCATATATGGTCGAGCTCTCCCATTTGGAGCTCTTGATCCTATCTTTATGGGCCTTCCCCTTGAGATGTGGACCTTCCTCCCTCTTTTTTGGATCCCTAACTCCCTCTCCCTGCCTATAAATCAACTCCCTTGCATCCCCAAATGGTTGGTCATTGATTGTTGCATTCCTATACTGATATTATTCCCAAATGTTGCCCATTCTAAATTGGAGAAGGAGTGCTTGAGGAGTCTTGGCTTGGACTTGGACATCCACCAAAAGGAGGTCTCCAACATCAAGGCATAGGTTGTATGCTTCCCTTTTTTAGTTTATTAATACATACATCTGATGTTCACTTTCCATAAATGTGTAAATGTTTATTCGTTTAGCTTAATACTCCTTGATCTATTAAGTAGTTTATGCTTGATACATGTCATGCATGCTATTGTATCTTGTATTTTCCTTTGATCCTTCTTCTAGACACTCGGACGTAAGAATCAAAGTAAGGAGCGAGACTAGAAGTGAAAGGATTGAATTCATCTCCAAAGGATTGAGCTATTAGCATTAGAGTGAGGTAGGTCTCCCTCTCTCTCTCTGCATTTTAAATATTAATCTAGGAAAGTCTTCATTAGATTGTTTAGTTTGTTGCTAGATCCACTCATTAGGCTAGAGAGATCACCTCTGTTCGCAGAGGGGATTTACCTTCACAACAAAATGGCAACTCCACTGGGGATCGCTTTTTTGTTTATTTTTTATGAGTCTAAAAAAGTGATAAAATAAAACTAGTTGAATCAGTCAAAATAAATCACCGTCATGAAGTATGCATGACCTGTCACTGCACAAGGAAATGCACATTACCAATTTTGAGGAAAAATATTAAAAAATGAGTGAAATATGCCCTAATTTGGTAAAAACTATTATTTAAAACTTATAAAAGGCCCAAAAAGTAAATAATTTTTACCATTTTACCAATTTGAAAATCTGAGAGCATTTCACCTCATTGTACCTCGATTTTCAGGCAAGGAGGATGATCAATCCCAGACACCATTCGCCAAGCCATTTTCTACAGGTAAGAGACATGTCCCTTCTCTTCATTGTGGTTCTCATTTCATGCATTTTCATCCATATATTAGGGTGCAAAGAGGAGTTGCAAAAAAATTATGTCAAGGGCGATCAATGCAGGTTTTACCCATCGAACCCACGTTGATCACCATGTGGTCAACTAGGCCAATGTGCTGGCAGCACGAGAAAATTCATAAACAGTCGTGTTGGTGTCAGGGCAAAACATTTCTTGTGAAATCCTCCATGTTGAATGGTTTTTCTTAAATTTGGAGTCGCCATTTTGTTTTGAAGGTAAATCCCCTCTGTGGACAGAGGCGATCTCTTTAGCCCAATGAGTGGGTCTATCAACAAACTAAAGAATCTAATGAAGGCTTTCCTAGCTTATGTTTAAAATGCAGAGAGAGAGAGAGTGAGACCTACCTCGCTCTGATGCTAATCGCTCAATCCTTTAAAGATGACTTTGATCCTTTTGCTTCTAGGCTTGCTCCTTGTTTTTCTTCTTATGTCCGAGTACCTGTAAGAAGGATCAAAGTACAATACAAGATACAAGAGCATGCATGACATATATCAAACATAGACTACTTAATAGATCAAGGAGTATTAAGCTAAACGCATAAAAATTTACACATTTATGGAAAGTGAAGCATACAACCTATGCCTTGATGTTGGATACCTCCTTTTGGTGGATGTCCAAGTCCAAGCCAAGACTCCTCAAGCACTCCTTCTCCAAGTTAGAATGTATATCATTTGGGCATAATCTCAGTATAGGAATGCAGCAATCAATGACCAACCATTTGGGGATGGAAGGGATTTGATTTATAGGAAGGGAGAGGGAGTTAGGGATCCACAAAAGAGGGAGGAAGGTACACATCTCAACGGGAAGGCCCATAAAGGTAGGATCAAGAGCTCCAAATGGGAGAGCTTGACCATATCAGCAACCAACAATATCCAGCTCATTGTTTCTCAAAGTTTCTAGCATATGAAGCTTCTCTCCCATTTTGGGAAAACCTACCAAAAGAGGTTCAGCATGGGTTTTCATATCAAAACCAACACTGGCAGTGCTAGGTCAAAGAACTGCAACCTGCCATCAGCACAGGCAAGAAGTGGAGAAAAATTCACTAGTCCTAAAACTTATGGTTTTAGTCAACCTTCTTCAAAAGTGACTCAAGGTAGTTTTCCTTTAGTTTTGCGGGGATGTTTTTGTCTGTGTATCATGATGGATGAGCTTCAAATTTGTCAACATTTTGGAACTTTGAGATACATAACAAGAAGTGAATAGGAGGTGTGACAAAATACTGTGTAACAGATGCCCCCTAAAGCATGAAGGAAGAACAAAGAGTAATGGCTGAAATGCTTTACAAGTCAAGGCAAGGATTGGAACAACATTGTCAGGAGACCTCCAAATGAAGCATATACATATACATAAACATATCTAACATCTATGATAGAAACATGCCTAATGATACATGAATAGGCATCCAATAATACATGAATCCACGATATGGATGCAGCCATCTGAATAGAAGGGATCATGTTCATGGATCCACGGTATGATTGCAACCATTCGACTAGAAAGGATCATATGTATGGATCCACAACATGGATGCAACCATCCGATTAGAAAGGATCATATGTATACAATCATGAATACTCAATAACTCCACACAACCTAGATTTTAACAGATGAAATCCAAGGTCTTAATCTCAATCTCGACCAAAGTACGAATCTAACCATGCGAATAGATGTGTTGAAGTAGAACATGGTAGAAACCACCTGATTACCGGTCAATGATGTGACCATTAACAGGCACGAGAGAAACCACCAATAGTGACAATGGCTCTCAAGGTACAATCAACACAATCCATGAGTGTGAATAATGAAGCTGAAGTCGAACACCTGTAGAATCATTCAATCAAAGTCCAATGATGTGAACCTATTGTCGAATGTGAAGAACTGGCCATTGAGGCATGCAAGCTCCAAGGTACTGAAAGGGCGCTTCTAAATAATCTTTCTGGATAATGAGCTAAAGTCGATAGGAAGGGATCCATCGAAGGAGGCTCATAATGTTTCCCACATCATCGAAACGAAACATAGGATATCTCAAAATGATAGGAGTGATTCGGGATTGTTGCAGAGAGGGTCAAATCAGTGTATAAGCAGTAAAAACTATAGACGAGGCTCCTCAAGCAGATATCACACCTCTGTTCCGATGATGATGGAATTTCTCAAAACATGTAAAGGTCAAGAGGCTGGCTAATAAGACCACTCATCGCAGATGTTCCTCCAGGAGGAGTCATCTTTTAGCTCTTTTTTTACTCTCGAAATATGAAAAGATTTTCAAGCACTTGTCTTTTTCAAATTTGTAAAAGTAAATGAAAAGACGTCTACTCGGTATAAGTTTAACCCTTTTCCAAACTAAGATAGACTATTGTATGAAAAAGGAATAACTTAGTCAAACATGGCTAAGAGGTTCTCTTGGATATCGTTTTATACCTTTTCAGATTCAAGGGACTATTTACAAAAGGGACTTTTGGATCTTTCTTTTTCGACTCTTTTTCAAACTCTCTAAACATGAAAAAGATGTCCAGTTTCACCTCCATCAAACTCGTAAAACTTAAATGATGCATGACTTGTCACATTAACGAGACCGAGTGTCTCCATCCTAGGACTCGTTAAACTTACTAGGATGGATTCATCTGAAGGATGAACTTATATGGAAAGTATATGCTATCCCCTTCAAGCTTGTGATTAAAAATAATGGGTTGCTCACTAGAAATGGTGGGGGGGAAATGAAAGTGAGCAGATTTTGTATTTTTCTAAAGGAAGCATGTTGCTCTTGAACATGACACTCATATGTTGCTCGTGTCAGGTTTGGGACATCTTCACTTACTCACTTGCCTTCCTAGGTTTGGGAAATCCATTTTTCCTCTCATCTGATTATACTGCTTTGTCATTATGACCTCTGATCCTATGTTGAGTCAAATGATGCCAAACTCCAAAATCGTGTCACTGATATGTTCAAGAAAAGTCCTATCTACAGTTATTTACGGCTTATACTCTGTCTGATTTTCTACCACAGTCATGAATCCAACTAACTTACTATGTTATCTCCTTTGTTTCATGTCAATGATGTGGGATACATTATGGCCCTCCTTTGATGGATCACTTCCTATCGAATTCATCTTATTACCTAGAAAGACGATCTAGAAACTCCCTTCTAGTAACTTAGAGCTTGCATGCCTCAATGGCAAGTTCTTTGCATTCGACAACAGGTTTACATCATTAGCCTTTGATCGAATGATTCTATAAGTGTTTGACTTCAGTTTCATTATTCACACTTGTGGATTGTGCTAATTGTACCTTGAGATCCATTATCATTACTGGTAGTTCCTCTCATTCATGTTAATGGTTTACATCATTGACCGGTAACCAGGTGGTTTTCTATCATGTTCGACTTCGACACATCTATTCACATGCTATATTTCATACATTCATCGGGTCGAGATGAAGCGTAAGACCCTGGATTTCGTCTCATAAAATCCAGGCTACATGGAGTTATGAGTTATTCATGATTGTACACATGATCCCTTCTATAAGGATAGCTACGACCATACCATGGGTCCATATATATGATCCTTTCTATTCAGATGGTTGCGTCCATACCGTGGATCCATGCGCATGATCCCTTCTATTCAGATGGTTGCATCCATACCATGGATTCATGTATTATTAAATTCCTATTCCTTTATCATTAGACATGTTTCTATCAGAGATGTCAAATATGTATATGTATATGTATATTCTTGGTTTGCAGGTCTCTTGACGGTGTTGTCCCGATCCTTGCCTTGACTTGTAAATAATTTCAGCCATCACTCCCTATTCTACCTTCATGCTTTATGGGGCATATGTTACACAGTATTTTGTCACACCTCCTGTTCACTTCTTGTTCCATATCCCAAAGTGCCAAAATGTTGAAAAATATGAAGCATATCCATCATGATACATAGACAAAAACATCCCTGAAGAACTAAAGGAAAACTTCCCTGAGTCAATTCTAAAGAAGGTTGACTGAAACCCTAAGTTTCAGGACCAGCGTGTTTTGCTCCATTGTTTGCCCATGGTGATGGCAGGTTGCAGTTCTTTAACCTAGCACTACCAGCATGGGTTTTGATATGAAAACCTGCGCTGAACCTCTTCTTGCAGTTTTTTCCAAAATGGGGGAGAAGCTTCGTATACTAGAAACTTCGAGAAACAACGAGCTAGATGTTGTTGGTTGCAGATATGGTCAAGCTCTCCCATTTGGAGCTCTTGATTCTACCTTTTTGGGCATTCCCCTTGAGATGTGGACCTTCCTCCCTCTTTTGTGGATCCCTAACTCTCTCTCCCTGCCTATAAATCAACTTCCTTCCATCCCCAAATGGTTGGTCATTGATTGCTGCATTCCTATATTGAGATTATGCCCAAATGCTGCCCATTCTAACTTGGAGAAGGAGTGTTTGAGGAGCCTTGGTGTGGACTTGGACATCCACCAAAAGGGGGTATTGTTGAGTCTCAAAATTGTCTTCCATTTTCATCCATATTTCCATCATCTCATGTCCATATTAACCTTCATCTCATGACTATCTAGCCCTAAAACCCTACATCAAGTAATCATCTTCACAAACATATGGGTTAGAATCCTTATTTTCCAAAGTTATTTATTTTATGCATTATAAGTGAATTAATGATTAAAAACTATGAAATTGACATAGTTTCTTATAGTTTCATAGTTTCTAGAAGAGTCTTACTTGTCCTCACAAGCACAAATTCGAATTTCAACTCAAGAGGTGGACCATATTCCAAGGAGAAATATCATGGAGATATTTATGAGTCATAGGATTTGTATCTAATATTTAGGGATAATATGAGACAAGTATGGAACTATTAGATATATAACAAATCTACGTTTATTGAGAAGATAACCCTAACTCATGTATAAATAAGAGGTGCATCCTTCAAAGGAAGCCAACAGTTGTCAGTTATTCATTAGCATCAGATTTATGATTGTTCATTTAGCATGAATAATATCATTTTCTCCAAAATTATGAGTTATGAGTGATTCTTAAGGTGTGATAGTTGTTCATGTGAGCTCATTGAGGAATGGAAGGATCCCCATCAACCGCAATCTACATACAATTGTAACATAGTTTGATTTTTGTTATTTCCTTTCTGCAAGTATGATTTAATTTCATAAATTTGATTTGATTGTCATTAAACTGCTTGCTTACTAGTTCTCCTAGTTTTCTTGCTTGACAACTAAATCACTAGTTGTTATTTACTACTTTCTCACTAGTTGTTATTTACTTCTTTCTATATTATCATAGCTTGATTCTTATAAGTTGTTCATATATTAGTTTATAATATTTTAGAAAGGCCATGGCATTCATTCATTTCACCCTTAGAATTTAATTCAATTTTCTTGCATGTGATTTCTTTTGCAGTTTTCTTTAGTTATAGTTGTAATATGCATTTCCATTCAAAACAGACTTTCTACAACAGTTTCCTCTGAGGTCCCATATATTTTGGTTTGCTTCTAAGTTTATGAAACCCCTGGGTTGACAAATTAAATGATAGGGATTTAGCATACAATTAAATCGCCCTACATTTTGGCGTCATTGCCAGGGAAGCAAACTTAGATGTAACTAAGTTAGGAGGATTGTTTAGGAATCATTTTCATTTAGGGTTAGCTGCATTTAGGCATTTTCATTTAATTTTATTTTCATTTTCATATAGAAAACATAGAAATAAAATAAAACATCCACAAATCAAAAACCCCCATTCACTAAAAAATAAAAATAAATAAAAAAACACAATAAAAATCCAATTGCAAAAACAAGATCTGAAGAGCTTTGTGCTTTGACAGTTGAAGAAGATCAAAAACCTAAAGATCACATTCAAATTTGGTCTCAACTAATCATTATGCTACAATTTTTAACATCAAATCTTCATGATCATGTCCAAGAATTCACTAGGGTTTATTTTTCAAACTTGGATATGAGTTTACTCATGATCTTGTTACACAAATGGATGCATTGGAAATTCTCTTATACTTAAGATAATGTTTCATTTCTTTTTCAATAGAATAGCACTAACAAATAAAAACAAGTTTTTGTGATTTTTAGGATAAATTTGCAATTTTGTGGTGCAGTAAGAACCACTCATTTACTAACCCTTGGCAAGAAAATTTCAATAAAATAAACGATTGTGAAAAATGAACACAAGCAAAGATTAAAGAGCAATAATTTCAGGTATGAGATCGATTCTTTTCATTTTACTTTCTGAATCCAAATTTTAATAATCAATTAATGAAATCTTGAGTATGCTCTCTTCCTGCACTTTGTGTGACCTCCCAAATAATAAAAACAATTAAAAAAGCATAAAATCAACATGCACCTATGTCCTTGGCCTTGAACTCTATTTTTCAAATAAAGGGCTGATCTCGAGGGTTTGCACTAGTTTATGATCACCTTGAAGTTAAAAATGCAAATTTTGAAATTTCCAGTGCTAAAGAAATACTAAAATCGGTGGGATAGCTTGACGCTTGCTGGTGTGTGATTTATCACTAGTAGCGAGAAGGCATCACAGTTGTCTGACCCTAAAAAATTTATCAAGGAAGCTGCTTGGGAATTGTGCTTTATGTTGCTATCTTGTGCTCATCGTGGAGCCATAAGTTCTTCTGGATGGAGACCATCCCATTAATGGAACCCTTGAAGTGGCAGAGTGATGCAAGAGCATGAGGCTTGAAGACAAAAGGCTTTGAATTTATTCCAAAAATACAAAAAAAAGTTTACAAACAAAGCAGTGAGATCCTTTAGCTGTCAATTTACAAAGTTTTTTAGATAGGATTTGAGTTAGGATTTAGGGATTGAATGATTTTATAATTAATTCAATCTGTTTAGATTCAATTGAGATTATCAAGGAGAATATCAACCAGATTAGATATTGTCTAAGATTTTGACTGATTTGGCTTGATTAGGCCATGTAAGATTAAGTTATAGAAACTGTATCTCTGTGTATTTGTGTATAATTGGTCAATCCCAGAGGCATTGTATTCCTTCGAAATATCTCTGAGTTCTATTGATTTCCTATTTTACTTTTGAATTAGAATTTGTAAAATCTATATTGCATCGCCAATCTTGTGTTTTCCGTGTTTTGAGATAATTTGGTTATGATTAAAAACATCGGAGAATATGTTTTGAGACAAGTTAAATGTAGCGGAGGTGTCAAGTTTGGCAGAATAGATGATCTGAAAATGGGGCACTAAGGCTTCTTGTCAAGCTTACAAGAACCTCTCCCACTTCCAAAGCTTATATGTTCCCAAGATCTAGTGATTAACCAATTGCGGAATTAAAAAGTGCTTGAAATAGGTGTATGCTTGTGTTTTTTTTAACTGTTTATGTGTTTTGAGTTCATTTTCTTATGCTGATATAAAATGCATACAACAACAAATAAAGCAACAATTAAACAACACACAGCAATGAGCAATCACACATAACAGCGATATTAATTTGGAGTTCACCCAAAACTCTTGGGCTACGTCTCCTTGAGCCCTAGTCAACTCGACTAGGCTCTCTGGGATTATGGTATCAGTCCTTTTACAAACTCCATGCTCAATTCCACTAGTTTACATAGAACACAATGGGTTTAGGACCCCATCTTATCCCTGGCTCTGAAGCTCTCTGGCTTTCTGGCTCTAGCTCTTGCTTTGGCTCTCAGCTCTGGCTCTGGCTCTGGCTCTTGGCTCTGGCTCGTGGCTCTGGCTCTAGCTCTGGCTCTGGCTCTGGCTCTTCGGCTCTAACTTTTCTGAGCTCTCTCTCAGCCTCTGCATGCATCAATGGATCGCTTGACCTCCAAGCATCCCTTAGCAACCTTCCAGCGGCCTTCAGCAATCTCTGCTGCTGTCAATTGAGCTTTTTCGATTCACTTGACCTCCAAGTGACTCTAAAACTCTTTGCGCTCTTCTCCTCTCCTCAATCGTGCTCTCTGGCTTCTTTGAGGCATTCTTCCGACTCTGTGGCTTCCACAGCCATTCCTCTATCAATTGTGATCATGAGGAATCATTCCCTTTCGCCTCTGTGGCTCTCTGTGCTTCATAACGCATCATTGTTCACAAAACACCCACTTGCAATGTGGCACAATGATTAGGGGCTGTTACAAAGGAATCGGGGCCTTCCTTCAGGAAAAAACCCGAAAATGGCCAAATTTCCAATACACAGAGAATAGGCATGGAAATACACTATCGGGCACAATTCCCAGACTTCAAATTCTATGAAATCGCCCCTATAAACCCATCGGGTCCGCCATTTATTGGAATATTGCAATCACATAGGCGGGAGGTCTAAAACCCTCAATACACAAGAATACAAAGAAAATTTGAAAAATGGATTTCAAATTTTATGGAATCGGGTCTATAAACCCATCAGGTCTGCACTTTTATCGACATCGAGGATCGCCAAGCTGGACCATTGATCTGCTCCCCGACCAAACGATCCATATCACATTGCATATCACTATCGCATTGGCCCTTTATGTCAAGGATCGCCAATCTACTGACCGTCGATTAAATCTAGACCATTGAACTCTTTTTCGATCTGATGGCTGAGATCGCCTGTCACAATATCACATTTGTAACAACCCGGGCATTCTCCCATTGGTTATGTCAATCATTGATTCGCCAATTCACCGATTCAATCGCAACCATCCATTCCGACCTGGATCCAACGGTTGACATTGAAGCACTCATCGCACCGTCGCATAATCGCATGTCGCATTTGTAATGTCCCGGGGGTCTTTCCTTATATTATTTGCACATGCTGACGCCGATTTCCGACACTGATCATTGCAATCGCTTCATCGCCCTGCCAGGGGGTCCCGACATCGGGCAAAGGCCTACCTCCGATGCAATAAGTCAGAGGTCACAGTCGGAGGTTCCTTCCGCCTCTACTTTAAGTCCTCCTTTTAACCTTCTGATGCGATTTTTCTCAATGAGCCTTTTAGGCCATTTTCATAAGATTTTGCCTCTTTTTCAAAGGACAAAGGGCAACTTCATTCTGCAATAACTTCTGCATCAGAGGTCCGTTTTAGCCCATTCAAATTGCAGTAGATTCAGAATGAAAAGATCTACGTAATGGGACTATTTCCAGGAGCACCCTTAGACTTTTGTTTTCCTCTATGAGGAACACTTAGACTTAGAAGTCTATCCAAAATCCATTTTGTATCAACAGAGAAAAGAAAACTTGATAAAATCGTGTTAACCCAAAGGAGTTTAGAACCATCCGATCTACAGATCCAATAGATCTAATGATCATTGCGCATCAATAAGCTCGTACATTTGGTCAAGGAAGAAAGGCAGTTTTATCAGTGAAGTTGTTTATCAGGTGAATAAAAAGTGGTATGTGGTCTTTTGAAATTCCAAGTGATTTCATTTATCGACCGACACGTAGCACTTGGGTGGAGAGAGAAAACCACTTTATCGGGTGGATAAACATTGCGCAAGATCTCTGTCCGATATCGTTGTTAACCGTTGGATCAAATGGGCTTTGATCAACGGTGGAGGATCGCCGGTTAGTTTTGTCGATCGGGTGAATAAAAAACTGTCAGATTAAAAGGTAAGATCAACGATAGAGAGTTTAACGCGATAATGGTTGTAAAAAAAGTGGACGTGATAAGGAATTAACCACAAGTTTGAATTCCTTTTGATTCCGTGGCAATTCAAAGGTTGTCATATAGTGGTAAAATTAAGTAGTTCTGCTAGTTTAGCAGAATAGCCAAGTTTGGAAGTAGATGACTGATACTCCGAAGGAAATCCAAGAAGAAGTTCCACCTGAACTTGCAAATATCGTTTCTGGATTTGAACGATTATCCATTACACCTGCACCCAGGCCACCATTTGTGGTATCAGAGCAGCCTACTGACACTGAATAGGATCTCAAGGATC